>OY757187.1:33426866-33559620 GCA_963583895.1 Melanophora roralis | reverse complement strand
TTTATTTTTTGCGAAAGCAAAGATTCCAACAATACCAAATTGTAAACATAAGAAAAAAAAGGACTAAAGTAGTTTTTTCGAGATGTCAGAATATCATCACTTGAATAATAAAAAGCCTGCTTTAAGCAACAACAAAATTGTTGGAAGCCAGCAAAAACCTGAAAAGGCATAAAATTTGATTTTCGAGCATTAAATTGAAAAAATATGAAAACCAAACGTGCATGTGGAAAGTCATTATTACTTGAAGCTTCGACTTGTGTCTGTATGGTATCTTCCATTACAATTCATAATATCCTATAACGAGAATTTTAAATATGTTGGTTGGTTGGATGAATATATACATACGTGTGAAAGTACATACAAACATACATATGTGTACGATTAATGTTTTTTTATTTGGGTAAACTTATATGAATTGATGTGTATTTGGTTTAAGTTTCTATGAATGTTGAATATAAAACAAAAACAACATCATAAATAATCTTAAACATTAAAAGATCTAAATCACTTAAAATAAACTAAACCACTACCATATGCATATAAAACACACTTTCCTCTAACTAACTAATCCCGCAACTACATTACAATAATTTAAATAATTTCTAAATATATTTGGTGGGTTATTGAAGCTGTTGCGCCAAAAACTGTTAAACTTTTTATTTTAAAAATATCCATAAACCTTCAAATTTTTGGTATATATATACGTTTTAAAGAAATAGTATTTACACTACTGCTCTTATCTAGGGGTCGAAGGTAATAATTATTTTTAAAATTTTAAAGAAAGAAAGTAGTCACAGGTAAACTTGAGAGAATCAAGTAAAGCACAGCATATAAATATCATTTAAATAGATTTTTTAATCCTTTTTTACATTTATTATTATTTCTTTAAATTGTTTTATTTTTATTAAAAAAACAGATAAAGATATTTTTTTATGTCTCCGCTTTTAACCTAAAGCTTCATGTCAAATATGCCAGTAGTCAGTAAACTAAGTGCTTTTGACGGCTCACTGAATGTAATGCAAAGTTATTTGATTTTGTTGTTTTTACAAGCGTCTCTAAGACATTTAAGAACTTTCATTAAGAAATAAATATCTTAATAACATTAGCCGTTAAAATAATTTACAGAAATGCCTAAAGTAATTTTCAAAAATCTCAAGTGAGGTCTGCCAATACTGTTGTTGTTAAAGGATTAATGCGAAGTTTTGTGGGAAGAGTATAATGCATTGAAACCGATTCATCTTCAAAAATACAAAGATGTTATGAAGTATTTTGTTGCCTTAAATAAACATTTATGAATAGTTTAGGAAATCCATATGGTAAGATAAAGTTTCTGATTGGTTCAACTTAGAGAACCCTGAGCGATCCTTTGTCAGTGTGAACCATAATCAACCCCTGGGAATCGTCACACAGTGTAGTGATTTTATATAACGAGTCGCCACGTTTAAAAAGAGCCATCAAAAAGAAATAAAAGTTGGCACAGATATTTGAATTCAAAAAATGTGATCAGACTTGATATTTTATCACTTAGGCTCGTGTCCTTTCCATATATCCTTAAAAAAAAGGTGCGCAAAGGAAAAAATTAAGGCTTATAGAAATCTTGTACATAAATTGGATTGGGAATGCTTCAGATTTGTTTAAATCATGTTGTTATCACGCTGATTTCAAGGATTCGTGTCCTTTCAATATACTCTTAAAATAAAATTTGGATAACTTGACGAAATTCTATACATTTTTTAATACTAACATGCCTTATAGTCTGTTAACAGTTTCAATCAATTCCAAGCAAAGATACGCCTAAATTAAAAATATCCTATTTTAAAAAAGTAAAAATGTAAAAAAATAATTTCCTTACTCCATTGTGCGACGTGCTTCTGATATACCTCGCGAAAACTGCTGATGTTAACGACATAAATTTTCCTTAGGTCAAAGGTCAAACCGCTTTCGAAAAATAATCAAAAACAATCAAAAGTGATGCCAAGAAAAGAAAAGAGAAAAGAGATGCTTGTTCCAAGTTAGAAATTAAAAAAACCTCAATGGTAGAATATAGAAATAGATTGATAATTTTACCAAAAAGGCTCTGATTATGGCATAACTTCCGGCCGCAACGAGAATAGAGCTGCTATTGTTGACCGAGCATATGGAGTCAAAAGTTTTACAACGTGGTAGTAGCCAATTAAGTAGCTGAAGAAGCAAATCTTCAACTAATATATTTGTTGGCATGAATATTTAGGATAAAGAACATTAAGAAATTGTTTGAGAAACGATTTAACATATTTTCTTAAGTAAAGCGATTTCTTTATTACTCAGGGTTTCTATTAAATATTATACCGCGAGTTAAGCTTAAAAAGACACATTAAAACGTTTGCTCTCGAAAACTTTTTAATATGTTTAACATTTATTTAAAAAAAACAAATTTTACTTGTAAACTTCCTAAAAACCAAATTTTATTTGGCATTTTGTGCGAAGTTTGAAATTTACCAAAACCTTTTTTTAGTTTCCTTTGCATGAAAGGCATTAAGAGTTGCGTTGAACTGAAATAACACTTAAACTTCTTAGTTCAAGAAACTTCTTTAAGTGGCTTATGTCTTCACTTCAAACTATTATTCCATTTGCCATCCTAAAACTCCCTTTGAGCTCTTTAAATCTAAAGTGGTCACCAGCCTAACGACAACAACAGTTTAAGTCAAGAACATTGACACATAAGTATGTAAGTATGTTCGTTCATATGTTCATGCATATATTTGTACTTTACAATGCCAATCTGAGTGGTGTTAGTAAAATAGTTTCTATATTAAAGTTTTTATATGTTTGTTGTTGGGTTCTGTTGCCAGTATTTTAGGCATTTAAATCTGTATATTTGTATTATAACTTTATAGCCATGAACTCCACAGATTTATTTTATATCCCTGCCGTCAAATGAGTAGCTAACTACAAAAAAAACTAGCTTTAAGTTAGCTTCCATAGACTAACTTAAAGCCAACTACTACGCAATGCAAAATTTGCATTAACCAAAATGTATACAAACACTGCGCAGTATTTTTTTTAAATAAGATTAGATTGCTTTAACAAATCAAGCAGAAGAAAACTTGTTGTTTTAATATATTATTTTACATTTAAAAACAAAGTGTCTCGGTGGCCTAGAGGTAACGCGCTTGTGCTGCAGTGCAGAAATCCCTGGTTCGAATCTCAGCGTCGGTAAATACAAAAATGAAAATTTTTAAATTGTAAATATTAATTATTAATAAAATATAAATAAAATATAAAGTTCTTCTTCTTTAATAAAGCTCCCCATATGTCAAAAAAAAATGACATTTAGTTTTAGAAATAATCCCGTTTACGGCTTAAATCAATCTTTTTTGGCTTAAATCAAGTACGGTTCCGAACTTAAATCAATCCTTTTTTGGCTACAAAAAGTTAACTTTAAGTTAATTAAAAGTAATGCAGAATCGGACAATTGACTACTTCCTAGGACATCGCAATGTTAAAATAGTTAGTTAATTCCATATAAAAGTAATGCAAGTGTCAACCACCACTACTTGAGAAATAGTTAGCTTCAAGTTAATTTTAAGTTAACTGAATGTCCGACAGGGATATTAGTTAAGTTTAAACTCACACACATACTTACAAATACCCATAGACACGTACATATACAGATGTACATATAAACAAAAAGGCTTAGATAAACCAACCCAATAAAATGAGAAAAAAAACGATAAAAAAAATAAATATATGGAGCATAATTTTAGGCTTAAGTTCTAAAATAGATACATGGCCATATATGTACATATGTAAGTTGCATTTCTACCAATCATATGGGTTATTTTAGGAAAAGTTATAGTTGTACTCCCATATAAAAGCCTTTTGCTTTCTTGTTTTATAGCAAAGACTTTGAAATAGTGGCATTTTCTTAACTTTTATTATGTCTTAAAATCTGCGTCACATATGATACTGACACTTTGTTTAAATATCATTGGGATTAGGGATTTGCTTACGCACACAGAAAAATAACTAGCAAGTCTAGAATAGTTTGATTAAATATTTATTTAAATTTTGGAAAGAAAGAAATGGTTAGACAATGTTAAGTTTAAGGGATATTGCTATTTACATAAAGATACATACATACGTACATTCATATATGTAATGGGCGACCCAAAATTTACGCAGGACATGGCTTTAATTAAAATCTATCCTCTTTATTGTTTTTATATTTATGGCGATGAAGACATAATTTTATTTATTTAAAAAAATGTTTTTTATACTTCTTTATTTTACTACTATTATCTGTTCATCTTTTAAAAGACTTGCAATATTTTACCGTCCAAAAAGCGGTAAAAAATTTTTGGTGTATGTTTTGGGAAGCCCTCGGAATCATAAATAACTTTGCAAGAACTTTAAAGTAAAGGTTAGTAACTTAAAAAGTTTTGTACAGATACTAATTTTAGCGATATTTATGGATAATGATTTAACTTATTTATGATTGTAGCTTCTACGGTTCGTATTTAATCATTTCATTTAAAATTCCCAATTATTCAGTCATTGCATAGCTGAATTGGTCCTAAGACTTTAACAAGATTTACTAGACTATACACGAAGTTGTATTTTCCCAAACCTAAAATAGAGTAGGGGAAAAACTGAAAGAAATCTGAGGAAAACTAAACAACAGAAATGTAGGCGCCTTTATCTGTCATTTCACTTCCCTGTCAATGACTTCTTTGATTTGGACACTTTTAAGTTACTCTATGTATGCGAGAGCCACTGCGGCCCATGCCCAAAATTATATTTAAACATTAATTTCATAACTTTTTCCTGCTATTTTTAAACAACATTTAAAAGGCTTATTTTCTGCTTAGTTTTATTTCAAAGTTGTCCTCCTATTTATTCACGCATACATACATCTTTTGAATTTTTCTTTCTGTCTATCGATCTGTCTGAGCGAGGCACCACAAAAACTTTCCCAATAGATTACAGTAACAAGATGTACAACTGCAAAAATAAATCTTATTTCTGAGCGAATATAAAAAAACGTTATTTTTCCAACAACAAAATCACTTAGAAAATAGTATCAACCTGAAAAACACAATTCATAAATAAGGTCAGAAAGAATATATAAATCTTAATATAATAAAAAATTGTACTGTTATGAAATAAACCCAAAAAGGCTTCTATTTTGAACGTTCTGAACACCTTGGAACTATGATTTAACAAAAAAAATTACAGTATTTTATAATTTTTCACACCATATTTTTAGGAGGTAGAAGCAATTTGTTTATACAGGATGTCTGGTAATAATTGAGACGAAGTTTTATTAGGAGCATTGAATGATAGAATGCAAATGCAGATTCTATTTTTTTAAGAGTATGCCATCCAGATGTCTTCCATCGAGTTGAACACACTGTTCAAAACAGAGCCTAGTGCTCTGCGGGGATTGGGGATTGTCTTTATCAACCCTCTCTTGAAGGCCGCACAAAAATTAATCCATGGGACTTAGATCGGGCGACATCGGTGGCCATTACATGTCCCTAAAGCGACTGTGTTTGCAGTCGCCCCCAATTTTGTTTCCATGTGTGTAAAGATTACAATGGATAAGCTCGCAGGTTTGGCAAAAAGAATTCCGTAGTCATGCGTCGATAATTTTCACCGTGGACTCTTGTCACCTGGCCTCGATAATTTTCGAAAAAAAAAGTCCAATTATCTCATGGGTTCATAAGGGACACCTGGAGCAATGCAATGGTTTTTGGAGTTTTAATTAAGGGTTGCAAGTTTTTAAACTCCAGTAACAGCAGTTTTGCCTGCTGACTTGGCCGTTTAAATGAAAATGAGCCTCGTCGTTCCAAAAAAAGGGTATTTGCGGTGCGAAAACTTTCCAACATCGTTTCACAAAGATTTTTTGCGTATATCAAAGTCACTTTCTTTTAGTTCTTGAACGATTTAAACTTTAAAAGGATGGAAGAACTTCAGATTTTTTTAAATTTTATGAATAATGGCTCTCAGCGAAGCTGCTTTTTCCCGTATTGAAAGTCGCGGATTTTCATGTAAACTGCTTTCAACCATTTCAATGTTTTCGGGAGTCTTTGAAGATCGACTGGGACCAGGCCGTGAGTCATTCATAGCCGAAGCAGTTGCGCGGAATCTCTTTACCCTCGAATGAATTAAATTTACACTCATTCCATCACGTATTCACCAAATACTGAACTTTAAACAAAAATTTCGGAGAGCAATTAATTTAGAATCATTACTCTTAAAAAATGTATCCCACAGCGAAAGCGTGATACAAACTCGACCACTGCGACATCGTGACTGAAAAATTCACACAATCGATAATTTCATCGGCGCCACCCTCCCTCCGCACCGTTTATTAATTTTTGAAATAATCGTATTTAAACATATAAATTTGCCACCAGACATCCTTAAAATTTTTTTACACGTTTAAAATTGTTAGAAGCCAATTTATTTGTTTGAAATGTAATAAAAGACTGTTGTAATTTGTATATAAAAGAATATTTTTAAAAGATATATCCAGAGGATTATTGTTAATATGGTCTTAAATGTTTTACAATTTAAATATATATCAACAGGCAAATTGTGACGGGTTTTATTAAAAACGTAAGATGAAATCATAAGTTTTTCTGGTAAAGCAAATAAGTTTGTATGATTTTCAATTAATGATTTCTGAAAACACATTAACATATATGTTTTATACATAAACATAAAAATGTATGTACAATATAAGATACATATGTATGTACATATTAAAACAACATTCTTATTGTATGTTATAAGCACACACACACACTCGGTAATAAAGTAATATCCCTGTCGGACTTACTAACTACAAAGCTGAATGCAAATATATCCAAAATAGCTCTTAACATAAAGCACACACACATATTCTGCTAAAGGTTAAGTAATATTCTTCCCATTTAGAGCCCAAAATCATTATCCGAAGGGGGCTCTAATAAAAATGGATTAAAATTTTTATTCAGTATATTAGTTACCGGCATGAGGATAGGCTCATGTGCAGAATTTTTTGAAAATAAAATAATATTCGAGTCAGTTAAAGATTTAACTGTTTATTCCGGGAATGCATTTGTATTGGGGGCAGAGTCAAAAATTTCACCGATGATCACCAGAAACAAAAAACTTATCAGCGCTTAATTTTATTATTATATTTTTAAAATTTGGACCTGTAGCGTATTCACAAGAATACATGGACACCTATCCGGACGAACAGATGGACATGATTAAGACGACTCAGGAAGTTATTCTGAGCCGATCGGTATGCTTGAAGCACAAGCTCATAATACCCCTACCACGTATGTGGTGTGGGTATAATTAGTTAGTTGGAAACATTGAAAAGTAGTGCAAATGTCAGTCACCACTTGTTGCCAAAAAATTAGCCTTAAGGTGATTTAAAGTAAACTTAATGTTCGACAGGGATACTTACACCATCACTAATACCATTTTCATTAACAACTTTGTATATTGTGTGTATTTGGATTGTTTTTGTTTCTCTTGAAATAACCTAAATTAAATATGGTTAAGATTTGCGGTTTGTTATAAATAAATTTTTAATTTATTTCATTTTCCAAAAGCATGTTTAACATTTTATTAATATTCATTTTCTCGCAAACTATATTCATTACATTTCTTATAGTTAAACCGACACAAGACAAAGTATGAATATATTACGTAATAATGATTATCAAAATGTATGTATTAAAATATTTTACCACAATTACTACGACATTACTTGTACAACAACTACTACCATTAAACATAACCTTCTACACTGTAAAATCTTTGTTTGTGTCTGTGTGTGCGTGTTATCTTTATCTTGTTTTGTTATTGGGTCATTTGAGATTTAATTTATCAATTTCTAAAATAGTGTTTTATTTGCTTAAGGAAAAACATGAAGAAATATTCATACTTTTTGTTGTTTATTTTAAACATTGGAAAGGACGTTCATGCAGAATAAAACTTTTTGGTTGTTGTTTTAGAAATCAAATAAAATTATTTTCTATAACATAGTTTTACCCAGAAAAAAAAGTTTAAAGTTAATGGAAATATCTTACTGACAGGATTGTTATATGGCTCATATATATTACAATTGTTTGGTTTTGAAAAGAAAAGGACTTTTGATTGAAAGAAAATAAACATAAATCACCAAAAAAAATACATCTTAGTTATTAGAAAAACAATAAGTAAAACTCTAAAGCCCATTAAAAATAAAAGAAATGTTAAAAAAATACATTTTTTATCTTTTCGATAATATATACCTAGATTTATGCTCACTAGTGTTAGTGGATGTAAAGCACTACTTATTGTGTTAATGTAAACTTTATGTCCTTTTTCTTAGTAGTTGCTCCACTTTTACTAAAATTTAAATTTTAAAAATCAAATTACAACTGCAAGGCAAACAAGGGATAAACCAACAGAGTCCCATAAGACAAGAGAATAAAAGTCGTATAAGCACCAACGTACTAACTCCAGTATAGAATTAAAGAAAAATCAATGTGAACCCTATATTCGGCTGCATCGACTGCAAATTGCTTTCTTTTAAAAAAAATTTAGTTTTGCATTTATAACGACGAAACACATATGTTATTTTAAGCGTTCTTTATATTCGGCAATTAGTTAAAAGTTTTTTATTATATTAACGCACATAACAGAAACTCGCCACTTAAAATAAAATTTTCTTTTACAAGTTAAGCGAAAATTTAAAGAGCTTCTAATTAGTGGATACACCAGTTTAATTAATATTAAACCAACACACTAACAAAAGTCGAATAAGCATCCTTAAACTCCATATCCAATCTTTAAGGAACTTAGCCAACAAAATTGGCCGACATCTAAAGGTATCTAGCAGGCAAACCGGAAAGCGTTTCTTGAAGCTTGGAAAAAAGATATACCCTTTATCTCAGAAATTGCTATAGAAAATTTTTTTTTTTTGGAAATTTAGACTGAGCGTGGCACCTCAAATGCAAATAAAAAGTTTTTTTTTATATACCTTAACAACAATTATAACTAAAGTCCCCAAATTTGGTACAGGTTAAATAATTTATTGATGTACATAATCAGGTTAAATATGGGCAAAGAGGGATTAACGGACGTGGCCCCTCCTATACAACAAATATAGTTTTTTTTCATATGTCTCGACAAAAGTTATAACTGAAATCTTTAAACTTTGTACGGGTGTTCACAAAGTTAATTTGCATACTTGAGCTGGGTATGGGCGAAAAGAGAAAAATGTGGGCGTCACATCCCTAGCATCGAAAGTATTTTTTTGTATATATCTCAGCAACTGTAACAGCTGAAGTATCTTCACATTTTTTGTGGGTTTTTTATGTTGCTAATATTTTTAATTGTCTTAGATGTATTTTCTTGCAAATTGAAAACTGACGTACTTTGGCATTTAAAACTCTGCGCAGACATCTTTATTTTCGATTATAATTACTAAACTTAGAGTACACTTTAAATAATAGCTTGAATACGTTTATTGACGTATCTACAGGCTACGACTGCTTTATTTAACATTAAAATTGGGGTTCGGAACTGGAAGTATTTCGATATCATATTGGTATAAATTATTTTGGCAAGGGTCAGCATGCTTTGTTAAGTCGAAGTGGCACCCAATTCACCCCCATCCGCCTTTCTTTTAATCCCGAACTTCTTTATTTATAAACTCAAAATCGCTTATCCTTAATGAATATTTCTGGTGTTTTGACCTTTTCTTAAGCCAAAGGTTAAGTCGTCCGGCACAAGGGTTATACCTCATATACAATTTAAAGACAATTAATGATTTTCCTAATTTGAGAAAATTTTTAAGCTTTTTGCGGTTCTATGTAAAGTTTTTCGAAGTTCAGAGAATTTTATATTTACTTTTTCAAGTGCTTAAAAATAATTTCACTTACTTTTGCAACTGTTTAATACTGTAACTACTTATAAATAAGCTTTAAAGAGTTTATAACTTTGTTCGAGATGCCTCAAAAGAACCCAATATAACTTTGGATTCCATTACTAGTGGGAAGCAGAAATAATCACATGTTTGTACTTCTTAAACAATATATTGCATAACACAAAAAATAATGTTGGAAATTAAAAAAATTTATAAATGGGAGATGTTGAATTTGTTAAAAAAATTATTGAAAAAATAAAAAAAGAAGATTATCCACACATTTTAAAAACCTGTTATTATTTTGTAGAGAGATATATTTCAACACAATGGCAACTCCAAAAAGAAATCTTAAATGTGAAAAAGTCATTTACGAAGCAAAAGGACCAGTTAAAAGTTCCAAACTCTTTTCGACTAAAAAATCTGTGGACAGTTGTACAATAAACCTGAGAAAAGATTGGCTGTCCACTAAAGGGAGATAGCAACTGTAATAGGCATGTTTGCTAAACTTGACATAAACAGTTATTTATTTATTTATTTATTTATTCAGTCATTGGATATTAAAAATCCTTACAGACTATGATTCTAAAGTTAGTATTAATAGAAAAATTAATACTAAATCTACCATGATTAACTGAGACATCTTTACTTTGATTTGGGCTGAATATGGGAAAAATGTGGTGTTAACAAGATAGTTTCACGTCGCACACAGCCAGGATTACAATGGAATTACTGCGAGACCTCTTTCCACAACAAGTTATTTCAAGGAATGGCAATGTTGATTGGCCTCCACGGTCGCCGGATATGACTGCTCCGGACTTCTTTTTGTCGGGATATCTGAAAAGCAAGGTTTATACAAAACAAACCAGAAAAGCTGGATCAACTAAAGCAAAAAAATATTTGTGATAGAAATAATGAAATACCGCGTGATATTTGTGAGAATTTCATGAAAAGTGTGTTCAAAAGGGCTTGAATTTTTCAGACTAACAGAGGCGGGCATTTATCTAATATTTTATTTCACACATAATTGCCGACATTAAAGAAAATATTTATCAATATAACATCCATTCTCTTTCATTTAATAAAAAATTATAAACAAAGTAGTATACCTTGCTGGCGGACAGCCTGTATCAATACGAATCAAGTCAGGGGCAAAATCGTCGCATTCGATTCAAATCGAAATTGATCAAAATTTATCGAATTGTTTAACTCGATCCATCAAGTGAAATTTCGATTCGAATCGAATGCGACGATTTGGCCCCAGATTTTTTTCAGACTTGTCTGATACATACATGTGGGCCAATTTTTCAATCTAGGAAATATCTTGTTACGGGGTTGCTCATTGCGAGTAAAAAATGGCAAATGAATGCATAACCTATGCATGCTCATAATATCTTTTACGTAGGGCATTAACACATTGGAATGAAATGTAAAATAATGCAGTAAAATTACTTTCAATGAGCAACATTAAATTTCTAGTGATGCTGCTTGCTATAGTTTTACACGCAACACATTTTATTTTTCAGTTCTTCTTTTACAACGATTTTGTTTTTGGATTTGCATAAAATTAAAAAAAAACAAAGTTAAACAGAAAACTTTTTTAACATCAACTATCTTTAATTGTGTACATGTGAATACGTGTGTAGATGTGTATCTATGATTGTATTGGTACAAGAACTTTTAGATGCTGCTGTTTTTTTACAGTTGTTGAGTTTTCTTTTTTGCTGTTTCGTTATTTTTTTTTTTTGTTCTTATAGCGTAATAAGTTCTTTTCTTTCTACCGACTTGATGTTCATTAAACCAAAATAAAAGTGTAATTGTATACGACAATTTCAACCTCTAAAGTAGTGCTTGTTTGTTTATTTGTATATGTGCGTCCTTGTTATAATGTGTGCATTTTTAATATGGTGACAGTGTAATCACTTAGTAGTAGATATTTAGTTAAAAAAACACAGTGAAGTAGAACTAGTTACGTTAAGAAACTTTAGCTATTCTGTATTTAAATATATATACATCTTTGCCAGTATACAGATTTTAAACATTTTAAAAGAAGTGATTAAATTTGACTTCGGTGAGTCTTGTTAAGCTTATCCAAATGATTTTGCTTAAGTTTAAAAATTGCAAGCATTATTTATAATAATAGTTTTGATCTTTGCTTGCTTAAAAAATGGTCCTTGATTTATAATTAACAACTTTATTAGGGAATTTTATATCCTAAATTTAGACATAACTTGAATTTTGGGATTTTCCTTTAAAAACCCTAAATAGTTCTGTTTCTTTATGCCCAGTTAAAACTTTAAAATGACAATACAACGCGTTAGATTATTATTCATTGCAATTAAGTTTGACGTTGGCCAAAAAAAATTATAAAGATGATTCTTAAAGGGCAAACAATGCTCGTATTTGGAATTTTAAAGATTTTTATTAATGATTTTTAAAAAACCTTTGTAGCTTCGAAATCCCCACTTGAGGTTATGAGCTGGAAAATTTCACGTTAAACGGTCATAAATTTGAAAAAGGAATCCTTCTATTTTGCGGAAAAGTCAAGCAAATTACGTCTGAAATAATATGAAATATAAATGTAAAAGAGTTGAAAATGATCACATATTGAATACCTTTTACGTTTAGTTGAAAGTGTTTTCGCCGATATATTTTCTAAAAAGTTTCTCTTTAATAAAAAAATACTTTTGTATAGTTTAACCCTTTAAAGTTATCAAAATAATTGTGCGCGTTTTCTATAAAATTTTCTACAATACGATACTTTAGTCAAAATTGCTTCAAACCAAAATTTCTAAGGCCACGCTAGTCACATATTAAAATGTTTCCATTAAAATATAAAATGGGTGTAAAATGTTCACTCCCGTCAAAATACAATTGTCCACCTATTCTTTTTTTTTGGTATGGGCAACTCCATTGTGAGAAAAGTGAACCTTAACTCATATTTTTGGTTTTAGTTCGAAAAAATTTTCTGTCCAACAATTCCACTAAATTTTAAGGACGGTAAAATTTGGAATTTTAGTAGACACTAAGAGAACTTGATTTAAGTTTGAAATATCCACTACATCTTTTTGTTAATTTTGAGCTCTAGAAAATATTGATAATAAATATTTTCAATTCAACAATATATTATTAATAATGTGACGGTTTTGACGTTTTTATGCAAAACGTAAGAGAAAGGGGAGGAGGTTATTTAAAGCATAAGTATTTATTTTTGATTGTTGCAAAATTAAAAAAAAAAAATAAAATATAAAAGCTTAATTTATTTAAAAACAATTTCTCTCTCTCTAAAATAAATTTATTGGCCCGCCTAAAACCGATTTAAATGGGATTGTCCATTTGTGTTAGAAACTTTCTGCTCTTCCAATCCAAATCCGCTTGCTCGAATCATCCTGCAACATAGTGGGCACACCCGCCTAAAAAGAAGGGATACTAGTGCTCTTAGATGAAACTTTTTAAATTAGTTCTCCTTATTGTGAGAACTTAAATTTTAGTCTGGCACTGGCTGGGCTAATATTAATTACTTAGTCTTAAGATTTAAATACTTATTGTTAGTTCGCAAAAGCGAAGATTCAATAATAAAATATATGAAAAAAAAGAGCACCAGTGGATTTAAGCTGAGGGCAAACAAATATAAAGAATTACCTTTTCTAAAAAAAAAACAAATTATTCAACTTGAATATTTTAAAGATTAAACGCAGTGAAAAATATCACTAAACTATTTGTAAAGCAGAAAGTAATATTTACTAAAAAAAAAACACAATATTGCACATTTTTACGAAAGGGATCTTTACATTAGCCCACTGTTATGTGACTGCTATATTGTATGAAGGGACACTATTACTGTGTTTTGTGTAAATACAAAAATGTGTCTCATTTAATAACTTGGTTTTGTATTTTACTTAAGATTTAAGTTACATTTTATGCATAAATTTAATTACGTGCAAGATTTTGCCTTGTAAGTGTATTAAAAATAGTAAAAATCATGTTGTACACACATACTTGTTATACATAAATAAGAATTAAAGGACATGTAATTCTGTCAAAGTGACACTTATGCACAAAAGCCCTGTAAAATATTTGTTTTTTTTTAACTTTTTTGACACCTAACAAACACAATTATAAAAATTTTGATTTTAGCACAAAAAAAACATTAATGTTTTCGAAAGAAATGCCATAAATTTAAGCTAAGAAAATACATATTGCTTTTGGTGATTAAAAGCTTAATACTGGCGTTAAATAATTTGTCAATGACGGCGGTAATTATATTGTATGAGTGTTTGTGTTTTTTGCTTAAATGTTTTATTATATTGAATTTCAAATTTATTTCTTAAAGCACTTGTCTAATTAATTTTGGCAAGTTGTCTGTTTATTCGAAAATTAGCAGCGACAACAGCAACTGTAGAAGATATTTATTTATTACTGCTTGAAAAGGGGAAAAAGGGGGATCATTAATAAGTTTGATTATTATAAGTAAGTGTAAACAATATAAACCTTTCAAAAATAATTATAAATTGAAGGCATTTTGTTAGAATGTTTTTTACAATGAAAAGTAATATCTTTAGCATACAAATCACACAGCTGCAAACAAACTATACGAAACAGAAACGCAAACATTATGCCAACAACATTGTTGACTAATTAAAACAATTAAGCTTAAATGATAATCACTGTTTGTCATATTTAATCATAGATAAAGTATCATAAATCTTCTTTTTTTACTACTGCTACTCTTGTTATTGTTATTGAAATTGCCGCTTTTATTGTTTAAGTGTCTTGTCTAGTTGTACAAACATTTGACAAAGCTACTAATGACCATCAATTAGTTTCAGCATCATAATAATTTATATTTACGAACATAAACCCGTTTTTATAAATTTGAAGTTTACACTCAGCCTAATTTGTAGAGAAGCTACAACTATTTTTAGTACAAAGGTATAGCGATATAACAAATAATCCAATTCTTACAACTAAGTTAAAATTTAAAATATGTTCATATAAGCATATGACATATTAAACTTTTAAAGCCGAATTTTTACGGATAAAAATATCAAAAAAAGCTTTTTATCACAATTAATCCTAATTGTCATAGAAAATAGTTTTCTCCGTGTATGATACCTAATAAAAAGTATTCATTTCATTACAAATATTTACATATGATAATTTACAAAAAAAAAATATTTACAATTTATGTAAGCAAAAAAAAATCAAAAGCCAGATTTCAAAATTGAGAGTCCTACAAATGACCTCTGCTAGCCTAGCCATTGATCATAGCTGAAGCTTTTAAGGTTTTAGGTCCAATATCATACGTAAAAATAAAAAAAATGAACGACAAATACATAGTTAAGCATGTCATTGTCTCTTCTACACAAATTTCTTTTTATGCCTCCTTGGAGAAAATCATGGCAAAATACAAATTTGTAAAAAAAAAACTTGTATAATGGGCTTAATAGTTTTTGGTTAAAAATTAATTAAAGTCTCTCTCTATAGACACTCCCTATTTGTGTGTTTTTACATTTTATACTTAACCAAAATCACCCTTAACATTTGCATTCTGACTATATTTGAGACTTGAAAGTACATAATTTAGAAAAAATGCAACATGATACTAAACATGCCATGTGGGAGTACAAACTAATCTTACTACCCAGCTTTTAAGCACACACACACACATGACGATAATTAAATGGTAAAAAAAGTGCAGTGCAGGAGGACTTGAAAATTTTTATGTTTATGCATAGGCTGATGATAGTAATGTTGAGAAGTCTGCTATATGTTTGTTGAAGAGTGTATGTTTTACACGTAATAGGAGAATGAAAATTAAGTTTAAGAAATTAATTTAATTTTATTGCTGGTTGCTAGCCGTGCATGTGTGTTTCACGTACACAAAACGCGAACATTCTTGTTCAACATACAAACGTAAGTGCATATGCATTCACTGCGGATTGGTAACCTTAGTTTGGGATTTGTTAAAACTATCCATAGTTGTTTCTTATATTCATTTTTGAAAGTATAAATACTTTAGTATTTTCTTACCCACTATATACAAATTGGTTGAAAAATTTTTATTTATAAATTTAGATGAAAACTATTCTTACTAAAAAAATGATGTACAGCATAATATCCCAAAGTACAATTTTATTAGATACAAACCGTAAAGGGCTAAAATGTTATATCTTAGAAAAAAAGAGAAATTTGTATTGGACTCCGAAAGATAGCTCTTACAGTTTGTGGAAAGGACTGGAACAATTTTATCAATTGTTACAGATTTAAACAGGAACAACTCACGCTTATAAATTCATACTTTTATAAAGGTATACCAGTTGACTTTCAAGTTCTTTTTCCATTTCGTGTTTGAATTACCGTCAAGAGAATAGCTGGTTGCAAACTAAATTAACAATTTCTTTTTCTTGATGACATCTTGAAAGTAAATTGCTTTAAATTGCATGTAAGACCCGGATAGTGTTTGGTCCCCAAAGACACTCTGGGCTAATATTTTCCATTATTATAATATAATAAACTCAACACTATATACCTTTCTAAGTATTTTATTATGTAATTTAATATGTGCATATTTAAAGCTATTTTGAGAAACCTTACCTCTATAGAACATAACATTTAGATTTGTAAGACAAAAAACGTATGGTAATTTCCAACGAGTCTGTGTTTCTATATTTAAACAAATAAGAAAGTCATTGTCGGTAAAGCCTACACCCTACACCACATTTTTATAAAAAATTAAATAATAATATTTGTATTCAATATAATAGCTGGTGTGTGCAAAATTTTGAAAAGGTGAAGTAATGTTCATGGTTTTTATACCCCAAAATGTTTACTTTGGTACGACATTTGTTTGATTAATGCATTAGTTAATGACATAAAGCTAGACACATGTTCGCAGTTTTGTCAAAATACAGTAATATTTAAGTCAGCTATAGTCAAAAATGCTCATTAGGAGAGAACATTTGTATAGGGGCTTTGTCAAAAAACTACAAAATTATCAACAAAAACAAAGAATTCAGGCCAAAAAAACGTATCTGTGTTAAATTTTATCAAAGTATCTTCAATTTTGCTACCCATAGCGTGTTCACAAGAAAACAAGGGCACACAGGCAGATGGACGGACGAACGGACATGCTCAAACCGACCCAGGAAGTGATTCTGAGTCGATCGACATACCTGAAGGTATATCTCAGCCCATTAACCTTGTGTGTTACAAACATCTGCACAAGCGCATAATAACCCTGCCACGTATGTTGTGTGGGTATTAAAGTAAAATTGACACCACTTCTTACGTATAACGTCCAACGAAACATTTTCATCAACATAAAGAAGT
Source organism: Melanophora roralis (assembly GCA_963583895.1). Lineage (NCBI taxonomy): Eukaryota > Metazoa > Arthropoda > Insecta > Diptera > Rhinophoridae > Melanophora > Melanophora roralis. Next base: position 33,542,396 of record OY757187.1, on the reverse strand, counting down.
TAAGGCAAATTTTTTAACGAAGAAGAAAAGGTTACAATCATATAATTATTAAGCCAGCAAACACACATATTTATATGTGCCTACGCTTCGTGGCTTTATTGAGCGACATCGTCAATATGACATTTTCATTGATGAAACATCGAAACACAACATCTGTCATCGATTAGATCATCATGATTAATCGCCACAGGGTATGCATGGGCTTACTCACAAACATACACCAAACATTGATACAAACATACATATATACACATACACTTAGGCAGCATAAGAAAGTTAGAAATATTCTAATGGGCATTGTAGCCTACATGAAGCTTTTTTGTTGGTTTTTCCATAATGTACAAGACAATAATGACTACAATTTTAATTATGCATACAACAATAACACAAAAAAATTTACAAATTCAAAAAAAACATGGCAAACCAAGAAGATACATATGAACATATGAAGAAATATTTTTTTCTGGTACTTGGAAAAAAAAAGAATCATATGAGTGATTCTCATTTCAAAATGAAAGAGCCTGCGTTAGAAACAAAAAAAACTTAAAACTCCTATTATTTTAAGCATACGCTACTTGAAAACTAATAGAGATATAAGCTTTTCCAGTATCCCTTACGTGTTGCTTATGTGTTCAGCGTCACTTTTCATTTGTTTAAATTTGACTTAAAAGCTAGTAAATAAAAAAATATTAATTTCTTCATTTGCAAAAAATAAAAATTTAGTAGGCACTGAACCTGGGCCTAGAGTTATAAACAAATAGTTCAACTATAAATAAAAAAAAACGCATATGGAACACATGGCACGATTACATCAATATCAAAATTGTACATAAAATATGGTAGCTTTTCAATACCAATCCGGCAGATAATCTTAGCGCTACCTACATTATGGCGTTAGTATAAGACTAAAATAAGGATAGAGATTTGGTTTGTTGCTGACTCAACACGGTTCATAGACCAGTGGGTTAAATAGCTGATGCTTACAGCCAACTGACTAACAACCGATTAAAGGTACTGATGATTAAACTCGTAGCTGGTTTCGAAAAGCATTCTACTCGGCCATTATCGGTAAAAACTTGTTTTTTAATAAATTTTTTTCTAAACCTAACGCTAATAGAGTGACAAATAAAATTAAATTTCTTAATTTGCAAAAAATAGAAATTAAGTAGAGACTAAACTAAAGCCTTAAGTAATAAAAAATTATTATATTAATAAACTTATATTAATTTTGTTTAAAAATTTATTATAAAATAACAGATGCGTCGCTGCTAGTGTTAAAAATTTTGAGAATTTCCGAGACACGACATAAAATATTGCAAAAGGTTTCATTTAACGTGGGTTGCTTAAAAAACTTAATGACTCTTATCCATATTTCTTAAATTTAAATAAAATTTAAAAAAATAAAAAACTGAAATTTTTATTTTCTAAGTTGGTAAGTAGTTTAAATTTTGTTTATTTACACTATGTTTTTATACCCTTCACATAGTGATAGGGTATATATCACTTTGTCATTTCGTTTGTAATTTCTTTATTATTCATTTGCGACCCCATAAAGTATATATATTCTGGATCCTTATAGATAGGGAAGTTGAAATAGCCATGTCCGTCTGTCCGTCTGTCCGTCTGTCCGTCTGTCTGTCTGTCTGTCCGTCTGTTGAAATCAAGTTTCCGGAGTCAGATAAAAAGATACAGATCAGTAAATGGTGTCAAACGATTACAAATATCCCGCTAACGATCGCTATTTAAAATCAGCAAAATCGGTTCACTATTGACCGAGATATAAGCGAAAACCCAGAGTAACCCATTTATTTTAGGACAAAATCCGTGCATATATCCCTATATATCTCAATAAGTATAATCACTTTTGCCACAAAACTTGGCACGGATACTCCTAAAGAAAGGACCTAAATAATGGAAAAAGTTTTTTCCGATAGGACCAGGGGAAGGGGTATTTTTCCTACAATTGCACAAATTTCGTGAAATATTTTATGCGCTATATCTCGTAAACTATAACAGCTATCGACTTAAAATGTTTTACAAAAATTAATTGTACCCTAAGGGCTACGCTTTAAAGAAAAAAGTTTTTGAGTGGGGGCAAAAAAAGGGGTAGCTCCCATACAAATTAATGATTTGTATGAAATTTCCGATACGCTATATCTCGGAAACTATAACAGATATCGAAATGAAATGTTCTACATAAAGTAATTGGGCAACAAGGGCTACGCCTTAAAGAAAAAATTTTTTGGGTGGGGGCAAAAAAAGGGGTAGCTCCCATACAAATTAACGATTTTTATGAAATACCGATACGCTATATCTCGGAAACTATAAAAGATATCGAAATGAAATGTTCTACAAAAAGTAGTTGGGCAGGAATGCCTACGCTTTAAAAAAAAAATTTTTTGATTGGGGGCAAAAAAAGGGGTAGCTCCTATACAAATTAATGATTTGTATGAAATTTCCGATACGCTATATCTCGGAAACTATAAAAGATATCGAAATGAAATGTTCTGCAAAAAGTATTTGGGCAATAAGGCCTACGCTTTAAAGAAAAATTTTTTTGAGTGGGGGCAAAAAAAGGGGTAGCTCCCATACAAATCGACAATTATTATAAAATATTCGATACGCTATATCTCGGAAACTATCAAAGATATCGAAATGAAATGTTTTACAAAAAGTAATTGGGCAATAAGGCCTACGCTTTAAAGAAAAAATTTTTTTGAGTGGGGGCAAAAAAAGGGGTAGCTCCCATACAAATTAACAATTTTTATGAAATATTCGATACGCTATATCTCGGAAACTATAACAGATATCGATATCAAATGTTCTACAAAAAGTAATTGGACATCAAGGACTACGCTCTGAAGAAAAACATTTTCGGATGGCGGGTGAAGAAGGGGTAGCTCCCATACAAATTAACAATTTTAATAAAATTTTCGATACGCTACTTCTGGAAAACTATTACAGCTATCGACTTCGAATATTCTACAAAAAGTAATAATCAAATAATTCATACATTTTGGTGAAAAAGTTGGTGAAGAGCAGGGGGACTAGAACATTTAATAAGTTTTATTAACCTTTAAATATGAATAATGTCGAAAACTTTTAAAACTCTTGACCTCAAACTTTCCTCATCTATTTATATTATTCATACGAACGTTAAAATTTTGTATATTTTTTCTATGGGCTTTAAAACTTGCACAAGGTTTTTTATTATATTATTTGCAGTACAAAATTACTCGGCTGGGTATATTTAAAGACCAATGTGAAGGGTATATAAGATTCGGCACAGCCGAATATAGCGCTCTTACTTGTTTGCATTAATGTCCCTTTGGCAACAAATTACTAACGGTTAAACTTCATCCATCTATTATATGGAATAAACGCTTTTTTGTAATTGTATATTATAGAATGGGGAGGTAATTTTTTTATTTTAGCATTAAATGATAAGTTTTCGGTATTTCTTGAACTAGACTAAAACTATAATAATAAAATTTTTTTAAAATTTTCTTAACTATATATATATTAAAAACTTTAAAATAAATTAAACCGAAAATATATATTTAAAATAAAAATAACCATATACATTATTCGAATCTACTTTTTAATTTTGCAGTGATTACTGGGTATTATGGAAAAATATATACATAAAAACAAAAAAAACTTACTTATTTCTGTGATAAGCTTTTGATTGCATTTTTTGCTAAGCTAGGCTAGTCTTAGACATAGAAAATTTGGTAAAACACCCTTCGGTATAACGAAAATCTCACTATAAGCCCCTTAAAAACCCTTTATTACAAACTTTTTTATACAAAACTTCTCTATGAATATATCGAAAAAAATTCCCACCTATTAGGCCTGTATATGAAAAAAAACTAAACAAAGTCTCTATTAAAAATCAGTAGCAAACCAAAAAAGTCTTAAGTTATGGCTAAATACAATTTTTTCACGCACATCTTGAAAATTAATTTCACCAATTTGGTGTCACTATAAAGTGCAATAAATTTAAAGCTATAAGGAGATTTATTTTTACACCCTTTAGGTTCGATATTTCGAAGTTTTACTCAATCCAAATTTTTAAGGTTGTTTTAATAATCAACTCTGGTCCGACAGCCGTTATTCTGTAAAAATTTTTATTAAATTGTTTGTAAAAATTTGAATTTGACTAATTTTCATATTTTTAGGAACAAGATATTTATATATATTTACAAATTTTATTAAACATAAAGACCATAGTCAAATAACAATCATGTCGTAGCAATGAGAAAACTTGTTTCTATTTATATGGATTTTGACACTTTACCGGTCATAAAAGAAAAATTTCGAAGCGTTGGTGTTTCAAACTCCATATAAAAAAAAATAAGAAAGTACAAGAGGTTAAAGCTATATTCTCTTATTGCTACGACCTGATGAGTTACTTGGAAATGCTCAAGACCTTCTTCGGGGAGAATAAGTTTTTTTGTACTCAGCTTAAGAAAAAGAGATTTTAATCTTGACAAAAAATATGATAAGTGTCTTTTTAAGTATTAAGAGTTTTTTCTTTTAAAAATAACTTTTTTACACCTATTTCAAAAGAAAAATTAGCAAAATCGGTTCAGCTGTTTTAAATTTATGACATGTGCCTATGTATTTAGGCTGCCGTATTATAATTCACATCGTTTTTATCTGAATTTAATTTCAAAACATCAAACAGAATCAAAAAAATATTAGAGGCTGTAGATCCGACTGTTTAAAAAAATATATTTTATTAATTGTGTTTAGATTGCATTCGAGGTGCTACGCCCATTTTTAAAGAGGTCTTTTTAAGCCCTTAAATCTGCATTAATATAAAAAACCCCCCGCCTAAAGAGCTTGAATGCACCGGTTTTCAATATATATGAAAGGAACTATTTAATACTTGGGCAGGTGTTGTAACACCCATATGGAATCTTTAAATAGCAAAATGAAGAATTTTTTGATATTCGTTTCAGCTGCTGAAGCATGGATGGTTGGTATAAATATTTTGTATAACATTATCAGAAACGTACAAAATATATCACAAAATAATTACGGAATCGGTTCAACTGTCGTCAATTAATGTGCTTACCAACATTCGTCGTTTTCAAAATTCTTACGAAAATATTTTCCTTAATTTCTATGTATAGTTTTATCAGAAACTATATTTTTTTTTTTCTTAGACTTAAAATTAGTTTTTTAATTTATAAGTCAATAAGTTAAGTTTTTTAAAATTAAGAATTTTATTTTAGAAATTCCCATGTATTTTGTCCTTTTTTGTTTTCAAATTCCCATATAAACTTTTGTCACTCATGCGAAATATTTATCTTTTGTTCGGTTTCCATTAGCTCTTTTCACACAATTTGATTAAATTTATTTCCAAGAACTTAGATATAAAAAAGCAATTAATTTTTTTCCATGAGTTTGAAAAAGTTCATATCTCACAAAATGTTATGCGTCGTCTATGTGAGAATAACAAAAATTGTTAAAAATCGACCAGTTGGGAAAACACTATAAGTTCTTGGAAAACATGGTTAAGGGCAAAATATAGATGTCCAGCTAGCTCATTGGTAAAGGTTCTTAACCCGGTTTCGTAGACGCTTAACACATAAAATATACTTTTTGCCTAAAAATACCAGAGTATATTCAATTTAAAACGAGCATTCAGAAAACTTCAAAATTCGACCATTTTGATGGCATGGTGTTGTGCCAATTGGGTACATTTTTCCCACCCTACTGACCTATAAACCGTCAGACTCCTTGACAGAATAAATACCCTGATTTCTACTTCTGTCCCATCAATTGTCATATTTACTTACTTAGAAACATCTTTTATCGTAGGCTATCCTTCCCTTTTTAGATATTAATTTAAAATTTCATTTTTTTCTTTGTCAAATTTACAAAAACAATTCAATAGTAATATTTATTATTATAAAATTAAAGCAAAATACAAAATCAAAATGTAAGTAAACTACGTATGTACATATTTCATTCATCAATAAAAAAAACAAACAGTAAAAGAAATAGTGATAATTTAAAATAAGTCATTAATAAATTTATCTTTCATTTATGAATGAGTATGGAAAGAAAAGAAATGTGAAATCGGACTAACAATCAGACAAACAAATGATAACTTATTTATATAGAAACAAAATTGATGATTGATAAAAAAATTTATAAAAAAAAAGAATACTATATTTTACTCACAACCAATATATGATGTTCCATTTCATGATGTTTCGACTGTAGGGCCCAGCAATCAATTCATAATGATGGTGATAGTGTTGTTGTTGGTTACTTCTTTTTCTTATAATAAAATAAACTTTTAGGTTACACTCATAATATTTAGTTAGTATACCTAAATTATATAGCAATTTAAAGTTAGATTTTAAGAAATTTTGAAAATATAATTTTTTTCTTCTGTTTTTTTTTTTGTTTCGTTTAAAATTAAATTATAAAAGAATATTCATTATTTTAAAGGTTTCAAATCCATTAATTATTAATCCAATTATATTCAATGAGTTATACTTTATATTTTTACATTTTTACATGTTGCAAAATTTTTCCTTTTTTTTTTTTACAAAAATAACAGGTTATACATATTTTAATTTTAAGAAATAAGATACATGTATATAATAAGTTTATTAACAAAATACAATTTTTTATGTTATTTATTCAATAGTTTTAAGGCAATTCCGAATGAGTTTAATTATATAAGTAAAGGTTGAATAATTTTTGTTTTATTAGAGTTATGATTGGAGTTTTGGCTAGAGCATGAAGAATTTTACTTTAGTAGTCACATGGTGATGCAGTGGAAATTTATATGGCCTGACAATTAAGACACAGCGGCTTTTGCTTCAACTCTTCAGTCACTATCGGCAATAAGGTGAAGGACAGAAATTTAAATTCCCATAGATATTCAATCACTTTAAACGACTTTTCTTCACTATAGTTTTTTTTTTCTTATTTTAATAATAATTAATTGTTTGATTTCTTTTAGATTAGGCTAGATTAGACTTCTTCGTACTAAGATCACTTTGGCAATTGAATTGTTTCAACTCTACTTGATATTATGAAGTTAAGGGCAAAAAATAAAAAAATGAATGTAATAAAAAAGGTAGAGTAAGATATAATGCTGTACTAGTAGTTCGTACATAGGGGAGGAAAAGACAAAAGATGTTTCATATACTGAATTAAAATTATTGCCAAATATGGTAATGAATTTGACGATTCTATTGAGTGTAATTTACTCTCATTATATACATAAGTATGTTACAAATATATGCATCTACGTACATATATACATTGATACAAATTGAGTGGGGATAGTCAACACAGGTGATAGTACAAGTAAAAATATCTAGCATGCGAGTAAAAAATGACAAAAATAACCCCCGTAGTATTTTGCCAAATATATGTCAATATTTAAATATTTATAAGGCCAAAAGAAAACCGTAACAAAACTGCTTCGGTCTTTGATTTCGGAAAAATTTAAGACGAACAGTAGACCGAGTTTACTTTTTTCTTTTCTTCTAAATATCGGATTTTTAACTAAAATTTTTGTTATTCTCTTGTTAGTGTGGCACGACCCACGAAAGCCGGGCATATATCATTTTTTGAGGTCCGAAGCATGATACTTCCCGATGTACTTGCCGTCCATATCTTCTATCTCATATAGATTATTCCCAATTCTCCCTCTGATCTTACATTTAACAAATTTTTTCGAAAACTTGCTATTAATATTTTTTGACATATTGCTTAGTATATGATTTTTTCGAAAAACAGTTTGTCCCTTATGAAATTGAATACTTCTACTTCTGAGATTATAAGTCTTCGCAGACTTAGCATATGCCATATCTAAGTTTTCCCGTAAGCTTGCCCGCACTTTTTCTAATTTGTCTACACGTTCTGAAATATTTACATCTGCACCGGAAAGGCATCCAAGTTTATCCAGAATCTTGTACGTAGAACCGTGCTGGATCATGTTTTGTCCAAATGTAGCAAAGTACGGCGAACATTTGATTGATGCATGAAAGTCACTCCTGAGTATTGACAAAATTTGGGGAATAAACTTATCCCATTCTCTATGATCTTTATGATCCTGTAAGAAATATCGAATTTTTGTAACAATCTCGCGATTTGCTCGTTCCGATGCATTAGAGTGTGGGGCATAGAAACCTGTGGTAATGTGGGATATATCATATGATTGAAAGAATTGCTTTATTTCCTTCGAAACAAACTGCTTACCATTATCACTGTGAACATATCGGGGCACGCCAAATGTGGAAAATATTTCCGTTTGAAAGAATAAAATCACATTGGCAGACGTTGCAGCTTTGAGTGGTTTAAGAAATACAAACTTTGTCATATGGTCCAGACAAATAAAGATTACCGAATTTTTGTTTTTTGTGAAGGGGTATGGGCCAAGAAAATCACAATACAACCTTTCAAATGGCCTAGAAGTAACAATTTGGTTTCCCATTAAAGGCCTTGATATTTGATTTGGGGATTTAATACTTTTGCACACGTCGCAAGATTTTAAATAGGTTTTTACATCGTTGACCATTGTAGGCCAAAAATACTTGGAGCGTATTCTGAACAAGGTTTTTGAAAGTCCCCCATGGCATGAGATGTCAGAGCTATGAGCTAATTGTATAACGGTTTGGGTCAAGGATTTAGGCACCCATATTCGCCATAGACTATCCTCTTCGTCATCAATACCTTGTCTAAACTTAACACGTTTCAAAATTATATTCCCAGATACCCGAAGATCAGGCAGAGATTCTTTATTCTCGCTTATAGTTTTCTTCATTTCCTCATACTCCTTACTACAAAAATCAGAAGATGACAAATCAATTTCAATGGTATTATTTTCTACTGACAACTGATCTACGTCCATCCTGGACAAACAATCTGGCACTATATTCAAAGACCCTTTCCTGTGCTCTATGAGGAAGTCATACCGCTGTAGTTTAAGGCTCCATCGCGCCAATCTACCACTAAGGTCCTTTTGTGACATAAGCCACTTCAAGGATGAATGGTCGGTTAATATACGGAATGGCAATCCTTCAATATATGCCCTAAACCTATTAACACATACTACTGCCGCCAAGCATTCGAGCTCTGTTACCGTATAGTTTCTTTGGGCTTTATTTAGTTTTTGCGACACGTATGCAATAGGGTGTTCTTTACCCTCGTCATCAAGTTGAAACAGAACCCCCCCTACACCATTTCCAGAGGCATCACACTGAATTATGAATTCCTTTTCAAAATTTGGCTGAGCCAAAACAGGGGCTGTAGAAAGGGCCACTTTAAGCTTATCGAATGAAGTTTTAGCCTCCTCAGTCAAAATGAATGATTTATGCGTTCTTTTAAGACAGTCAGTTAAAGGGCCAGCAAGGTTAGCAAAGTTATCTATGAAGCCACGATACCAATTTGCCATTCCAACGAATCTCCGTATTTGTTTAGGACTTTTTGGTATAGGGAACTTAATGATAGATTCGACCTTTTCTGGGTCTACTTTAAGACAGCCATGCCCTACTATGTAGCCTAAGTAGCGGATTTCCTTTTGACAAAATTTACTTTTGCTTACATTAATTGTCAACTTAGCCATCTTCAGGCAAGAAGCAACTTCCGTTAAAAGATTAATGTGTGAGTCAAAATCATGACTACAGACTAACAAATCGTCTAAGTAAATGAACACATTTTCCCTTAAACGCGAGGGTATAACCTTATCCATTAACCGACTCATTGTTTGCGGCCCATTGCATAAGCCGAAAGGCATAAATTTGTATTGATACAGTGGCTTTCCCGGTATAGCAAACGCAGTTTTCTCCTTCGATGAGTCAGTTAATCGTATCTGTAAGAAGGCATCCTTCAAATCTATGCCGCTTATAAAAAAGGTATCTTTAAGCCTACTCAAAAGACCGTTAATATGGGGGAGGGGATACGAATCCTTTTTCGTTACTGCATTAAGCTTCCTTGAGTCTATGCAAAGTCTCACCTTCCCTGGTTTCCGAACAAGAACCGCTGGTGAGCACCAGGGAGAATTTGACTCCTCTATTACCCCTAATTCCAATAATCTATCTATTTCCTTATATGCCTCTTCTTGTCGTGGGGGTGAGAGTGGATAGTGCTTGCACTTTATGGGACTAGCATCGCCCGTATCAATGTGATGTTCCAATAAATTGGTACATCCCAAGCCTAATTTTTCAAATGATGGAAATTTAAGTAAAGTTTTTTCCAGACGTAAGTTTTGTTCTGGGGAAAGCTTATGGAAATTTTGGTCAGGAGCTGAGTCATTTGACAATTCCGAAATACAAAAAGGTGAGGAGGGTATGATTTCAGGGGCCAAGGCAAACTCCTTCCAAAAATTTACACCAAAGTAGGCCTCTTGAGTCAATGATGGAACTAAGTAAAACTCTATATTTTTGGTCACTTCCTTAAAACGAATTGGTAAAACGCAGAATCCAATAACACTTTGTTTAGAACCATTTGCCGTACGTATTGATGAATTTATTTTACTATATGCGATACCCTTTTTCTCTAAAAATGATAAACAGTTCCTGCCTAAAACGGAGACATTTGCCCCAGTGTCAAGCAAACCTGTTAAAACATCACCACATACCGTGACCATAGCAAAGGGTCTATCATCCGTTCCATGAATAATGGTAGCTTCTATCAATTTTCGGAAATGCCTTCGTTTCTTGTAACGTAACCTACATTTTAATATCTTCGTAACGGGTTTTCTGGGAGAATATTTGTTCTCACAATTTCCTGGATTTTGAGAATCAACATTAAGATTATTTTGTATTAAAAGTTGTTCGGGTAGATTAGTTTTGAATATTTCGCTTTGAAAATTGTCAGGTATTTTAGAATCGTATTTATTGTTGTGACCGGAAATCAATTCAAACTCGGGGTTTGATGGAATGGACGAATGTCCCCGGTATCCATATCGCCCATTTTCCGATTTCCCTGAATATGTTTATTTGGACATTTGGGTGTCAAAGCACCCTTTTTCCCACATTTAAAGCAAAAAGGCTGTTTTATTTCATTGGAACAATAAATGTATGAGTGCCCATACGACAGACAGTTCCAACATTGAATTTTGCTATAATCAAATTTTCCTTTTCCACTTGACATCTGAAATGCCTCTAGCTGTGGATCTATTTCCCCGTTATCTCTATCCCCAACATCTGAGACATCTAGCTCACTAATGTTTCGAGACTGTACCGTATTAGGGCTTACAAACTTTGTCTCTCGAACAACCCTTTCGGCTTTGCGAGCTTGATCCCTAAACTCATTTAGGTCTCTAGCGCTTATACTAAAAAGCAAAAATTTTAAATTTGAATTTAAATTTCGTTTTATAATATCTATCAAATTGTTATCTGGAAGAGGGTTTTGAAGTCGTATATTCATGGACACAATTGAGGTGTGAAAATCATCATAACTTTCTTTATATTGCTGTTTCCTCAGTGAAATTTTCAATAATATCTCATGATCCGACTCCAAATGTCCGAATTCTTTCGTAAGCGCATGTCGTAATAGGGGGTAAGTTATACTTCTGTTCTGCTTCATAAAAAGCCAGTACCATTGTTCGGCACGACCTTCTAAAAGCACATGAAAATTGGCTAACAAATGATCATTTGAACATTTAGATCGTGTACATAGCGTTTCTATTTTGAAAAGAAAGTCCGATACGGATCCCGATCCATCGAAAGAGATTTTCCATTTTTCTAACTTAACATTTGTGTCCCCATTTGAATACAATCTATCGGAATTTTCAAAGCTGCGGTTACTGTTTGGATTAGGAATATTTGAATTTGCAAAATTTGAAGTTGATGGAGAAGCGATACTAATTTCGGCTATACTTTGTTTAATACTGAAGAGTTCTTTTCTAAACTCCTCCTGTGTGTTTTTCATTGTTTGTTCCACTAGAGTAAATAACGAATCGAATGCTGGGTTTGCATGTGAATTACGATCGTTGTGCTGTAATGCTAACGGTGCGTTGCTACTCGTAGCCAAATTGTGGTAATGTTGAGGGTTCATATTGGGAGATGACGCTAACGTCTCTTTCTGAGAATTGACAGCCTGAGGCTGTAAGACATAATTTGGTTCATCTAACATGTCACTAGCTTGAAAAAATGAAGTAGAAGGTAAACTGTTACTACTGTTTGTTCTTTGAACTGTTGGTATAGTAGGAGAACTATTAGAACTTTGTGGCCCTTGAACCTGTTGCTGATTGGTTACCTTACAAGCTGGTGAATGGATAACTCGTGGCTTTGCCCCGCTTGTATCTTTTTGCAATTCAATTGGAATATTATTTCCCGATGTATAGGAAGCACGCCCTCTACTAGATGAACTGTTGTGATTACTCCTTGAAGTATTTCTAGTGTTCATTACGAAATTCTACCTATACTATATAATTAATACGAATTTGATAAAATAAAATTTTAAATGCTCAAAAAAAACTAAGAGAATCAAAACTCTAAAAATAATAACAAAAGATTGATTAACATATGCGAGTTTGCAAAATAAATTCGAAATAGATGAAATATTTTATTTTTTTTTTTTTAATACGAAAGTTTTCAACACAATATTTTATGTAATCTATAAAAAAATAACAAAAAATATGTATATATAAATAAAGTAGTTTTGCTTTAACTTAAGCCAATTTCTGAATAATGTCTTAAAAAAAATTTTGTATAATCTCTTAAGGGAAGGGTAAACCTCGATTAAATGCTTCCTTTAACGTAATAAATCATGACAATGTGACAATTATATTGTAGACGTTTAAACCGCGAAATTTTAAACAATTTTTTCCAATGTCTAAAATTGACTGGAATAATATCCACAACCTATACTATTTGACGCAACTAAACTGATTCTATTTTGATTTCAGAATTAGGACTCTCCAAAATAGTGCAAAATATTATTTTAATAGCTAAATTTCTATAGCAGCACATGTTCATATCGCTATTAGATTCAGAACATCAATATTCTAAAGAAAACTAAGACTTACATAAAAATTGTATTACTATTTGGATTAAGGTTAAAATACGTACATATCTCATGTTGCGATTAAATCAAGAATTTGAAGGTATTCAGTATGATTCTAAGACTCACATAAGAAAATGTAGTATTAGGTGTTTTCTACGTGTCATAAAACAAGTTCAATATTTTTGTTTAACCTAGATTAGCTATTAAGAATTGGTCTGTATAGTTCAAAGTTGCAAAGTTCGTGAATTAGCCATGTAATGGCATTTACGTTGGGCGCCATATATGTTATGCGTCGTCTATGTGAGAATAACAAAAATTGTTAAAAATCGACCAGTTGGGAAAACACTATAAGTTCTTGGAAAACATGGTTAAGGGCAAAATATAGATGTCCAGCTAGCTCATTGGTAAAGGTTCTTAACCCGGTTTCGTAGACGCTTAACACATAAAATATACTTTTTGCCTAAAAATACCAGAGTATATTCAATTTAAAACGAGCATTCAGAAAACTTCAAAATTCGACCATTTTGATGGCATGGTGTTGTGCCAATTGGGTACATTTTTCCCACCCTACTGACCTATAAACCGTCAGACTCCTTGACAGAATAAATACCCTGATTTCTACTTCTGTCCCATCAATTGTCATATTTACTTACTTAGAAACATCTTTTATCGTAGGCTATCCTTCCCTTTTTAGATATTAATTTAAAATTTCATTTTTTTCTTTGTCAAATTTACAAAAACAATTCAATAGTAATATTTATTATTATAAAATTAAAGCAAAATACAAAATCAAAATGTAAGTAAACTACGTATGTACATATTTCATTCATCAATAAAAAAAACAAACAGTAAAAGAAATAGTGATAATTTAAAATAAGTCATTAATAAATTTATCTTTCATTTATGAATGAGTATGGAAAGAAAAGAAATGTGAAATCGGACTAACAATCAGACAAACAAATGATAACTTATTTATATAGAAACAAAATTGATGATTGATAAAAAAATTTATAAAAAAAAAGAATACTATATTTTACTCACAACCAATATATGATGTTCCATTTCATGATGTTTCGACTGTAGGGCCCAGCAATCAATTCATAATGATGGTGATAGTGTTGTTGTTGGTTACTTCTTTTTCTTATAATAAAATAAACTTTTAGGTTACACTCATAATATTTAGTTAGTATACCTAAATTATATAGCAATTTAAAGTTAGATTTTAAGAAATTTTGAAAATATAATTTTTTTCTTCTGTTTTTTTTTTTGTTTCGTTTAAAATTAAATTATAAAAGAATATTCATTATTTTAAAGGTTTCAAATCCATTAATTATTAATCCAATTATATTCAATGAGTTATACTTTATATTTTTACATTTTTACATGTTGCAAAATTTTTCCTTTTTTTTTTTACAAAAATAACAGGTTATACATATTTTAATTTTAAGAAATAAGATATATGTATATAATAAGTTTATTAACAAAATACAATTTTTTATGTTATTTATTCAATAGTTTTAAGGCAATTCCGAATGAGTTTAATTATATAAGTAAAGGTTGAATAATTTTTGTTTTATTAGAGTTATGATTGGAGTTTTGGCTAGAGCATGAAGAATTTTACTTTAGTAGTCACATGGTGATGCAGTGGAAATTTATATGGCCTGACAATTAAGACACAGCGGCTTTTGCTTCAACTCTTCAGTCACTATCGGCAATAAGGTGAAGGACAGAAATTTAAATTCCCATAGATATTCAATCACTTTAAACGACTTTTCTTCACTATAGTTTTTTTTTTCTTATTTTAATAATAATTAATTGTTTGATTTCTTTTAGATTAGGCTAGATTAGACTTCTTCGTACTAAGATCACTTTGGCAATTGAATTGTTTCAACTCTACTTGATATTATGAAGTTAAGGGCAAAAAATAAAAAAATGAATGTAATAAAAAAGGTAGAGTAAGATATAATGCTGTACTAGTAGTTCGTACATAGGGGAGGAAAAGACAAAAGATGTTTCATATACTGAATTAAAATTATTGCCAAATATGGTAATGAATTTGACGATTCTATTGAGTGTAATTTACTCTCATTATATACATAAGTATGTTACAAATATATGCATCTACGTACATATATACATTGATACAAATTGAGTGGGGATAGTCAACACAGGTGATAGTACAAGTAAAAATATCTAGCATGCGAGTAAAAAATGACAAAAATAACCCCCGTAGTATTTTGCCAAATATATGTCAATATTTAAATATTTATAAGGCCAAAAGAAAACCGTAACAAAAATTTTTGGATGACTAAATGATTAATGTTTAAAATTTATTATAAAATTTCCCTCCAAAAAAATGTGCGTAGGTACGCATTAGGACTTATAATTTTAAAAACTTTTCTAGATTTAAATGCTCACCAAAAAAAAATTTAATTGAAACTCCAACTTTTAACCCTTTAACAAAATAGTTTAATCCAATTAAAATAATTGGCCTAAGAACTCTTTTTATGAACACAGTATATTTTGCATAAGCAGTTGGTGTGATGCAAAAAGCGCAGACGAATTAAAGTTGCCTAAAGAAACTTTCTTAAATACTTGAACACTTTCTTTCCAACAAAGTACCAACTTGTATATTTTTTTAAATGACATTTATGGGGCCATGCCCCTTGAAATAATAGAATTTAATTAACACTTTCTTATTTCTCTTGGTGGTGTTTTCTAACTTGGCAACCAGTGTATTTTTCATTTAAAATCTATCTTTTTGCAGTTGTGAAAAAACAAATCGAATCTATTTTTACAAAAACCATTAAAAAATGTTACAAAACAGCCAAGGGAAACCAGACACAGAAATGTTTTCTTAAGATACAGATTTTTCTTATAATATTTTTGCATAAATTTAGAATAAAAATAAAAAAAGATAAGAAACAAAAAATCCAATATCATAATAATAGCAGCAAAAAATAAATTTGAAAAAACTAAAGAAAAAAACACACACATTATTGAAATTACAAATACATTTATTTGATTCACTTTCGTACACTCACATTTACTCGCGTACTTTTTTTAAATTACATTTTTAACGCAGACACGATTTGAACATTTTAAAGATTTGCTTTTTGTTTCACTTCGTATAGCGTAAGACAAAACCAAATATTGCAAATATATATCCAAACAAACTTGAGAAGAAAAAAGTCGCTTGAAAAACGTAATAAAAATATTTCTCCCCACAGTACAAAGTTCATTAAAAAATCATGTTGTGTTTGATTTGAGAATAAATTTTCTGCCAGTTCTTTTTTTTTTCTTCATTTCCGCATAGAAACATTCTTCTCCTTTTCCATAATATAAGACTAAAATATATTTAAAGAAAACAAAATAACGAAACATGTATACAAAAAAGTGTGGCTGGAAAAACTGTTCAATTGCACGTTTAAAATCTCTATAAAATCTTCCATCATTAGCTTAAAGATCGATATTGATGATAATGATGACTATAAGTAGCAATGACTATGATGATGGCAATATACTTATGTAAGTTATTATACTTGTTTGGGTGTCATTTTTTCCAGGCCTAGTTTTGTTTTAAATATTTGATACCATTATTCATACCCATCATCGGCTTAAATCTATTGAGTTTATGGCAGTATTAGGCTAGTACTTATTTCAAAAATTCAGTCCAACGTGAGCTTAAGTCTATTGAATTTATGGCAGAAATAGACAAGAGCTTATCTCAAAATTACTGGCGGCAATACAATTCCTATTGAAAACCCTAAAATTTTAAGTGCAATCGCTTGCGAAGGTAAAAATTTTAAAAAATTTTATAAAGATATCTCTTTGCATACCTACTCATTATGTTTTAAAAATCACATTTAGGGGATTGACAAGTTTTTCTGTTTGTCCTATTGTTATAAAATTCTTAAATGATTTTAACAACTTTACCAGCTACTGGACACTCAGCGCAGGTGCATGTGCAGTTGTCGTGACAATTTAATAAGCATATCAAACGACGTAGTATATCTTTAGGACTATTTTTGTATTAAAGACGACAAAATTCGTGTGAAATTTTATAACAATATGACAATAGGATATAATAGAACATCTTGTGAATCCCCTAATTAAATATATATTTATAGCACAATAATCTTAAAGACTGTTATACCTCTCATATATGCTTTAATATAACAGAATAATTCAATGGTACTTCAAATCAAACAAACAATCAACGTTATGCTCACTATTAAGTGAATTGTTAGGTTAGATTAGTTCACAAAGAGTGTTAGAGATAAGCATAGTCCCTCAGACACTGGAATAATAAATAAGCTGAAATGATTCCACGTCATTTCAAATTTACAGAGAAAATCACGCTCTCCAGTTTTTGTTAATAGCCAGATGGTGCCTCATTTTTTTAAGGCAAAACACCTCAGCAGAGTTGATACAAATTAAGGTGAAAGCATCGGCTACTTGGAAGGAAACTCTGCGCTTTGCATTGGCTGTAAATTTTTGCTCTTAAACTCGATTTTAAATTTAATTCGGTGCTTTATGTTATATTTACAGCAACATCCACAAGAAACTTCAGGTTTTATTAGTAAAACGACAAATTTTAAGTTGAAAAAATATCGAAACTTGTTTGTTGCAAACAAATTACATTGTTTTAAATGCAGGGATACTGTTGACCTTTGATAAAACCATCGGAAACTTTTCTTCTAAAATTTTTATCATTTATTTTGAAATAAAATATTTTGTGAAGCCAGATGTAGTCTTTTATTGTTTATTTATTTATTAATTTACCAACATCTCTTTAAAAATCCAAGCTGAAATATTATTACATGGACACCTATCCGAATGTGCGGCTTGGCAGACATTCTTTAAAATTAAGGATGATCTTAGACTAATATGGCGCTACAAACATCTACATAAACGCATAATATTCCTACTCCAAATGTAATATGGGTATATAAATATCGACATATATTTCAATATTGTACATTGATACTGCCCTAGTGCAAAAATTTGCATCTATACATTTCTAACTACTCTAACAAACATAAGTGCATAGGGGCGGGCGTACAGCGAATTGGTATGTTTGTCTATTAATGCTCTAATGAATGCAGCGAGAAAATTGATGAGAAAGCATTACGGACCCAAGCACACACTCGAAGAAATATTGAAACTAAAATATAACGGCAAATACACATGTACACAAGTGCAGTTCCTCAAGCTATATAAAAGTTCATACATAATCTATGGTAATAGTATCGTTGAAAAATGCAAACATAAACTAACGAAATTTATACCATAAAAGTAGAAAAATTGAATAGATAGTTGGCAAATACTTGTTTTTAAACACACTTACACATACAGTTATGCATAGATGCAAATTTTCTAAAGTATCTACACAGAAAAAAATATTTTAATTGAATGCACTGTTTAGAAAAAGTAAATTTGAAATCCTGATGTTAAATTTACCATGTTTAATTAAAATTGCATTCAAAAATCTTAAATCTGAACGTGCGTTTGTCCAATATTTTACTATGCGGTGTTCAGCTGCTAAAAAACATTAAAAATATTTGACTAAGCGAAGCGTATTAAATAAACACTGAACTATGTATTTCAAAACTGTATTTTAATAAACTAAATAAATAAATTATTTCTGCAAGAGAAACATTAAATATCACGTATAGTTATTTGACAACTTAAATTAAAAAATCAGACTATGACGTTTCTTGCAGATATTACACAGATTTTGGCAAATTTTTCTGGCTTGATATAATAAACATATTTAAGTATATATGTACACAGAAAAACTAACATAGTAAGAAGCTACCCAGGCAGAAATTGCCAACCGTACAAAAAATCTAACGCTGGCAAAACACTTTTTTAACAAAAAGCATAACGTTCTTACGAGTTCACCTTGTGTTTAATTTCACCACTTTATATATCATAAAAACAAAGAAGAAGAAAAATATGAAAAAACAGTTAGAACGGTAACTAAAATTGACGCGACTTAATATTTAATAAAAGTACAATTTAAGTAACAAATTAAACTTGTAAAACAAAATAATTTAACAAGATGAAAAGAAATTTTAATGAGAAGAAAAAGGAAAACAATGTGGAATATAAAAACCAAGGTATGTCTCTGTGCCCATTTTTTTTGTAATTTTTGCTTTTTGAAGTAAGTTCTCTTACCGGAAAACTCTCCTATCAATAATGTCCAAAAGCAAAAATTACAAAACTATAGATAAATTTTTAGTAAAATGCATTTTATACTATTTAGATGCATCCGATTACGATGGGCCTTCAACTTCTGCACAGGCACAGAAGCGAACAAAAATTGGAAGTAAGCAACGGAGAGGTGTGTATATGTTTTGGACTTTTATATTTTATGTAAACATTCTTAGAACGTAATAGTTGTGTTCCAGAAGATTTCGTTCTTGTTCGGACAAATGAGAGTATAGAAAAAATTGCTCTCTAAAACTGACAAAGTTACCCAAAATTGCTGGAACGCTGATTTTAAAGTTCTTGTCCGAACTTACCCAAAGAAAAAGTTCGGGAAATAAAAAATATTACTCTCTCATACGCTCTCTTTTTTGCACAAAAATTGTTACCTGGAACGCTTTTGGGTAACTTTGTGTAAGTTTGGACTGTTTCGTTAAGCATCTGGAACACAACTAATATATTAAAATAATTTTTTATGGCTTTTTTAGATGCAATTGACGATTTCGAGGGTTTCACTGAATGCGAAAGAAAAACCGTTGAAACACAAACTGACGTCATTTTGTTAGATACATCTAGTGAATATCAATTTTTACTAAAACTAATTCGTTAAAACGTAATCTTATCAAAATTTTATATTATTTTTTCAGATTTTCAGGCTTTTAAAGAAGAGACGCGTGCTAATATAAAAAAGATGCATCGAAGTATTTTGTACAACATAAGTAAACTTGAAGAAAAAATTGACCGGCATTTTTCCCCTCCAAACAAGTCTTCATTGTTAAAAGACATAAAACAAAATTTAAATTTAGAAGAACCAATGAAGGATGTGAAAATATTTTACGAATTCGACAACAAAATCAAAAATGAAAGAGAGTTT
This sequence comes from Melanophora roralis, assembly GCA_963583895.1. Lineage (NCBI taxonomy): Eukaryota > Metazoa > Arthropoda > Insecta > Diptera > Rhinophoridae > Melanophora > Melanophora roralis. The sequence continues at coordinate 33,522,319 of OY757187.1, read as the reverse complement.
AGGGATTTGTTCGTAAGTACCTTCGTTTTTTCTTATTAATCTGATAATAAGAATGTTCATTTCTACTTTTTTTACAGAGAGAATTTTTGTCATATAAAACAAAAGCCAAACATCTCCATGAAGCTATAGCCAATGTTTTATCGAATGTGATGAGTCAGGAGCTCCAGCTAAAATTTAGTGGTTTTGGAAAAGCAAACAAAGGAGTTTGCAAAGAAAATTTTCGTGCTACGCAAGTTTATCTTGAATTAAATGGTATATAACTCGACTTATTATTTTAAGTGTCGTTGTCGTATTCATTACTGTCGAAAACGACACTAATACGAGAAAGATACTATTCATTTTACATTGAAGATTTTGCATGGTAGATAAAAATTATAAACAACTTTGGCAACAACACCCAAATAACAATATGTTTCAAAATATTTCATTTAAACTATTTTTTTTATTTGCAGATTTTTTAATCAAACAATTTGAAGCTGAAACAGAAGCCTCAATTTTGTCAAAAATTAGCCGTTGGCTAGCTTCAGCCAAAGATCGTTCTGGAGGAAGACACTTACGATAAAGAAAACGATAAAGAATATGTATGTAAGAATATGCACATCTCTCAACACTTGAATGACGCGTTTTTAGAATCAAAGCCTGCAAAAGTTGAAATTTGATTAATTTTTTTTTAAATGACACAAATAAAAGTATTTAAGCTATGTATGTATGTACAAATAAACTGATTTTAATTTGTTATAATTGGAAAAAAATGTACGAGTTTTTTTAATTTTTGGTATATTGGGAAAACGCTAAATTTGTAAAATTTGAAGTACTGGGCAAGCGCTGTACAAACACAAATTCAATATTGGGAAAGCACTTGTTTTTTAATTTGAAGAGTGCTTTGCCATCGATGGGAAAAACAATCGGCCAAGCCCAAAATGATGTTATCATTCTTGCGTTGGCACAGCACTATATTAGAAGAACGTCTAACGCTTTGCCAACGTTTGAACCGCCTTAAGAAGTGCTCTGCCAACGTTGGCCCGGTTGTATTTTTCTGCGTGGGTAAACACACGCGCACTATTTTGTATACTTATTAAGTTTATTGAACCCTGGACGCCTGTAGGTAAAAACAAAACACGGCGTTAAGCTTTAAGCGGAACGCTGTTTAGTTTTCTACTATACAACGTACAGTTTGAACAATAATAAACGTCTGGTTAGTAATTACCTACCTAAACGCGTTCTACTTCTACATTACTTTACGTAAGCTTCCTTTTTATTTTATTTGTTTAGAGATTTTAAAAATTTTAATTTTTATTTATTTACTAAATGATTTTTTTAATTATTGAAAATAATATGGCATCGGCGCATCGCTAAATCGACTTCCCTATCTAAGTATAAGCACCAAGAAAGTATATACTTTATGGGGTCGTAGATGGATATTAAAGAAATTACACATGGAATGAAAAACTTAAATATACCCTTATCACTAATGTAATGTATTCTTATTATTCTTTGTTGAACTCATTGTTTTTTAAAACAAAACTTGCTTCATTATTTCTTATCTTTAGTTTAACCGGTTTTTTTTTGTTACTGAAAACTAAATATTAATTAATAATTTCCATAATTGCAATTGAAATCTAAATCTAAATCTAAAACTCAAGTTTTCTTACCAACACCAGCAAAGTAGAATGCATTTTAGAAATCAGTTCCAGATTAAGATTTTTTCACAGTACCCTTTGTAGTGCTTGGCTGTTGCTAATATCTTTTTAATTTACATGCTTTAAAAAAAGCAAATAGGATTGTCTTTTCTTTGTAAGTGAGAATGAAGTCAAAATATATAAAACGAGGGTTTCTGATAACTTAACTTACCTTAAACATAAATTTTCTGTGTGCTAGTCCAGCCGAACACGCCACTTTGTTTTGAAAATGAAAATGTTTTTTTTGTTTTTTTGTTTTTGCAGCGAGAATTAAATACTCCAGCACAAAAAATTAAAAATACAATAAATCACGGTGCATATTTCACAGCAAAGACATAACCCAAAACAAAAACAAAGCACAAAAAAATAAAAACCACACAGACATACATATCTGTAAGAAATCGTTCAAAAATTAACATAAAAAATTTCAGATATGTTGTCAAACTTATCTGACAAAGACATTGTCGGTCAATTTTGCTGGCTGGGTATGGCCACGTGTTCTTAGGCATATCCTAGACAAAGATCAACACTAATGTATGTAGGATGACTTGTGTGGAAGTATGTATGTATGCTTGTGTAAATGTTTGCAATAGTTGAACGCCAATGTATGTCTTTTATCTTACCATCTTTTTTACCAACGTGGTAAAATAAACTAAAAAAAATAAATTAAATTAAAAGAATATGAACAAACATATAAGAACGTGGAACATCTTTTAGCTCCTGCATCGACCCAAACACATTAACATATACATGAATATTTCGAATACTACCTAAAACATGGACTTTACATACAAACATGTTCTTTTATCAGTAGAATGTACGTAAGTTATTGGTACATTTTCGAAGAAAATTCACTTGTATTCCAATAAAATTGCTGAATATGCAACTAAGGGTTGTTAAATTTATACAAACAGGAAAAAAAGAACCTAAAACTAAAACTAGCAACATTATGTTTATTTTCTCATTTTCTCTCAAACCCTTTTTCTACATTTATCTTGGAGGCATACAAATTTGTAAGTATTAGAAAATAATGCATAAAAATTTGTTCGCATTGTATTTGCAACAGTTGTAATTTGCCACTTGCTTTTCCAGATGCTGCATTAATAGTTCTGTTCAAGGGTTGCATTGTGCCTTACATATATGTATACTCCAAAAACCTTAAACATGAAAACAATTACATTAGTATACCAGTTCTTAACAGCAACATACTTGAGGGTATTAAAAAGTAAGGAAGTTAAAACAGGGCTTGCACGTTACCATCATTTCATTTTGGTTAACATAATAAGCTAATCATTATAAAATTAGTTTCGAATAATTATTTATTCAAATAAGCATCATTAAAACCGTAATCTACACTTTAAATACAAGGTTTGCCTTGGTTTTAAGTTTTGACATTTGTGAACTAGACAGATGTAGAATACAAATAAGCAAGCCATGAAGCGATACACTCTTCAAGAACGCGGAATAATCGTGTCTATTTTTTTCGTAACAATTCGTTTGTGGTGTTGGCGAAGCGCGAAATTCGTCGCCGATTCCCCGGTCGTCTGGCGCCGACTGCGCAAACACTTAGTCGTTTGGCCACCAACCTTGAAGAATATGAAACCACACAAGATGCTGCCAAGAATTTCCGGTCTCGGAGCACCCGTTCTGCCGAGAATATCGCTGCTGTTGGCGAGGATGTCGAGCTGTCACCAGAAACATCGACAAGATTCCGTGCTCCGCAATCATTCCGGCCGGCCTTTTCTAAGGCAAATTTCGGTCAAATACCTAAGCATGTTCCGTACAAAGTCCAGTCCGTGCATCAGTTGCTGCCTGTCGACCTCCAAACGCCTGTAACCTACGCTAAAGCCATCCTCAATCTCGAGGCCAAAGTGGACGAGTTTTCTACCAAAATCATAATGAGCGATGAGACTCATTTTCACCTCAACGGGTACATGAAAAAGCAAAACTATCGCTTCTGGGGCACCGAAAATCTACAAGTGATGCACAAGGAGCTATTAAAACTGCTCTAAGTGACTACATGGTGCGCTGTTTATGCTGGAGGAGTCATCGGGCCATTTTTTTCGAGGACGCCGCTGGTCAAACGACAACATTGGACAGTGCGCGCTATAGGGCCATGTTAGCATATGAACGAATTTGCTTCGTCCTGTTGGAGCCACGTGCTGGAGGACATGTAGTTCCAGCATGACGGAGCAACGGCACACATTGCGCGAGCCACAAACGACATTCTAAAGGCGGCGTTCCCGCGTCGCCTTTTACAACCCCGTGTTCACGTAAGCAAGCCCTAGACCCTGGAAGCCCTCAATGACAACGTTTGCCACGAATGCGAGAATCTGTCGCGCGAAATTCTGGCCAAAGTGATGAAAAGTGCCATAAAATGTTCCTGTAAAGCAATCAATTGTGACGGCGCCCATTTGGCCGATATCATCTTCTTGACTTGACAAATAAAATTCTAAAGGTTCAAATAAACATAATCATGAAACAGAATCGAGGTTTTTCCCCTTATCAAAAATTATAGTTGTAGTAGCAGCAAAATTCTTGCAAGTATGTGTGCACAAATACTTACATACAGGCCAATTCCTTTAACACATTCTCTATTTCCTATTTCTTTCATTACTAAAACCCTTCTTACATCCGTTCATTTGTTTGCTTATTCATCCATTTACTTATTTTATTATTTGATTAGGGGAGCGTTAAAAGTAATCGCGCTTATTATTAAAATGAAATTTGCATCAATAATTTGTAATTTGTAACAAACTATATTTAAAAATTTCTGCGAACGAGTAAAAAGTTTTGCTGGTTTTTCTTTTCCTCCAGCTCTGGGAATTTTATGGTATTAGCAGTATTATGTTTAATGCTGAGTTTTTTTTTTCTCACATTTCTATTTAAGCTGAGTTTCTTGTTACAATCTATTGCACATAAATGTTACAAGCAAATTGTGTTAGAAAAGTTAAGGGAAAAAATTCCAACATATTTAATGGTATTAAATATCGAATCGATGTTCAATAATATGCAAATTTTTACAATCGTTTAAATAGGGTTGCCAATACTAAAAAAATAGATGAATAGTAATAAGAAGAGTACATTATTGAGTTAATATCTTAGATTTTAAATTGCCAATGGCAACCCTCTCATCTACTGTTTGTTGCAAAAAAAATAAGAAGTGTTTGGCGCACATTTAATTAGTTTTTGGAAAGCAATTATCAATTTAGCACGATTTCCTCACAGGACTTGTGCTGCAGCTTGGCATGTAGTAAATAATACTAAACCTTCTTTAGTTTTAAATATTTTTTTTACTTTCCTGAAAATAAAATACCTTTTGTTAAAAACAACCATTAGGAAGCAAAAGTCAGAACACCAAATCAAAATATAAATTTTAATAATAGTTTGCAAATTAGGAAATGGAAAAGGTAAAATCAATTAAGTACATGCAACAAAAAAAATCTGCGTCTAAATTAAGCCGTAGTGGTTTCAAAAGTACGGTGAGTACGAATTTTCTTAAGCCAGGTAAGTTTATCCTGCACGAAATTCTTACTTTTAGCCACATTAAAGCCAAAAGTATTGATGCAAGTTCAAACTCGTACTTAATGCCTAAAAACAAGCTTAATCCCATCCTGAGTTACAACAATTGCGTTCCAAATCACCAATTCGGCTTTAGAAGTTAACATAATACCATCGAACAAACTTACAGGTTGGTACAGGTTATAAGAAAAGTATTTGAGAAAAAGCAGGACTGCTTCGCGCTTTTTATTGATGTCTTACAAGCTTTCGACAAAGTGTGGCATAAAGGCCTGTTAAACAAACTAAAGCTCAACCTTCCAGCTAATATTTTCAATCTTTTAGAACAACACATTACCGGTCGATAGTTTGTGATCAAAGAGGGAAACCAAATAAGTTCTTCTAAGCCAATAGGTGCTGGTGTACCTCAAGGGAGTATATTAGGTCCGATTCTGTACTTGCTTTACACAGAAGATATGCCAACCAGTAGTTTTACGCACACGTCGACATTTTCTGACGACACTGCTTTCCTTAGTATTCATAAAGACCCTAAAGAGGCTTCTAACCAATTGCAACAACACGTAACCCAGGTTGAGAAAAAAAAAATAAACAAAAATGTACCCACGTTACTTTTACTTTACGCAAAGAAATGTGCTTTTTAATCACTATTAACAACCATATGGTGCCTAAGCGATCCAAACAAAATAACTTGGTATTCACTTTATCGCCGCCTCGCATGAAAATCTCATATAGATGTGAAGTTGACGCATATGAAACTTTAAGCTGATCAAATCCACTGGCTAATAGGTAGAAACTCTGTGCTTCATCTAGATTGTAAACTTTTACTATACAACTCAATTTTAAAACCAATTCGGTGCTACGGTATACAATTATGGGACACTGCTTCCGCCTCTAAAATAGAAATAATTCAACGCCGTCAAAACAAAATACTAAGAATGATAACTGCTGCTCCTTGGTATATTAAAAACAGCAACATCCACAAGGATCTAAAAGTTCCACTAGTAAAATTCGAAATCTTAAACTACGTGGAAACACATCCAAATTCGCTCGCTCGAAGCATCCTGCAACATATTGGGCACACCCATCTAATAAGAAGGGATACTACTGCGCTTAATAATACCTTTGAAATTAATTATCTTATTGTGATAACTTCAATTGTAGTCTGGTACTGACTGGACTAATATTAATTACTTAGTTTTAAGATTTGAATATTTATTGTTAGTTAACGTTAGTTCTGCGGGAATTTTGTCACAAAAAATGGGTTTTCTTAGGTGTTTGCTTATATATCGAACGGAACTTTACCGATTTTGCTGATTTCAAATAACGTTAGCTTCAGGAATATTTCTGATAGTTTGACATCAAAAGCAGTCGTGCAGAGTTTGACTTCATTTCCACAAACAAATGAATTTCGTAAAAATTGAGAACAGAACCACATACCTATATATTTCCTTACCACTATGTAAAGGGTATAGAAATAGCATCACAAATACCATTAAAAAACATTTTTTATTGTCACTATGCAAAAGCACATTTAACGCTGAAAAATGTTAAGAATGTTAATACTTTTACATGATCTCCTTCCTTCTAGCGGATTTTGGTGCAAATGCAGCAAAAGCAGCCGCAGCATCAGTGACAAGACTAAAGTCAAAAGTTTTGTTGTGTATTAAAATGGTTTAAAATAGATAGAGAATTTGTGTTTGTTTATGTATGTGTTATTACTTTTTTTCGCATATAATCATGCCTGTGGTTTTATTTATTTATTTTAATAAAGTTTGTCTCTAGAGTTTTGCGTTTGTAGTCATATTTAAGTTTATAGTTTAATGTTATATTCAGTCATGCATAAGCGTAAGTATGTTTGTTATATATTTTTCAGAAATTTAATGTGTTTGTATATGTTTCTGATGTTATCCTTTTGGCACTATAGTTTTTTATTATTTATCTTTTTTAAAATATTTCATTGCATTTTTGTATGTGAGTAAATGCTAAAAACGTTTCATGCACTTTTACCAAGGAAATACAGTACTTTCGCGATATCTTAAACTTGTCGCTAAAGAGTTAAACCCGTTTAGAATGATAACATTTTATTATGTATTGATCACTTCAAGAAAAGCTAAGTAAATAAAAAAGTCTTGAAATTGTAAAATTATTTAAAAAAATCGGTGAAGCGCATACACTTAAAAAATTATTACAGTAACTGACTGTAAATTATTAAGGAAGTATTCCGTAAAGTTGTTTTTAAATGAAAAAACAGTTTAATTTTAATACAATATTTTTTTAAACTGGTTTTAAGGGTTATTCAAAAATTCAAATAAACAAAAATACTGATCAGGTACATTTACCTTACAAGGTAGTATCGCTACCGCAAATAACTACAACAAGCTCGATACTAAATTTATTAAGTTGTTGTATGAACAACCTCGCTTATGTCAAAAAACGTACTGTTTAACAGATTCAACTTGTGGATAAACTCGAGCAAAAAATAGTTAGCTGTTGAATCGATACTACCTTGTAAGGTAATTGTACACAGAAAAAACTGAGTTGTAGAATCAGTAACAAATTTCAGAGAATCAGTAAATATTTTGTCTGGCTGAGGACCTACAACGAAAGTTGTAAATTTAGACAAACAATTTTGCAAGAATTTTAGCTTCTGTTAAAAAATTTTGCTGAGCTGGTTAAATATTTTATTTGTCTAGGCGAAAATTTTGTTTGATTTAAAAATTAAATAAAAATATTATTAGAGACTATTAAATAAATTGACTAAAAAAATAAATTATTTTGAACAAGAATTTGTTTGAAAAATTTTTTTTGTAGTTTTTTGTGTGTACCATGATACTGATTTTCATTTGAAGTTAATTTTGTCAGTTGTTTTTTTAGTTATATTTGACTTTGTTATTTTTTTCTGATACTTTGTGTTTTGCTGTAAATGACAGAAAATCTAGTTAGTTTTAGACGAAAATGTCAGTTAATTTTTTGATGTCTGAATTTAAATGAAATACAGTGAACTCGCGGAAAAGTGAATATCCAGAATCGTGAAAAACCTAGAAACGTGAACACTTTTAATTTAACATTAACTTCTCTAAAACGTGAACCAACATTGAAAGTTTTAAAACGTGAACAGTTTTTTTCTGAGGTTTTTTTTTTGTTTCCATTAATTTTATGAATTTTGGGAGTCCCCGAACTATGTTTAAGGAGCAATAATCTTCTGACTTTTTTTGCATCAATAATTGTTTTTAATTGCTTTAGATAAAAAAAGAAATTACTTCTGCCAAGAAAAATTAAAAATTGAGTATAGCATATCGTTACCTTAATATACAAGGTGGGTCAAAAGAAGTCATCCGATGGTGTTTGGCTCGCATTTTTTTTTAATTGAAAATATGCATTCTGTTTTTTTGTGTTTATTTGAACCTTTAGAATTTTGTTGGTCAAGTCGAGAAGATGATATCGGCCAAATACGCGCCGTTACAATACAGGCTTCTTTTGTGGCATTCTTCATCACTTCGGCGAAAACTTTGGGCGATATATTTTTGCCCACCTTCTAGAAAGGCCTTAATGTATTTTTTAAGCCGAGATGTTTGTCTAATTGTGATATATGAAGAGACCATTTATCGAAATAAACAGAAATCTGGGCGCATATAAAAAAACGAATTAAGAACAATTAGACAAGGGAACAAAATTAAATTTTTTTGTGTTGACTGGAACTTGATCGCATTTTTTTACAAATTTAAAGTCGCTGATTTTAAATATAATCTCCATTTTTTTCCATCGCATTTTTAAGTTACTCGTACTAATCGTATTTATTTTTTTCTATTTAGCGATTTTTTTAAACTGTTTTTTTAAATATAAAATTGTTACCTTTAAAAAGCAATCAAACTTTTAAAAATGGTTGTTTAAGGAAAAAGAGAATAAAATTTTTTATTTAAATAAAATTATGAAACCCCCAAAATGGGAAAAAGTGTAAAGTTTTATTACCTTTAAGTAAAGCCACCTACCAACAAAATTAGACATCGATCATAAAAATCGATGAACATGGTTTGCTTTATTTACCACTAAGTGAAGGTACCTGATTTTGAAATGAAGGCAAAAACGTAATGACTTTTTTATAATTCTCTTAATTTTTGACATACATATTGGTAAAATGAAAAAAATGCTCAGAGTATTACCTTTGTACATCAACCAAATATATACACAATAGTATCTTTCAAAAAAAAAAACAAATAAAATCAAAAGTTATTGATTGATTTGAACGAAATATTGCTCGTTTTGTTCGGAACATATTTTCCTAGACACTTGTTAAAAAAACACGGAATTTTTGGCGTTTTTTATACTTTTAAGAAGTTTTAAAAAATCAAAAAAGTTAAAATTTCGTTTGAAAAACACATTTTTCTGCCACAACTTCCCCGATATCTCAAAAAATTTAAGACCAATGTAAGCACGACTTAAAAATAATATCGTTGTCAAGCTTTGGAGTTTTTTACTGAATAGGTTTTTAAGTTCTTGCAATTTGTGTAGTGAAAGTGCCTGAATTTTGGACATAACGGTATAACGCAAGTTCGGATTTGGATTCAGCGTCTCAAACAACCCTCAATCAACAAAAACATTGCTCTTTTGTTTAAATATTATTTCTGCACTCTTTCAAAAGCAGGTATCAAAAAAAAAAATGGCGAATTAATTTTGAGTTGTGTCCTCAAGACTACCTGTATAAATGTACCTTGTAAAAAATAAAAACAAAAATGTTTATGAATTACTTTGAAGGAAAAAGCCGTTTGCCGTAGTCACTTTAGTTGCCAATTTAAGTATTTGCTAAATAGTAAATCGCCCTTTAATTTACAACAAATAAAAATTTCATAAATATTAAATGATACAAATTTTAATGCTACAAAATCGCTAAATCGTCTACTTGACTTTCAAATCATTTAAAAAAATTTTAAAAATAAAATAAAAAAAATTGTTTATAATAATAAAAGAGTTATTTTGTAGTTTGGACAGAGCTTTACCAGATTTATGCTTGGCATAATCATATTCTTTAAGTCTACAAGTCTGGGGGGTTTTTTTCAAATCTTTCTCTACGAATAAAAAATGCCATATTAAAGGAGTTATTTTGTTATAATTAATAAATAAAACTTCTATCAATTATGTATGTAAATTATTCTTTAAGGGATTAATAAAGGATATATATATCACCTTTATATATCCGGTTTTATTAAATTTATAATTTTTAAAATACCAAGCAATAATATGTTAACTCGATAGGCAGGTCTTCAAATCATTTGTAAATTTAAAATAATTTTTATTTCAAAATTTAAATTAAAAAAAGGCTATTGCGTAAGCACTTTTTCCTCCACGACAATATCCCCTCCCTTTTATGCGACCAATGATAAATTTGGATTAATAGACGGAAAGCTTTGTGTAATTATTTCGATTGAATAAGATTGCATTACCTTACAAAAAAAATAAGAAAAATTGCGCCAGCGAATAGAGTGCATTGTTGGATGGAGATTTTGGAAGAACAATTTATATATATTTTTTTTTAATTTTTGGCAATTTCAATGGTATTTCTTGTTGTTACAGATAATGGTTTCGCTTTAAGGAAACAATTACTTTAGTATAACCTATTTTAATAGGCTTTTTCTGTTTGTAGCTTTTCAAATTAAATTATAAAACAATCTTTGGAAGAAATCAGATTAAACTAAACCGCCTAAAATATTGAACATATTATTTTTATTGCACAAAAGAACTTCAAAGGAATTTTTCTAATTCCCTTTTTACTTCAAAAATGAAAAAAGGAGGAGAAAGTTTGACAGTATAACATTGGAATTTTTATAGTTTTTTCTCATATATTATTTTTTAATTTTCTTTGAGGTGTTTCTTTTTGAAATATTTTTTTTTCAAACTGTAAAAGAAATTCTTTTACTATTAGTTTATGTCTTTATGTCACTTAAAAAATAAAAATCTCTCTCGCACACAGATACATTTATTTAGATAAATTTTTGTTGTATAAATTTGTTGAAATAAAATAACAAAAAATCATAGATTCTAAATGTATACATTTTTGTATCCTGTTTTATAACAGTAAAAGTAGGTTAAACTTATCTTTGAAAAGTATTCTCAAGGGGCAAGGAAATTGTTTAAAAGTCTTTAATAATTTGCAGAAAAGTATTCAGTTTAAGTCCAACAACTAAACAGCAAAAAAAAATAAACTTAGAAATAAAAGAAATAAGAAAAAATTCGTTTCCTAAATAAATACGTGTATAAATTTATTTATTTAAAATGTGTATCCTTATTGAAATCTTATGCTTATTTGATAAAATAATTTTTTTTTAATTTTGTAATACCTGTTTAGAAAAACTTTTATTAAAATATGTGAAAATTGCTTATTTATTTTAATATCAATCCGTTTTAAAAATTTGTTGTTTTATCGTGGCTATTTTATCTACGTTTTTTTTACAAATTTGAAGGATATTTTAAATGATTTCCTTATTTGTCATTGTAACATAAACTTTAAGAAGTTTTTTAATTTTAAAGCAAAAAATAACCAAAAAACTTTGTTATACTTCTTATAAGTATTTACACATGTGCCAACATATGTACAGACATACTTGTTAAAAGACTTTACTGATATTTGTGCTAAAATTTTTTTGAATTTTTTGTGGTAATATTAAAAGACCATTTTGGCCATAAAAATGGGGTTTTAAACCCACCCAATTTTTAACTTACTCCCAGTATTGGCACCAAGAGCCCCAACGTTTGACTTGCGCAAAGAACTAATGGCGGGTTTTCGGTTTTATTAAAAAAAGGCAAGTGCATGTGTTAGTACTTATATCTCAATGTCATCATTTGTTTGGCAGTTTCTGCATTTATATTGCAATTTTCGGGAGATTGACTTATATGCAGTACATGTTTAATCATGAAAAAAATTTTTTAAAGAAAAAGAAATGCTTGAAACTGATATAACCCAAAATGCTTATTTTGGGAGCAAACTTGTATGAAACTTGTACTACTATGTAATGGAATGGGCAGATCATAATAAAATTCAGCGTAAAAACTAATGGCATTAAGTGGAGATAAAGTAATACTAGAGGTAGTAACAGCCAAAATACTTATTTCGACAGGGCATTTAAAACAAGCGCTTTGCAAAATAATGTGGTCATCATAACAATATTTTAAAACCTGGGTTTTTAAAATGATTGTCGTGATGATAACTCAAACATGATTTTTTGTGCGTATACTTTAAAACAGTGATCGCCACACGCATACATTTGTCTCTTATGGCACTAGGGTGACCATAGTCGAAGGATTGCATTGAAAAAGTCTTAGAATGTAATATTAAAAATTTAGCCGCTTATGTTTAATTAAAAAATTAATTATCGCAAAATAATTATGCCATACTATTTAGTTTCGCATAATCTCACAGATATTAAATGTATATTGAAAATATTTTATAAGGATAAGACCTTTGACATGTTTATTACTTAGCTTATTTCCTATTTTGCTTTAGTATTTTTTTTTTAACTTAAATGAAGATTCGCAGCTATAAGTTAAACCAAGCATTGAATGCAATTTTAAAAATTTTCCATTAAACATTTGAAAAATCCTAACTGGTCATCTGGTACAAGAGACTGCTCAGAGAGCACCCACACGCGTATGGGGTTTTGCCGATCATTGCTTTAAAATGCATTTAGTTATTAAAAATTAAAGTTAGGTTTTAATTTTTTAGTCATTTTTTTATTACAGCATTTATAAGTTGTGGTGACAGCATAACAAAATATTAAAGCATCATAATCTGAAACAATTAGTCAACACAGCTGTGAAAGCCAAACCAAACAAAAAATATATTGTATTTTTTTTCAGAACATAAAAAACAGACAAAATCATTTGGTTATAAAATAATACCTTAATAAATAATTTTAATAAAAATAAAAATACATTTTAATTTTTACAAATTTTTTGCCAAAAAATTTTATTTAGTTTAAAACAGAATCTTTAAAGTTAATTTAATGCTTAAGAACTTGGCGTTAGAGTTGACATTTAATATTTTATTTTACTTTATACTACGAACTCGTTTAAAAATTTAATTTTATTCAAATATATATTATCTTTGTTAAGGCATTTTCCAAATACTCGCGGTTAAAAGGTTTAAAAAAATTTTTAATTTCAAATAATAAACCTTAAACCTTTGATAAATTTTAAAACTGCTTGAGGATAAGAAGTTTAAAATTTTGTTACTTTTTTATTAGTGTTGTTGTTTTAAAACAAAAATAATGGAGAAATATTTTACAATGAATAGATTCATCGAAACAAAAGAGCCAGATCCGTTCAAGCAATAAAATTTTTTATTATAAGTTTGTATGTAACAATGGAAAGTTATGCCATCATAGCAACTGAATAATAATGTTTTTATCGCAACTGGACCTTATGATTAGCCATAAACTCGATTAACACAAAACAATTACCTCTTTATGTGTGCAATCAATCAGATTCTTCATTCTTTAAACAATTTAATTCCTTAAACATTTTTGTTTTTAAGGTTGGCTCGGAAGGATAATAAAGTAGGAAAAGTTAAGCAAAGGGCTAGAAAAAAGCAAATGAATAAAGGAACCAAAGGAAGATTTTAGTTAAATGCAATCCTACTTTCTAAAAAACTTTAATATTTAAAAATCGTTTAATTTGTTGGCTAGAAGCATTTGTATCTATTAGCCTTGAACTTTAGAAATTCGGTATAAAAAGTGTTTTACCTTTCTCTTTTATATTTGAAAAACATGCCACCTTTAGGGTGACAAAGTTTAATCTCCTGATAAAAAATCTGAGCTGCTCATTTTTTCAAATCCACCAAACTAATTTAATTTCTTTAACTTAATATTAATTATTTAAATAAAATATCAAATTCAAAAAAAAATCCATAAATAAAAACTCAACATAAAGTTTTCTGCCAATATAAAAAACAAAAATTATGTATCTTCAAATTTCTATATAGTTTTGAAAAATTATTTTTTAGTCAGATAATAATTCTGTAACTCTATGGTCGTAAGCAATAATGGCCTAAGGCGGAAAACATACTTTTGAGATTATTTAATATTGATATTTGAAAAGGTTTTTGAAATATATACGGTTATGATTTAGCAAAAGAAAACCTTACCATATTGCACAGTAATGTGACAAAAGTTGGAAATTGAACTGAAAGTGATTAACGAGATATTTAATCAAATAATAAATAATAAAAATTTAATTTTTTTGGCAAAATAAAAATTTTAATCCTGAAAGCTTATAATAACTTATGTTTTTATTTTATTTTGAATAGTTCATTGTCCTTGAGCAAGGTTCTTGAATAAGTTAGGAGAGACAGACTGATCAGCTGAATTTTATTTCCGCCATATGTTTTCTACATAGATTGTAAAATTTAGTATGTTATATATTTGTCGTGTAAACTTTGGGTATTTTGGAAAACTTGGCTAGAATTTAGCAACAACAGAAAGTTACAGGAAGTTTTTGTTGTAGGGACGAGGGCAATTTATTATTTCACCATGTTCTTGAGTTTATACGAACTTAAACGGTTATTGCAAATTGAAAGTGATTGATAGATTTATTTGTTCTTAAGTATGTGTAATAATTGATTTTTTAAACTAACCTGGTTCCAAATAGTGTTTTTAATAAAATGAAATATTGTGAAAATAAATAATTAAGTAAATTTTGGTGATATTTTATAATGCTAAAAGAGTTCAAGGGGACTTAAGAAAATATGTTTTTTTTTAATATCTAGAAATAAAATTATGTTAGATAAAAAGGAGTTTGAGGAAAAAATTAAGCTTTTTTGCTGATGATGATAGCAAATAAAAACTCGATTCTTTCTTAAGTTGAGTTAGGCAGTTTTTGTTTTTTGCCACAGAAATTTTGTTAACAATAGCTTAACAGTGACTGTCCAATAGAACCTTATTAAGCATGTAATCACCAACAGTTAGGTGTCAATTAAAAT
This sequence comes from Melanophora roralis, assembly GCA_963583895.1. Classification (NCBI taxonomy): domain Eukaryota; kingdom Metazoa; phylum Arthropoda; class Insecta; order Diptera; family Rhinophoridae; genus Melanophora; species Melanophora roralis. The sequence continues at coordinate 33,507,154 of OY757187.1, read as the reverse complement.
AGCAAAACTAATGGCGTTTTCTTTTCTGGCAGAAATGCTGCCTTTATTCTGCCCTATGCACTCATTTCTGTTCTTTTCTGAAAAGCAAGGCAGCATTGCTACAGAGTTGTAAGTTCTTTTCTGGTAATGTTGCCCTAAAAAAATGAAAAATGCTACATTTTTGCCCCTAAAATAATCAAAGGGTTACTCACTGCCTTTTTAAAAAGAAGAAGATCTATTTTTTTGCTATCAGTTTTTTGACGTTGAATAAAAAAATTTTATTTCTGTAAAGAAATCATAAAATGGAATTAAAAAACGAGGTCTCATCTAAAAATATAGTGATTGTTTGTTCTGTTGTAGTCACTGAAAATGTACCACTTTTCAAAGGTTTGGGTAGTTTTAAAAAAGTGTTACAAAATAAAATGGCAACATTTATGCTCAGAAAAGAAAACACCATAAGAAATAAAAGTGCACAAAGTTTGTTAAAAGCTAGAAAGTTAGGAGGAAGTAAGACCTAGTACAACAACAATATTCTTAATTGCTGCTTAATAAATATATTATTTGCCAGCAACGAACTCATTTTGTGTTCAATTTATTTGAAACTAAGATTTTTTGCCTTTTTATCACCGTTTTTCTTACTTTGAAACTTAATTACTTTAAATTTGAATTTAAGTAAAAAGAAATTGCAAAAGTGTTGCAAGCAAATGTGCATTCAAAATATTTCCCCATTGATTGCCTGTAGTTTTGAAAAATAGTTAAAGTGCAAAACATTATAATTTTTTCCTGGTATAGGAAGTTGTTTAAAAAATAATGCTGATAAAATATTTGTAAATTTCACACTAATTTTGAATTATAATAGTTGAATGTTAATTTCAAAAAATAATTCAGGTATGTTTAAAGCCATTTGGTTGGTTCTTGCACCAAATCATCAGAAAATGTAAACTGAAATCATCAATATTGTGTTGGTATATTACCACAGCCAACTATTGCCAAGTTAGGGCTTCCACCCTAAATTTAGGGCTATTTTTGAGTTTAAAAATTGCAAAGGGGAAAATTTAGGCTAAAAAAGGTTTTTAAAGTTATGAATTTGACAATGTTTATAGTTGAAATATTTAGTAATTTTCGAGTTTTTCAACTTTCGTTTGAAATTTATAGTAATAGCTCAATATAATTTCTTATGACAATCAAAATTTGATTGATTAAAATTTGGTAAAGATGAGAAAACTTTGTTCTTTCAGAAATTTTAAAAGGAATCGTAAAGCAAAAACTAATCCAAAGTTAAAAAAGACCTTGAAATCCCGAATTACCAATTTTAATGGTTTTTTGTTTTTTGTATAAATTAAGGGTTAAGATTTTAACATTTAGGATGACTTGCTGAATTTGACTTGGCAACATTGCCACAAAAGTTCTATTTTTTTTAATATCTTGTACCATCACAATACTGTAGTCACAACAAGAAAGAAAGTTATATTCGGTGAAGTCCTATCCTATTAAACCCTACGCCACATTTTTATGTGGGTTTTATGAAAATATATATAAGTTGAAGACATAGAGATAGACACATAACCAACATTTTGTGAAAATACTTGAACTACTCTAACTTGCTTACTTTTTTAATACTAATTGTTTAAGTTTTTAATTTAATTTCCTCAAACAAGAAAGCTTCAGATGGGTAATTTATACAAAATATGCAGTCTCAGATCTCACAAATTGTTGTCAAATACTTCTTAAACCATTTTAATCATTCAGTACCAATCTAAAAGATAGTTGAACCGCTACATACACTTTAGATAGCATAAGTGTACGAGTTAAGGAAAAAGGAAACAGCTTTGGTTCGTTTAGTTTAAAATGGAAAAAACTTCATGCTCACTTACCACGATACATAGACCAACCATTAAGTTAAATAACTTATATTTACAGCCAAAAAAAAACTAGCAATTAGTAGTTGTTTTCGAAAATGCATTCTTTAGGCTGGTATCGGCAGAAATAATTTGCTTTTTTAAAACCTTTCCTTCAAAAAAAACTTCCTCTAATGAATTAATAAGATAAGATATATATAATTTTTTATTTGGGATAGACAATAGGAATTTAACAGGAATTTGATAGGAATTGCACTTGAGCCTTGAAAATGATAAAAATTGTCCTTAAACAAGGAGTTCAACTATAATAAAAAAAACACATACTACACGCTAAGTCAAAAATGGTCACAACTCAAAACTCATGAAAAATTGTGTTTAAGCATTTGGTTTGGAAAAGGGAATATTCCAAACTAAATGCTTAAGACATATAAAAATTTTATTTAGCTTTGTTTGATTTTTGAACCGATTTTTTATCAAATATAAGTAAGTCCTTTTAAGCCCCATGATATTTGAAAACTCGAAGGTACTAGTAATACTAATGACTAAAAATTTTGAGAAATTAATGACTGCGTTTACAACAGTTATGTTAAAAATTAAAACATAATGATTCTTTATTAAATTTGCTCAAAAATATTTTTGACGAGGAAAAACAAATAAAAAAAATTAAAATAAAATTTTAAATAGCGCTTAGTTTTCAAAATCAAGTTTAATACCATCAAGTTTCGCTTGACTTTCCAATGTTTCCTTGTGTCTACTTTCTTTGAAAATTCAAAAATATTTTTTATTTTGCATTTAATAATATGAATTAAAAAATTTAAGATGTTTTTGTTTTGCACGTCTACACATGGATGTAAGTATTTATTTTAAAAAAAACATTTAGTTTTGCTTAGGTTGCAGTTGTGTTAACATTTTTGTATACGAATCTCAGCGAAGTTTTAAAACTCCCTTTTGGATATTTGTATTAATTTGGATTGGATTTGGAATAACAAAAATATTAATTTACTTACCTTTTTTTTAAAAAATAGAAATAAATCCAAAAAATTTTGCTGCGATAGAGTATTACACTTTTGGATACCCAATATAACACTGGAATTAAGGTTTTATTTATCTGAGTTAAATGCACTATTTTCACACTTTTTTTTTTTTTTTGAAAAACCAATTATGTTTAAAACGATTTTTTAATTTCCTTTTTTCTTATGAGATTTTTTTTAAATCAAACAATTGTTGTTCTACACTTTGTTTTCCATTATAAAACAATATGTTTTCAGCTGTTTTATTGGCACGCGTCAAAAATCCACTTAATCATTATCTTATTGTAAAAGAACATGTTACAGAGTGTGATTTGGTAATTGAAATGCAGCTGTTAATTATGATGCATTAAAAGCAACCAACAACTCTCAAATTAAGTATTTTTTTACACTTTTAGCTGTAAGTGCATTTATACATTTAAACATATTCCAATAAGAACAAATTTATATTTATTTTAATTTTTTTATCATTTTCACTTTAATTTTTTCATCTCAAATTGATATTAATGGTTGTTATTATATTTTCTGTTTATTTATATATAAAAACTTTTTTTGTAAGTTTATTTGTATATCATTTGTTTGCTATTTAAAACAAAAACCTTTTTTTTGTAAAATATGTTTTAAATTTTTCTTATTCCTTTTTACGATGCTTGCAAAGTGGTTTCTTTATAAAAATTAAAACTTAACTCGTTGGGTTGGAATTATTTTTTTTATTTTATTTTTTCATTACTCAATGGTTTGAAATTCTTTAAATTGTCGTTATTTTATATTTTTTTATACAAATAAAAGAAAAAAATGCCTTTGCTTTTGCGTTTCATCCTTCTTACTTAGCTACCAAAACTGTTTGATGGTAGAAGTCATACAAAACTTTTTAGGAGTTTTTATTTTGTTTAAGCTGTTTTGTAAATTTTAAGATTTAACATATTTTTTATTTATTTCTATTTTTAAATATTTTTATGTACATCATTCGGTTAAACAAAAGAATACAACGAATAAACAAAACACTATACACTCAAATGCAAGAGGTTTTTTATTAGTTTTTACTCATACAATGAAAAACTTTGTATCCACTAGTGATATAAGAAAGGGGGATTTTTTCGTAGTAAATTGATTTTGCTCTAGTATGTCAAATACGCGCACACTTAACGTGACAAGACATCAAACTTTTTTCACGCACACACATTTCACCAAAACGGAACAAATAAAGAACGTGTCAACGACTAAACAACCGAGCGACCGAAAGTCTTAGGCAATAAAATACACCGACATACCGTTTCAGTTTTTAGGTTTTGGTAACTTATGTTGGACCATTTTTTAGCACAATAAAACATTAATTCCGCCAAAGGCCCTATTGAAATAAGAGAAAATATCCGATTTTCAAATTTTATTTATTGTGTCAATTTTTTTTCTAATTAATTTTATTTTTCACTTTCGATTTTTTACTTAAACTTTTTTTAATTTACAAGGAATTTTTATTTTGCTGTTTTCTATTGCATATTTTTCTGTTTAGAAAAAAATAATTAAAAACAACATATTTTGTTATTTAGTAGCGACGACACTATTCTTTCTTGCAACTACTAAAGTTGTACTAAATATTGCTGTTACCTTCTTTATTGCTGCTGATTTTAATAATTTTCAAATAAATGTACATTTCGAGTGCAAACATTCTTACATACACGAATTTTTAGTTTCGAGGAGACACGAAATTTTCAAATATTATACACACGGTCTACACGCATTCGATTTCTAATTGATGTTGCTGAAACGGAACACGAATATCAACTGAGATAATAAAATCTTGGAGCAGATACTTTTTCATATCAGTCGCATGTGTCGTATTGGGTTGATGGTAGGAAAATACTACAGCAATAACAAAAAGGCCGCCGCCACCACCACCACACCAACAATAAGAAAAATGTTCCTCTTGTGTTTAGTACTGGGCCATCATCGTTGTGGAGTCGTCATAACTTCGTCTGTATTGCGTTTGTTTTGTTGTGATAAATAAGGGGTGATGATAATGATGATGATGTTTAACATGTCTAACAAGCAACATATTGCTTAAATAAAAATTTCTTGTTAGAATGTTGTGGAGAGTGCGCTAAAACTAACTTCAGAGAGAGAGAGAGAAGAGAATAAGCCTAAAAATGTTTTAAAAATAAATAAATGTTGAAGAAACATTACCTTTAAGTTCTACTAAAAAAGAGCATTTACTTGGATTTTAATTAGAATTTTGAGATGTTAGGCAGGGAAACCGCAAATATAAACTCAAAAACATGGGCACTTATTAAAGAAAGGCGAAATTTAAAAACATCAAATAACAAAACACTCCATTAACGTAATGAACTGGTTATAGATTGCTAAGTAAAAATAAAAAAGTAAAAATGCCCGTTGAAAAAAACAAAAGAGAGTTTACGAAACTAAATGATTTTACCTAATCATTCCATAATCGAAAGGTAAGGACCCTATTCACTAACACGGACGAACAAATAATGGAAACCCCTAAAACATTTCATGATATTTCGTACCATCTAATGCTGAAACTGCTACTGGGAGACTGAAAAAAGTAAAGCAGCAGGCTTTGACTATATTCCACCCAAAACTATAAATATGTAATTAAATTAATTACCTCGGGTAGATTTTTTTCGCAGTTTTTGGAAATCTGAAAAGCTACCAGACCACAAGTGACAAATTTATCTCATAAAAATCCTTTAAAACGGGTTCCCCTTTATATGTAAACATTATCGCAGAATCCCACTTATTTGAGTTTAATCTAAAATATTATCAAAAATCTTTCTAGCAAGATAAATGATAAAATAGAAATAAAATAACATTAGAGACAAATACAACTCCGGGTGATAAAGTCATTTTTGAAATTCCAAAAAAGCGACCGAAAAGACCGAAGTGATAACACTTTTGAGTGTCGTAAGCAAAGTAACAGCATACATTATTACCAACCAGTTACCTGAGGAAATAACAACAAGCTCTCAAAACAGACAGGCAAGCGTTAGTCCCCATAAGCCATGCATAGGCCATTTCGGAGGCTTAACGGGTGAAAGTAGAACAATCGGTCACATAGCGAATGTATCTCCCGTATATCTTTTTTGTCGATTTTAAAAATTTGATTTGATTTGATTGAAAGTGTTGCAGCGAAACCTATTTTACTAAATTAAGGAAAATGATAACGAATTATGCCGTATTCTATCATAAATAATATTAAGTACCTAATTTCTATACCCATGTAAAACTAAGAATGGTTTCAATTACGAAATGATAGCGCCGTTAACCGAAATGTTAGAGCCGAAAGATATCAATTTCTTCCCCCAATTAAAAAGCCCTAAGTCTTATAAATCTCAATTTTAAAATAAATAATTTTTATAAAAAAAATATTACAACATATGTCTGTATTTGCAGGTTCTTTCTCCCAACTTTTAACAGTTCAGAGCAACAAGGTTGCCACTATTTTTAAAAATTTTAAAAAATTACTAGTTTGCAACATAAAGATGCATTTTACCATTAATTTACAAAACTTTATCAAAATCGAAAACTGTTAAGAACGTTTACGTTAAAAAAAACCTTAAAATACTCATATTAAAAAGGGGTGTTAATTTAAGTACCTACTTAGAGTTTTAAAATAGACAGGTAACTTCATTTAATTTTTAATGAAATCACCATTTATGCATTAATTTTTCTATCAAGTAGATCTGTTACAGATTTTTTACGTTTTTGCTCGTTTCGGTTTTTATTATTTTCCAATAAATACATATTATTAATTTTTTATGATTTTGATTAGAATACTTCCAAACTTGCTAAGTATTTAAGCCAAATTTTATAACTAAAAAGTAAAACTGACCTTATTTCATATTTTTAAGTATTTTTTCTAACAAAATTGGACTACTTGATCGCAGTTTTTTTTAATATTGGTTGGGTAGTTCTTAAAAAACTCAATTTCTATTAAAATTAGGTGACTGCACTTTATTGTTAATAAAACCATTTATCCATTGACTAACGTAATTCATTAAACTTTTTGGTCGTGAAATGAAATAGAAAATTTTTACCGCTTTTGTATTTTTAAATAATTTTCGAATCTCGAATTTTCGTTTTTAATATTGTGGACCAAATAATTTTAAAACCGTGGATAATTTAAAAGTAATGATTGAAAAGCTTAGAAGAAATTTAATATAAGTCTTTTGGTAGTGGTTTTGTTAAAATCTAATGAATTCTTCCCGAGTTATAATACAATTTTTTTGTTAAATATTTTTTTTTTCCTTTTTTTAAGTAATTAAGACTTTAATCTAATGATTTTAATGTAATGTTTCACGTTTCATGCCTCTAGCTTTTCGTTTTTTAACCAAATTTAGAAAAAAATCACAGAAGCCTTGGAGTTAAGCAGACAAAACGGGGTTTTTAATTACCTAATATTAGTGGTACTAATATTATATAATATTTTCTGACTTTTCTTTTAAAGAAATTAACTAAATAAAAATATATTAGTGGCTGATAGCTTGGATCGATTTTCAGTTTGAAGTGATGAAATGTAATTAAATATATAATTGCCGCAATTTAGTTAGAACTACATGTAATTGGTATTTTGCTTTTTCAATTGCCCTTTGGATGTAATGGAAATGTCAGTCTGATCTGAACAAAATGATAAAATAAAACCCAATACAATGTTGCCAGTGGAACGTAATTAAGTTACTCAATCAACATTCAACAAATTTGGCATATAAATGCTCTTAGTTCTTATCCTATAAAATTTTAAAACTAATACGCCTTTCATCTTGGCCCAATTTATTTCTTTAGTTTTGTTAGGCAGCATTGCTGCTTTGGTTTAGTTTACACAGCTTCAACACGATTTCAATTTTATCAAACGTATGAACAAATATGAATTTTTGTTATTAGTTTTTAGTTTTGTTTTTAAACTATAAAATTAAATATGTGAAGTTCTCTCTTCTTAGGTTTTTTTGCTTTCTTGTTGAAATATATTACTTTTCATCTTGTTTTTTTAAGAACAAGGTACATACATATGTGTGCGTATATGAGTGCTGGAGTATAGGCGCCACAACATCCGCTTTTGCCGGGTGTGGTGGAATTAAAAGTAGGCATAAACGCCATGATAATGAGGACGTTGATGAGTACAATGTCTTTATTATCTAAACTTTAAAAATACATATATTCGTATAGATATTAAATTTGAAACTTTTGCAAGTTTGAGCATAATAAGGTTAGAAATATATATTTGTTTTGTTTGTTTGTTGTTTATTTGTTTTTTTTCTTCTTTTTTTTTTGCTCTTAAATGTAATTACATAGACTGGATTTAATTTTGCACAGTAGTTACCCTGTTATCCTTTGTTATTAGTATTAAATAAGAAGATCATAAATTATAATATTAATGGTTTGATATTGAGCCGGAAACAAATCATATGCTCAATATTTACTAATTGCCATAAATTAAATTAAATGATATATGTATATTTGCATGCGTTTGGGGTTGAGATAGATTGTATGAGGATTTATATGTGTGTGCATTTCGATGTCGAATGGTAAGTTATAAGTTGTTATGGTGAGCGTTTAAATACAGTTGATTATGGATAAAAACTGCCTAAGGGGGGGTTTGCTTTAAGTCATTTTAAAACAACAATATATTTGCTTTTATCTTTTAACTTTAGCTTAGCTTCATGCGTCTCGTTACCCATTGAGAAGTTATTAGATATATGTATGTATATGGAAGCATTAAAAAAAATATTTTTTTCTTAAATAAAACGTTTTCCCTCACTGGTTGTAATCAGTTGTTTTAAATAAGAATACATCTACAACTACTGACATAGTTAAGTAGGAGTATTTACAACAATTTTATCCTTCAACTATTACTTCAATATTTACTTTTATTAAATAAATATAAAAAAGCTAGACAAAATAATAATAATAAAATTAAATTGAAAGATTAAAGAAATAACAAATTTTTTTTTGAAAAATACTTTAGCGTTCACTTTCTTGATTAAGTGAATTTCAAATTTATAAATATCCTTAAGATTGATCAGAAACTCCTTATCATAACAACACTTTAAAAACATTATTTTTTTTTTCAATATGTTTCAAATATTCTTAAACAATACATTAATAAAATATTATGTTTTTGAACTTATGCCATTAAAATTTTATTGTTGTAGTTTTTTAACACAATCAAGTTGCCCTGCTAGCGTATGAGATATATTTATTTAATAAAAAAAGTATACTCAAAAGTTATTTAGTTTTCTTGAAATTTTCCGTATTTCTAAAAAAAATTGTAATAATTAAGTTGTAGCTTGCTGTCATTATTTTGTTATTATTACAAAAAAAATTAATTTGACTGACCAAAATAAAAAAAATTTTTTTAAGAAATCTGAAGTAAAAAAAGCTGGGCATTAATAGGGTTGTTAATCGTCCTCTTTTTTCCGGACACTGTCCTCTTTTTTTGGGCATCCGTCCTCGAAAAAAATCGGCGTCCGGAAAAGTCTTACATTTTTTAGACAACGTCAATTTAGTTATTTCGCAAAATGCAACGGCTAAAATTAATATTAATGGTATTGAAATATTTGGAAACTATTCTTTTTTTATTTTTCCGAAAAGACTGTATCTTTTATTGTAAAAAAAAAAAAAGATGCCAACCTCGTAAAAATTTTATCATATATTGTTTCTTACTTACTTGAAGAATGTGTGTGAAATATACATACATGAAATATATGTATATATGTTTGTAAGATTTTGTTAATAATAAAGTAAATTTTAAATTAAAACAATTTCAAAGTTATTTAGGATAGTTTTTTTTTGTAAAGGATAACGAAAAATTGTTTGTTGGGCTTTTGAAAAAGTTTATTGTGACCTAAACCTACAACAGGCACTATAAATAAATATGTATAAAATTGTTTGAAACCATTTTTTTTTGTTGATGTCCGGAAAAGTCCGGGTTTTTCGCGCTGGCTGTTTTTTTTTTTAATTTAAAGATAACAACCCTAGGCAAGAAAGAAGTTTTGTGAAACCTTTAACAGATTTTTGTCTACTTTATTCGTTTTCGGTCATTGAACACAAATACTTTCTACTAATTTGTAATAAGTATAGTTGGAGTTTTGTATTGATGGTGATGTATGTGGTAATGTATTAGTGAATTAAATATTTCCACTCTTAAACGAAAAAATATTTTAAAAAGTATGTTCATCATGATATAAATATTAATTAGAAAAAATCGGACTACTCTAATTGAAATCTGTAAGGTATAAATGTAAATTATTAAGTACAGTTATCTTAAGGCTATAGACTGTTCAGTTTTGTTCATATAATATTAGTCACGGGATACTTTATAAATGTTAAATAATACAGGATGTATATGAATTCGTAGAAAGAGCCAACAAAAGTAGTTAACCAAATCAAAACTATTAAGATAAAAGAAAACTATTTAAAAATTCACAAACATTTTATTAATAAACACATTATTAGGTCTTTCAGCTCTAAAAATATGATAAAAACTAAAAGAAACAAGAGAAAAGCAACAAATTTATATATAAAAAATTGTTTCAAAAAATTGTATACAAAAGTCACAGACAAATTTCGAAAATGTCTCTCTTTCTCTCACTCTCTCTCTCTTCATAATTTTTTATTTAGTACATGTTTCTAAAGACTTTGAATCAATCCGTCGACTTGTTTATAAACAAAGGAAAATGTTGTGGATTAAGTTGCGTTATCTCTCCTTTTAATATTGTTTTCATTTAAACAGCTGATAGCAGCATTCTTTAAGGACACAACCTAACATAATTTAACCTACAAAGTGTTTATATACAACAACCACCAGTTTTGCGAAATTACAAATCATCACTCTTTAGTTGTATTTGTACTGTGGTCTTTTTTCAGAAATCACAGACATAATTACTTATGTACTCACAGTCGCTTATTTATAAAAAAATGGTATAAAAAACAAAAAGTTAAAAGAAAAAGTGCTAATTTCTGACCCCATATACATATATATTCCAATTTTTGATCCTTTTAAGTAGGAAAATTAATTTACATATTTCTATTAAAAATAGCCTTCCCATGTTTTAAAAATCTCTATTAACCTGACAGGCTGAGGATGTCTAACTTTTATATAAATCAGCTATAACGGTTTGACAAAAGTCTAATGTATAAAAATCATTACGTTGCGAATGATGTGATCCAAAGAGTGAGTATAAAACACGATATCACTTAAAAAATCTGTATTTGTTGATAAAAAATAGCCTATAATTCTAAAAGATGAAAGGAGTTAAAATGTTAAAGGACATAAGGTTTACTTAAAATAGGGGTAATTAAGACGGGTGTAATTTTTTTAATTTTTTTGCTTTAAAATATTTTGATTTTTAGATCCTACTTGGTAAAGTATTCTAGAGATCGAACGCACACATTTATTCAATTTTGATTTTATTCAACGTGTTTTAACAGTATTTAGTACCTTGCTACAAAATGTTTTTTTTTTGCTATTTAAAATGGGGTTTTTTCTTAATATGTGACGGATGTGGCATTTCTATTTAACATTCAAAAAAAAGGAGGAGACTATTAAGTATCTTAAGATTTAAAATTTTTTTTTTGTCCATTTACTTTCATTCTTTTAGACATGAATTAATTGACTTTTTTTAAATATAATATGGGATGGACCCCCACTTAAAAAACCGTCAAAAATTTTGGTACTTCTTTTAAAATGGGTTACCGAGGGATTGGTTTTTATAAAAACAAACCAATGATGCATATACGTACATATATTAACAAAAATATTTATGCACCTTATATTTGTAGCCGCAATTTATGGTCAAATGCTAATTTTCTTACTGTTTGTATGTGTGCGTATTTGTATGATTGCATTGCTGTTCTGTTAAATGATGCTAATATTTTTGTGTGGAATAGAATTTGGCCAAATATTTCAATTTTTGTGTACCTTAGTGGTTGTCCTATAACAAGTTAGTCTGTATGTATGTGTACAAACGTAAGTGTGTTCACGTGTTTTTATTTGTGTAAAGTTTGTGTTTTTTCAAAGTTCGATTTTGCAACTAACAATTATTACTATTATTTTTTGTATTAACATGCATAATTACACGTGTATCTACAGATCTAAATACGCAGTATCCTAAAAGTTCACTGCATTGATACTGTTTGTTACATCATTGATATATTATACAAGATTTATTAAAATTCGCGTTTAATTTAAATTGTAATTAAAATGAGTTTTTGTCATGACACAAATTGTGTGTATGATTAAAAAAAATAAATCAGTTTATTCCCATTTATTTGAAATGCTATCTCTATTAGGAATATTAATGTATGTATGCCTGCCAATACAGTAGACTGTCTAGAAAAATAATAGTTGGCAGATTTGGAAAAAAACTGGTTTTTAATTTTTACGCTGAAAGTAGAGGTCACCGTTTTAGTTTTTTTTATTATATCTTTGGCATTTTCTGTCGGATTTTTAAGTCTTGATCTGATAGTCATTTGCCTCCAGTATCCCTGTTAGGACTTTACCCACCAGATTTCCGTTCGTACCACCTTGACGTACTTTCCTAATGTCAGCATAATAAAGCTCTGGAAAGCCTATTAAACTTTTATGAAGGAAGTATTTTGTTGTCTTAATTTGAACACGTTTCAAACATAAATATTTTTATACTCTTCACATAGTGATAAGGATATTTATTAGACCCCATAAAGTATATATATTCTGGATCCTTATAGATAGGCAAAACGATAAAGCCATGTCCGTTTTGTCGCTCTGTGTGTCTGTTTAAGTCAAATTTTCGGACCCAACTACAGTCGCACAAATAATGATTTGATACCCAATAGTCATAAATGTCTCTTAGATAATCGGTTTACTATTGACCGAGATATAAGCGAAAACCCAAATAAGATTCGGCACAACAGCTCTTTTTTTTTGGCAAAATGGGTCTCTTTTTCAGCTTTTTCATTATATATTCGTCATATACAGTCGGATCTTTAATAATGAAACGTCTATGATTTTATCTCGTCGACTCCAATTTGTATGCGCCAGGCAGGGAAATACATGTGAAGTCTATACTGCTATTAGATGCAAAGGGAGCTTGCTTACCACCCCCGAATAAAATTTGAGAAAATAAGAAGAAGAAGCTTTTAAAGGAACCATGCAGCCAGCATCATATGAACACAAAAAACTTTAAGTAAGATAAGTAACCCAGCAAAAACTTGGAAGTGATTAGGAATTACAAATCTCTAGCATTACATTTAATAATACCTACAGTCTGCATTACTTGGCAGTTGTTAGATAAAGAATTATCTTTTATTTAAAGTTTATGCAGATAGTTTCAGTTTGGCAATTTCTTAACTTACTTTTAAGCCAGTTTTAACAAAAACGTCAAAGAAAAAAACTTTAAATTCAACAATGAGTAACTGGGGTCGCCAGAGAAAATGTTATTTTAATGACAATAAAGTAATAGATTATGCAAGTCCTTCTTTGTAAGCGAGCATGGTAAGTACCTATTTAACTCCCTCTTTGGAAGCGAGCATGGTAAGTACTCACCTCCAATGTTATTGTCATGTTAAAAAATGGGGTAAAATGCAAATAAGTGAGAGTTTTTTGGATTTTAACTCATTACAAGGCAATGTAAGTTTTTGCTGGAAAGATTTAAGCAACTGTTATAGTGAAACTGATCTCTTTGTATTTTATGAAAGTTATTTTGAATTCAAACACACATTTTTGCTTGGCTGTGGAAATTTATACCTACTATTCGTTCGATTTGAAAACAAAGACATAGTGCCTCGGTAGCCTAGATGGTAGCGCGCTGGTCCGGACAGACCTAGGTTTAAATCCTAGTACAAGTACGGTAAAAAATTTTTTGATTTATAAATATCAAATATGTATGTATAAAACATAAATAAAATTATATATCTTTTTCTTTAATCAAACTTCGTTGGTCAAAAAAATAAGTTTTCCTTTTTGGATTCATCTCTCTTATGCTTAAATCACTCTTCTAAAGCTCAAGTTCGGTTTCGAACTTAAATCAATATTTTTGGGCCTACATGTGGCTAAAAGTAAAAAGTTCGTGCTACATAAATCTCACTTGATTTAAGAAAATCCTTTCTCAGTTTATTAAAATCTGTACCTACCGTAATTTTGACACTGCTACGGTTTGATTTAGGTAAAGATTACTTGGTTCATTTTTGGTGTGAAGAATTGGTATTATAAAGTTAGAAAAGGCAATATTTAAGTTCATTACGGAAATGCATTTGTATAATGATTTTATTTAAAAATGAACCAATCATTAGCGGATTTAATAAACAAAATTTCTTTATTTGCCAAATTTCGTCAAACAATCCTTGCTATAATCATTTATCTTTCTTTGATTCTGTGCCTTGTACTTGGAAGAGTGCAAGAGTACTTGGAAACCCAACCTAACATTCAATCAGGAAGGGACCCTGATTCGTCTTTGAAAGTTCTTACTGCATAGCAATAGTTTTTTGCTTGGTTGCTGGCTGCTGGCTGCTGGCTGCAGCCTGTAAAGTATACTAAAACATGAAACTTTATTAAGGACCAATAAATCGATGTACTTGTGCAATGTTTTTTTAGTTAACAAATGTTAGTAAATAACTTCCACTATCTAAGAGCTTTATTTTTTATTAAATTAAAAAAGATATAATCGCAATAACAATTATTTAGCTAAATCTAAATTTAATTAAATGAAAAGTTAAATAAACAGAGTAAAATATCTGTTTAAAAAATTTTTACAATTTTTAAATAAAGTCTTTCATGTATTTTTATGCTTTTAAATATTATTAAATTAAAAGTGCAGGCATACATACATACATATGCATTAATTTTTTTTTTGTTTTTTTATTAAATTCTATAAATGCATTTAAAATAATTTTTGTATAATATTAGATTGCTCTGATTATTTTTAGTAATTAAAGCCTAATGATTTCATTTAGATTATTTAACAAAACAAAATAAACTAATAAATTTTTACTTAAATTAACTAGACAAAAGTGTTTGAAACAAAAAATTCTGCGAAAATTCAATAATTTAAAATAAATGCAAATGTAAACAAAATAATTACAAAATACTTCCACAAACACATTTATTAAAATAACTAATTTTTTTTATAAAGAGAACAATTTTATGGCGTTTTAGCCAACAAAATGCCTGGTAATAATAACAACAGCAACAAAGAAAGCGGAGCAGCATTATATTTTCATAAAATATAAGCAACGCAACAATAGGGTCAATAAAAAATATTTGCACCTCTTTAAACATACCAAAACATGCACTAACTTAAATGGACCTGCACTATTATTAAACATATTTGTCTACAACTTAACTCTTTAAGAAATACATACATACACTTACACATATTACAAGCCCACGTTTAACATTGGGGCTAATGAGAAAAAAAATTAATAAATATCAAATTTTTAGGTGAGTTCTGATATGAAAAACTTTACAAAGACAAAGTTCGATGAGCCAATGGCATTAAGTAATAAAATCATAAACCGTAACAAAAAAACAAAAAAATGCGCTCTATTTGTCTGTCATGAATATAATATATCCTTCACATTGGTCTTCTTGTTTATCCAGTCCCCTGATCTACGCAAGTAGTTTTCGAACCGAATATAAAACAATTATTTGTGGTGAGATTACAGAACATAGCTTAGGCGATGGTGATAGAAGGTAAGTATGTACTCGAAATATGTTTGGGAGGGGAAACTAATGGGGGTCGGTCGTACACTTTATTTCTTTAACGCCGACTCTAGGGAAGTTGTAACTGTTTTCAGATCATTTTAGTTAATTTTGTATGGCAACCTCCTTAGATGATGGTGGCAGGGGATAAGTATGTTCTAGGCTTATGTTTGGGAGGAAAACTAATCGATTTCTTTGATAGATTTAATTCCTCTAAGGTCGACTACGGGGAAACTGTAAGGGTTTTTGTCCTAATTTATTCAAATTTTGTATGGCAACCTTAGAGGCTGGAGATAGAGTCAAAGTATGTACCTCAAAAATGTTTAGGAGGAATAATTAATTGGGGCGGTTCTACACTTAAGTTTGGTAAGACCACCCTGGAAGCTGTAATAGCGAATTAAAAAAAAAAATTTTTAAGATTTTATTCAGGGGTTACCTTAGACTGATGTTGGAACAACATTGGTCATAAAATAAAAGGAAATAAATACTTAAAAAATTTTTTAATTAAACTTTGTTTGGCAGCCCTGTTAGGGGGTAGAAATAGGATATAAGTATGTTCCACAAAAATGTTTGTCAAGAAATGTTGTTGGGAGACAGTCTCACATTGCAACCGTTTAGGGGCGGTTGTAGAGGATTTTATGTACAAATTTTAGAGACATAAACAGAGGTAGTCGTGGCCTCTGTCAATTATTGTGCGATTTTGCTGAATTTAAAAAGCAAAATTCTCGCAAATATATTTAATATTACAAACAAGCCTGAGAAATATTAAAGGGCTTAGAAACTTGGTTTCGACAGATAAGCAGACAGACGGATCTGTGATTCAAGATTGTTTCGAGGACTAGTGCCATCTTACAGTTCGGATGTGCTTGTCGGAAAACGGCAGCGTTTTTTTAAGGTCCAGAAAAGGAAAATTAATTAATTCTTTAGGAATAATCTGAAAGAATTTATAAATATAGTAAGCTGTACTTAAAATAATATACACATTAAAATTTTTATTGAAACTACTAGATAAGTTGAGGGCTACCTAGGCCAGCTATTATAGCATCTGCTACCTTTTGTCTATGCCCACCACCCTTGCTAACAATTAGTCACAATTCTAGTCAGCCTCTCTATAAACCAAAAAAAAACTACCGGCACCTTTACTTTTCTTTATAAATTAACTAAACTTTTAGCTTTCTTTTTTGGGCATTTTCAAAATGTATTTAAAATTAGTTAAACAATAAACATGGTAAAGTGCCAATAATAAAATTTAGTTTAACAAGTAAGAAAAAACTTACATTTAACCATATATTTAGTCAAAGGTATAAATCAAAATCTTTGTATGCTGAGACGTATGATAAATTTAATTTGTTGAAATGCTTATTTAGTATCTTTGAACAAATGGTATGACTATTTTTCAGAATATGGAAACAGGTAAATTGCAGTACAATTGATTTCGTAACTGGTCTGGACACGTATTTACAAAACTAAATACACAAAAATACAGATTTTCCGTTGAAGTTAATTTTTTCTGTTAATCTAAAACAAACAGTCAAACGACTATTATTAGGTTCTCCAACAGAGAACGTATATACTTTTTTATGTACGTAATTAAGCATTTGTATGTACATATATCTGATTGCCCTTTAATCAAAAAAAAAAAATCGGGAGCACGATTACGTGGAAGTTAACTTTCTCCTGTAAGGTGAGTCTACCATACACGAAGTAAGACCTTTAAACACTGTAAAATTTGGAACAAAAATGATATCCTTACCAAACTAAAGTATTGTTGCTCCCTGCAATCCAAGGCCCAAAAGTATTTCCTGGAAAATCTTAACGTACCTCACCAGGTATAAAACAAAGCCCAAATATTAGCAGACAACTGTTTTTCCCGTTAAACTTTATTGCTCACACCCAAAAAAGAATATTGTTTTTCCTCTTAAAATTTTTCTTGAGTCACTATTAAAGAATATTCCTAGAAGATCAATATATTTTTTAAGGACTGGGGGAACAGGAACTACAGGCAGGTAGCATCAATAAGTAAAACCAAGGATCTCGTATTTACAGGTAAAAATAGCCTTAACCAGATAATCAGCATTCCTACTACTTAATTCAACATTTTTTTTTTTTTTTTGTTAATTATCATAAATCCAATGTATGAATATAATTTGGTGAATATTTGTATTTGTTGGTCAGCGGCCGCCACAATAGAAAACAACAATTAAACAAATAAAATTAAAAAGAAAAATTAATTGTAAACTAAAATTTTACTAATGTTTTTTTCTAAATTTGATTTTCGATATGTTTTTCCATAATTTCGATGTTTTTTTTTGTTTATTTACCTAAAAAATTTATTATAAAAGTTGTCCCAATGTGCGCGCCCTGGAATGTATGCTTCACCAAAGCAAGTTGTTATTTAATAATCATGCCTACCACCACCAAAACTATAAAATGTTTGAAAGTAAAAACAATAAAGCTGGCAGAAACAACAACAACTAGAAAAATTGCAAGGAGTGGAAAAACATAACTACATAAACGAACGTAACGAAAAATACAACTATAACCTACATATAAACCTAAAAATAAGAACAAGAATAAACATACATAAATCGTTAAACACAAAACAGAATCACAGCATGGAACAATGATAGCATCAACAACAGTAGACACTACAGCAACAAATAAGAAGAAGAACTACAAGCAAATACAAAATCAACGACAACATCAACAACATCTTACCTTCTGTTTCATTTTAAATTTTTTTCTCCCTTTTGCTTTTGGTATTTTTATTTTGCTGATTTTTGTACTTGTTTCTTTAAACTATTGTTTACTGATTCCTGCTTAATCACTCTTGCTGTTTATGCTTCTACAATGGATTTTTAGTGCAGCAAGAAATAAAGGTGCAGCGGCCAAGCCCGACCATATTATACTTCAAACAAAACCTATTTTAGGATATGGTGTTTTTCGATAAAGGGCCTTTCATTAGGCCATGGTAAGCTATGGACCAATCTTTATAAAGATCAGTATGACAGTTGGTGGCATAAAGTCATAAACATATGCAAAATTTTGTTGACATAGAGTAATACACATGACAATTGTAGCCCAAACTGCTTATTTCGGCAGGGCATTTGTACAGGGTCTATGTGGAGAAATAAGTAGATCATAAAAAATTTCGTATAAAACTTCAGATTTTTATTGCGATATAGTAATCTTCAAGTGATTCGGAAAGTGATACTAAGTGAAAATACCTAAGATGTTTCCCTTTTTTAATTTTTTTTTAAATACTTAAAATTCTAATTAGTTCTTAGTGGATTTTAACGTGCAAATTTTATGTCCCTGACATAATGTATTTGTGCGATAATAAATCATTAAGTCAGTTAGTAATGTTACCTTTTACCTATGCATACAAATATTTTTGTACAAATTTGCAATAACGGTCCAATTTCTAAGACAGCAACAATTACAGGAAAAATAAAAAGAAAATTGTTTGAGCGATTCCACCTAAAACGACCAAAAATCCGGAAAATAATTTTTTTGCTTTTTAAAAAACTCAATGAATTTGCTTTTAAAAGATAAAAGTTTCTTTCAACATTAAAGGAAAATATAAATAATTCCTTTTTATAAAAAAAATTATATAAAGAACTTAAGCCTGAATAAAAAAGCAAAAATTATTCAAATTTTAATATATTATCTGCAAGTTGTGAAAATAAAATTTTTAAATCAGTAAATGTAGTAATATTCTGAGGCAGAAATTGGGGGATGTTAAACGCATAAAGGATGCCATTTGAGAAATGTGTTTTTAAGTCCTGTAAAACAGATTCAAATAAGGGTACGTATATTTCAACATGTTCAAAATGACTTTTTCTTTCAAATCTAGGCTTTTCCACTAAAATTTTTAACTAAAATTTATTTTTACAGCAAATTGTAAAATTGAATCATAACGATCCACCCATCTAGTTTCGCATAGTAGAGACAACTTTGTTTCTAGATATTTCCGCAAAATTGCATTCCACTTTTTTAAAAAATTTTGCTAGTTTCTTTAACAAGCGATACATTTTGCAGTATAAGTATGCGTATCCTTTAAGCGGCCGTTAATAAATAATTATTTTGTAAAACTTGATCCTTAATTTTACTATTTGTAACAAATGATTGCAAAGCAGCTTAAAATTCTTAAAATTATCCCCAAGCCAGAACAACTTAAGCTTAATTGGTAATAATAATGACTTAACTCAATTATTGTGAGTCTTAAGCTTGAATTTCAAATCTATTTAATTTTTCGAAAACAAATTTCAATCTATCAGATTTAAAAAAAAGAAAAAGAGACGGTAGATCAATTGAACATAAAACAAACCCAAAATTTCGTTTCTACTGAAGTGTCTGCGGCCAACATTAGACCATTAATTACTCCTATTGTTTAACTAAACACAGAAATACATACATAAATTCTATGGTTTGAAATGCGAGATTTTGCGGAATTTAATGAACTGTAGCCAAAAAACAAAAATTGTTTCCTCAATGAAATAACATAGAAATAAAAATATTGACAGGTATTGTTTATAGCCAGCACATGAATAATTTTAAACAGACACATGCGCACATATGTATGTACAAACATATAATGGATATCAATAAATTGCAATAATCAAAAATAAATGAAGCTGAAGCCTTAGAAAAAACAGCTTCATTAAAAACAAACATTCCTTGAGGGTCATTATGAGTAAATAACTAAATAGGCGAATACACATTTTTAAACTCATACCAGTATCTTCCTTACAGTTGCCAGTATTAGTTAAACTAAAAGGTTAAAATTTCTGTTGAAAATAATGCTCAAAACAAAAACATACTGCAGTTATGGCACCTTCAGACTATTCTATAAGTCTTAAAATTTTTATTGGATTTTTTAAAAGCATAACAATATGACTTTTGATACGTTTGTCAAAAAATCAAATGGAAATTTTTGAATTGCACTTTGTGCTTAGACCATTGTATTTCAGAAAGAAATCAAAGTTATGTGTAGTACAAGAACAGTTGTTTATCTTTACCTTAATACAAGGTGGGCCAAAAGAAGTCATCCAATGTTGTTTCGCTCTCATTTTTTTCTAAATGAAAAATTTAGATCCTGCTTTTTAATTATGTTTGCTTTAACTTTTAGAATTTTATTGGTCAGTTTGAGAAGATGATATTGGCGAAATGGGCGCCGTCATAATTGTTTGCTATACAGGAACGTTTTACGGCATTTTTCATCACTACGGCAAGAACTTCGGGCGACCGATTTTCACACTACTGTCGAATGTTGTTTTTGAGGGCTTTCAGGGTCTTGGGCTTGTTCACGTAAATGCTGAACTTTAAAAAATCCCACAAGAACAGTCTGGAACGGTTAAATCGGGTGATCTTGCGGGCTAATGTAAATCGCAAAAACGAGAGATGAGGCAACCCGGGAACGCCGCCTTCAGAATATTGGTTGTGGCTGACCCAGCGTGAACCCTTGCTCCATTCTCTTAAACCACATGTCTCCCAGTCCTTATTCGTTTAATTATGGCAGAAAAAAAACTCGACTAACATGGTCCCATAGCGCGCACCGTCCACTGTTGTCGTTTGACTAGCGGCGTCCTTGAAAAAAATATGGCTCGATGACTCTTTCAGCGTGAATGGCGCATCATGTTGTCATTTTGAGGGAGTGTAATAGCTCCTCGGGCATCACTCGTGGATTTTTGGTGCCCCAGAACGATAATTTTGCTTGCTCACTTACCGGCTGAGGTGTAAATGAGCCTCATTGCTCATTATGATTTTTGTTGAAAAATCGTTCACTTTGGCCTCAAGATTGAGGATGGCTTAGGCGTAGGTTACACACATTTGGCCGTCGACAAGCAGCAGCTGGTGCCCGGACTGGACTTTTTAAGGGAACTTGCGGAGGCCTTTGACCAAAATATACCTTAGGGACGACCGGCTGATGGCTGATTGCGGCGCACGGCATCTGGTAAATGTTTCTGGCGAAAGCCTGACCTTGTCACCAACAGCGGTGATATTCTTGGCAAACGGGCGCTTTGGGGACGGCCACTCTTGGCAGCGTCTCGTATGGTCCCATGCTCTTTAAGGTTGGTGTTCAAACGGCGCAGTGTTTGCGCAGTCGGTACCAGACCACCGGGGAATCGGCGACGGAATTCGCGTTGCGCCAACACCACAGACAAATTGTTACGCAAAACAATAGACACGAGTATTCCGCTCTCTTGGGGAGTGTATCGCTCAATGGCTTGCTTACTTGTATTCTACATCTGTCTGGTTTAAAAATGTCAAAACAGATTTGACATTTGCCGCCATTTGAAAAAATAAGAGCATCTTCCAATAGGGTGATTTGTTTTGGACTACCTTGTATCAAAAGCCCTAAGTCGTACTTTTTACCTCAGGAGTTTTTGGCTGATTATGATATAAAAGCAGCCAATTATATTTGTATTTCGACTCTTTAAAGCTTAAAAAATGGCTGTTTGAGCTTTGTATTCTTTGCTTTTAGAATTTTTTCCCCAGAAGATCTTTATATATAGTATTATTTTAACATAGAAATTAATTTTTTTAGTACTTATTGTTCTTCTGCGATGATAATTTATGCATCAAGAAATATCTTTCAACAAATTCCAAATAATAAATTATTAAAAAAAATTAAGCATCAGAACGCAGATGCTACTTATCACAATTTACTTAATAAATTACTTTGAAATAAATAAGCATTTGACATGTATCAATGAACCCTCCCTCGTACGCAAAATGAATGCACTTTCACCAAGTTGTCAATGTCAACAATTTTAAAAGAGGGAGGTTTAACAGTCACAATTTTTATGAATCTATAAATATACATATGTATGTATGTAAGTATGTTCATATGTTTTTTCTAAATAAAAATGTAGTTGTTGTTTTATGATTTTATGGATAATCATTGATTTAATCTCTCCTTAACAAACTAAGACACAAATGTACGCATTCACATACTTGAATAAATACATAAATATATTTGTGCATGTGGTACCGGTACCTATTGAACCCTTAACATCAAATGCATTACTTAAATATATTCCCTTGAGCCAATCGAATATTTAGTAATATTAAAAATAGTGGTAGATATATTGCAGTCGATAGTGTTTTAAATAGAATCCAGTTTTAAATACAAATACTTTAATTTTTAAATGACAAGTATTTATTTCTTAATTGTTAGCTGCATGATAGTACGGGTGATAAGTTGTTAATTAGCGGAAAAGAGGGGAATATTTTTTAAAATAATGCAGGGCGAGGGGAAATATATACAATGACACAGTGTATAAAGACTTTTAATGGATTTGTTTAAAAAAATAGTTAATTGACTTTGAAGATAGCGGAGAAATTTGTTCCTTCTCATGTATCCCTCTCACATATTTGTGGATTTTAATAAAACCAACAAAGTTTAGTTTTTAATTTTACAAATGCTTCCCTATCATCTAATAAGTATTTGATGCATTTATATAATAAACTGAAAAAACAGAAATACATACATATCTAATGTAAGTATTAAGGTATGTCTAATGTTAGATTAGAATAATCGATCCTGCCGATTTTGATACCAAGATGTGGCCTCTAGATGACCACTAGGCCAAAACAATAAGGATCCAAAATATATGAATTTTGTGGGGTCGCAAATGAATATTAAAGAAACTTCAAGTGGAGTGACAAACTAATATGTATTCTTATCACAATGTGAAGGGTAAAAAAGCAGAAATTTTCGAAGAGCAACGAAAATTCAACAGAAGCCATTGACAGATATGAAACATTTTTTAATCGTTAATGGGTAGAAGACAATCCGGACATCTTCCTTTATTATATCTCTTAATTGAGCAGAACAATTAACCAGGATAACTTCAGGCACCTAAAGACAGTAGGCAGTGGCTGACTTAATGCAATTTTTTTTAAATTTTTGATATGCTATATCTAGAAAACTATAACCAGTACCAGGTTCGAACCTAATTAAAAGTAATTTTACTACCATAAATAAATTTAAAAAAAAAAATATTTTGGTAGAAGCGAAGGAAATAGTAGCCCCTGCACAAGCTGACCATTCTTGTTAAATTTAAGATAAGTTTTTCAAATTTTAGTACGATATTTTGATAAAGCTTAACATTTATCGACTTCAAATCGCCACAAGGTCCACTTATAATGAATTTTATGTTTTGCAAGAAAAATCTGTTGAATAGGAGCACGAAGATCACATCGCCAAAACAAACTGGCCAATCTTATGAAGATTTCTAATTCAAAAGATACAAAGGCTATCGACTTTAAACCCGTCTGAAATAATTATTATTTTAATTCTGAGAACAACTGGGCTTTATTAGACTAGTTACTTGAACCCTACTCCCCATTATACTTCAATTACAAGAATAACGATGTTTAGCTTATTTCGAGTTTGGATTAACTGCTTCTAATAGCATAAACTTAAAAAAATATGAAAATTGGTTGACCTTTGCATCTAGATTTCAAAATTCCCATTTACATACTACCTATGCTGTATTAAAATTAATTTTTGATTAAATCTCAAAGGAATTTTACTTGTGTGTGTAAATACACGCAAAAAAGTATTATTGTTGTTTGTGTTAGGTCTTAACCTTTATTCACTATTTCATGACATTTTTACTTACATCAAATGGAAAAAAACTAAACCTATCCCAAAACCATATAAATTTAACACAAGTGAAGCAAAGTTGAAGAAAGAAGACCATCAAGTGATTTATTGGTGACAACATGAAACCCATTTAGGTCGTTTTAATCTACTTGAGGATTGGGAATTAACAAAATCAAAGCAAAACATTTTCAATAACACATAGCAACAACAATAATGCCAATTATTGGCAATTATGTCGAAGGCTAGAAGAAAATAGAAATGCCAGTTTGATAAAGGCACAAAAAAAGGAAGAGCCAGAGGAATACATGAATTATAATAAAAACTAATAACGAGCAAAAAGAAAACTCAAAGGACATAATTTAAGGAATCAGTAATATGATCTAAAAGTATAAAAAAAAGAAAAATTTTAAACTAAAATATATTGAAGTGATTTTGTTTAGTTTTTTTACACACAAAAGCACATTTGTTTCAAATGTGGTTTCCTTCTATTTTTGAAAATTGTTATGGTTCACGCATGGCAAAACCAACAAGTTTTTTAGATACTGTGGAGGTAATAAAAAGTGCTTGCCATGTATGATGTGATATGATAATGGGATAAAATGTTGACAAATAATATATCTCATATATAAATATGTATGTTTTTATTATTGTTTTTTAGAAAACCTACGATATTGCACACATTTTTAAATAAATATCCTTTGCATCCACACAAACTTTTAATTTTACCAAAACAAAAAATGTGCAAAAGCGTGTTAAAACAAGTTCAAAAATATCCGATGGATAAAATTTATAGATATCTTTTATATAGTTTTCGAAAGCAAAATAATTTCAAATCAATTTAGAAACAAGTAAGAGCACTATGTTGGACTGTGCAGAATCTTATTTAGTAGAGGCTCGGAAAAGTAAAGGCGCGCAAAAGTTAAGAATGTGAAGAAGTTAAGCTTTTAAGTTTAAGTCACCTCATGGGACTCCAAAAAGTTAAGTGATTCTTCTATTGTAGAAATTACATACGGAATTAACAACTGATATATACCCTTATAACTATGTAAAGGCAGTACGGAAAAGTATTGGAATTACGCATAAAATTGACTTAAAGGCCTAAAAGTGGTATCTTTTAAAATTTTAATCTCCACATGTAAGTATTTAAAATTTACGTCATATAGTATTAAATAAAGTGACTATTAAGTCACTACTATTCAGAAGTTTACGTCAAAAGTATTAAAGGGATATTTATAGGCACTTTGCACGGTTGAATGCCTTCACTCTAATATTTTTCTGTTTCCACAAAATATTGTCTAAATTCAGTGAAAGTGTTAAATGGGTTTTATTAAGAACAAAACACAAGTAAAGTTTTCTCCTTGGTTTTATTTCGTTCTGTTAAGAGCAGATAAAGTCCTTGTTTAAAATTAATGTTTTCCTTTACTAATACACAATCAAATAAACATTTATTGAATATCACGCATATGTTAAGTGCTGGTGTGCGTACAAAAAAACAGGTTAAAAGAAAACACAAAACGAAAGAAAGTCGTACAAAAATATGTTTTCCTTTTCTTGAAATTTGTTTTGAGTTATATATTTTTGGTTTTTTTTTTGTATTTTTATGTGTGTGTTTTTTTTTAGCAGATTGACAAAAATTTATTAAAAGCATTAGATGATTAAAAAATATGTAAAAAAACATAGCTCGGTCTCAAAAAAGGTAAGGTAACAGCGACACAATTAATATACTACTGAGTTACACTAAACTGTTTATATTAAAATATTATTTTCCACACTCTGTATATGTATGTGGTAGGAGTATATTGTTCCCGTGAAGGTGGTTGTGTTGTTGTCAAAAGACCCATAATTAGTTATGCCGATCAACTAAGATTTACTTTTTTAGTCGAATAACAACATGCATTTGTCCGTCGGTCTGGTTTGGTGTCCATGTATTTATGTGTTCAAAATTCAAGTCGCAGTTTCCAAGATTATTTAATAAAGTAATGCACAAACAATTTTTTTTGCGATGAGCTCAAGCCTATTCATCTGTTGATATGTTGGATATGGCTGCAAAGGGAAGTTTTCGCTCACATTGCAGTATTCCGTGATAGTCCATTTATTCTCTTTAGACCCTTCTTGTTGTCATTAAGAAGCCAAATGTTTCTCCAGGCGTAGCCTACTTAATACGAGTCTAATGTATCTACAAACAGTCATCAATATCCATCAGAGCCTTTACTGGCTAACACTCTTATTAAATGCCACATGCTGGTCCTTCCTTGCTAGCCTATTGGCAATTTAACTACTGGTAACATCACAATGACCCTGCACTCAACAGAGCCTTACACTATGTGTCTCCCACAAAACTATGCTGAGGTTGATTATAACTGGATATTATGTCATTCTATAACTTTGAGCGCGGCCTGGCTCTCCACATAGATTTTCCCGCTGCCAGTATGTCCGCCTAAAAAACAAAACTTTAATTTGAACATCACTGAATACTGCACAACCTGCAAACAGTTTACGGGATCTTTTTCAGAAACACTATCCGGGGTATGATTCAAATGTTTAAATGTATAGATCCGCGATGCTGTAGTCAGTCAAATTCAACTACATTTAACTTTTCCAGTTTACCAGCGAGTCTCTTTACTTCTGGTGTAAGCACACCTTGTTCACTAGGTCTTGCATTTATTCCAGATATAAAGTACTCAATGGCAAGCAGATGTACAGTGATATTTCAAACTACTTGTAAACTACTCCTGGCACCTGTGATACCTCATACAGTACACCCCAAGACCTTTATCAAAACTTTTCTGATATTTTTTTGGCTCTCGAAGAGACAAAACTACCATATGTTAGAATCGGCTTTAAAACAAATGCATAAATCCAACTAACATAGCTGGAGCGATAACTGGCTTATTATTTTACATAGCCTTAATATAAATGACCTCCCAGTACAATTTGTTTTTTGTGTGTCTGAAAAACTTAACTTCCAAAAACTTTAACATATGCTTAGGATCTCACATGTCTTGTATTAAAACAAGTAAGAATGTTAAAGTTGTTCGAGCCCGACCAAATTATACCTTACAACACAATTGTATGGGGCCTATATAAGAAATAGGTCGACATTATTTGTGTTCATTTTAATAGTTGGTGGCACAAAGATAAATATATACGTGTAAAAAATCAAGAAGGCAAGGTAATACTCGAGCCCAAATGCTTAATCCGAGAGGACATTTGAATTGTCAAAAATGGACCGATCATCACTGCAAACAATAGACAAAATATCTTTAAAATTGCACCTTATACCTTGATCACAAGAATTCATAGACTTCTAGCCAAATAAACGGACAAGCTTAAATCAACTCAAAAAGTAATTCTGAATCGACCGGTATAATTAAAGGTTGGTTTAAGTTATTATTTTTTATTATTTTTGCGTTTTAGCTAATAAAATTTTTTTTTCGTCGACCCTTAGAAAACAAAATCACAAAAATCTCAGAATCACTTTCTGAGTCGAAAAACGAATACCCTTACATCTGGCTGGATGTCTATGTA
Organism: Melanophora roralis; assembly: GCA_963583895.1. Taxonomy (NCBI): domain Eukaryota; kingdom Metazoa; phylum Arthropoda; class Insecta; order Diptera; family Rhinophoridae; genus Melanophora; species Melanophora roralis. Next base: position 33,479,449 of record OY757187.1, on the reverse strand, counting down.
TCCTCGTAATCAAAGTACAGGTCATATTTTTTTGAATATTTTGTTGAAATTTGCCACAAATTATTTTTTTGCTTTAGGGACCAAACGCTTTTTTTGTAGTGATAATCGGTTCATTTTTTGATAAAGCCTCTACTCAAGTGTCCTCCCGAAATAAGATTTTTAGCTATAACTGCTTTAAATATTACATTACCTTTATAAAAATGTTCATATATTTAAAACATTATTAGGGTGACCGTTCGTACTGATTTCATCATTATATGTTTTGATTTTTCATTTGGTGTACTGATCAAAAATTTGTGTACTGAAATGTATTGATTTTTGAAAAGAAGTACTGATTGTACTGATTTTTCAAGATATTTTGATATGTTAAAAAATGTTTTGCAAAAATTTGTTATATTAGAGCAAAGCTAAATAATTAATCCCTTATTGTTATACATACATTTTTTTTGAACTACAAGATTACAGACACCCAGAAGGACGTATGTAAGTGATTTTTATTCGACCGCTTTAGTTGAACTTCGTTCTTAGAGTATCAACACTAAAAAGCGTACTGATTTTGACCCAGAAATAAATGATCCTCTTAAGCAGTATGCGACAAAATGTTGCACTGAAATAAAAAATTATTAAAAAGTTAAAAAAAAATCTTCCCAAAATAAGGGTTATGTCCCTAAAATTTTCCTTACCCTCAAAGTAGGCATTTACCCGAACATCAAATTAACACATCTTGACCTTCGTTCATTTTGTGCATGCCTAATATTAAGTATGTAAATGTGGTTTAGGGTATAATGTAAGCGAATAAGGATGGTTATCAAATCTAAAGGAAGACCAAAAGAGAAGCTCGCTCTGTAAAAAGCCCGCCATTATTTTTGTTACCATCTGGAAATATGTATGTTTTTTTTTTACTAATGTTAGCATATACCTATGTATATGTACGCATGTATATATGTATGTGTGTATAAATGTTCATATGTATGCTAAATTTTAAAATTGTTTGCGGTGATATGTATGTGGGTCCTTCAGCATTATAGCCTTCATTTATTTACATGTGTATGTGGGATTATTTTGTCAAAGCAGGTCCCATGTCAAATGTAAAATGACCTGTCAAAAAATGTGTACCGTATGAAAAATCATTGACAACTAAGAAAAACTACCAATACTCATACTTTAAACCCTGTCACAACAATAGCATGCAGCAGACAACTTGTGGCATACAAGTAAGTGGTTACACACTTAATATCAACCAACCACAACAAAAGTCTAAACTAAATTCTTTGCTCTGACACACTATTGTTGGTCGAACGTTTTAAGATGGTTTGGATAAGGATAAAAAAATTAAGAGCAAGGCAAAGAAGGAAAAAAAGTAATATTTGTACTGAACAATAAAAAAAGTGTTGAAGGTTTAAAAGACGTGAAAAAGTTAATTGTTATTGATGTTAAATCCCACTTCATTTACGCACTCCCATAAGTACATATTAACAAGCCCATGAGAGGAAAGCAATAACAGTATATTTGTGCATGTCTATATGTAAGTATTAAGGTATATATGTATAAATATATGTATAAAACAACACAGAAAGAAAAAACACATTCTAAAATCGAGAATTTTTTTCTTGAATTTGTCCAAAATCGTACTTAAAACTTTTAAGTACAATCCGTTTCGAAATGCTTTAAAAAATCAAGCCAAAGAAAAATATTTTTATATATTTATATTATTATATTTAGTTATTATATATTTTAGCATTTAAAAAAAAAGTGTCTCTGTAGCCTAATTGATAGTGTGCTGGTGTTGAGGTCCGGAGAGTCCCTGGTTCAAATCCGAACTACAGCAAATACAGAAAAGTTTTTAAACTCTAAATATTAATTATGTATAAAATTAAATTAAAACAAAAAACACTTATTTTTTAATAAAGCTCCGTTGGTCAAAAAAATTAGATTTTGTTTTTTGATTAATCCCGTTTCGACCGGTTTCGACCTTAAATCAATCCGTTTTGGCTTAAATATGGCCAAAGGAAGAAACTCGTACTATGTAAATCGTACTTGATTTAAAAAAATCCGAACACATCGTACTTTTGGCACTGCTAAGACTAAGAATTGATTTAAGTAATTAAAACTTGGTTTATTTTTTGTGTGTATGCGATTTGAAGTGATAAAGATAATAGTGGATGACTTTTTTTATGTTAGATCCTTTGGGGAAAATTTAAAGCATTAGTCAATAACCTTGGGGAAGCATGACAAATTAGGGACAGTTAAAAAAGGTGCGATGTGAATAAATGATATCGTTAAAAAATATGAGATTTTAATTAATTTGTATAGAAAGCCAAAGTACATGTTAAAGTGTTATATGTGTTATGCTTATATGTATGTACCTAAAAATACATGTCAGCTGGTAAATTATTTTTTTACAACTTTTGAGCTCAGTCGTAAGCAAAAGTCCGGCGCAAATGTAAAAAAAATCAAGGCATATTCCTACAAGGTAGTAGTGTAACTAATACAAACAAAAGTTTTTGTGACTACAAGCTGTCACCTTGTAAAGATGCACATTAGAAAATTTTATAAGGGAACTTATAGGGACTTATGGTGTTTTCAATTCTCAAAAAAATTTTTTGCACCTTGAAAATTTACACTGTTGTAAGTGCCCTGAAAAACATCTGGTAGTTTTATTGTTTATATATTATTAAAAGAAGAAAAAATTGACCTTTTTAAAAATTTTACCTTTAAAAATAAAAAGAGTGATTAAAATAGGCATTACTGCTGCTTTGAGTAAGTTCCCTCTTCTAACAGTATGTGTTCTTTTCTTTACGAAAAAGTGCAAGCATTGTGACAGGGTGAGGTAAACATTTAATATATGTGCACTTTAAAGTGGAAAAAATTTATTTTAGAAACGGAAACACTATTAGTCAAACAAAAAAATAATCGAAAGCCTTTAGTCAACGTTGTCAGAAGAGCTTGTTAGATTTCCTTTTAAATATAAACGCCAATTTATAAATTTGTTTCATATAAATATTACATAAAAGTTTAGATTTATGCTAACGCATAAATAGAAATATTCAAACCATAAAAGGATTCAAATGATTAAACGACCGACTAACTGATTGACTGACTGACTAGCTGACTGATTTATTATCTTACAGTCCAAACGCATAAAGAAATGTATATATTTGTCCTTTCTAAATACACTGACAGTTTTTAAAATTTTGAGGCCAAAGGGGATGACACTTTTAAATTAACAGAGATAGAAACATAATTAAAGTTGCATTGTGACTGACCTTAAAGGATATTAATACGTCTTTGATACTATTTTTTATTATCACTTAAGAGATGACCCCTATAAAATAGAAAATTTTAATTGTTCGATATTAATTCTGACAGAAAACATATCTTTACGAAGTTTATTCCACATACGAACTATGCTACTACAGAATGAACTCTCGCTGTAATGCGTTGTGCGATTCACTGGCCAGTCGACCACAAATGGGGCTGCTTTTTTGTAAAGACGCCTATCTCGCACAAAGCTCCAGGTTTCAGAAACAAGTTCCTTGATTTCTTCACAGCACACTTCGTTATAGTATCGACAAAACAACGAACGCATTCCCCATTACCTTAATGTCACCGATGAGAACCGTCGCCAGTTTCTGCACGGGATTAAGTAGCCCCATAACTCTTACCTCACAAAAAAAATAGGACTGTGGTCAAATGAGAATAAATAGCATATACTTTAAAATATCTTGAGCCACCAACTTCATCTTCGCCGAATGATTAATAGAGGTACACACGTTTCCTGCTAGAAAGGCCAGTAGGTCTCCTGTGGTACGTTCTCTACGAAAGAGTAATTTTTTTAAAAAATTTTAAATACTTTTTTTTGCATTTTTATACGCGTACTTATAAGATTTTGGTTTTTTAAATATAAACTTAGGGCCTAATTACGTAAAACGCAACGCATAATAACAAAAACAATTGCATGAAAAAAACTAAAATTTAAAAAACTTTTTCATACATTTTGTTTTTGTTTTAGGGCGTTGCGTTTTAGGAAATTAGAGGGTTAAAGTTACAAAGTTCACTTTTTTATACACTCAGTATATTTTTTTAAAAATTAAGAATTATTGATTGTACATTATGATTGCATAAATAATCTTGCAAATTTTTCATTTTCAAGCTTACAGTGGTACTCTTTACTTACTTACTCTTACTTATTTGCATTAAGTTTTTTGTAATTAACTGCGCTTAAGAAGTAGCGGGTTAATAGGTACTAAATCTTTAAATATATTTAGGTAGAGTAGAATATTTATTATACTTTGATTCATGCATACATGCATATACATATGTATGTGTTGAAATCTAAACAGTTTCCGTTTCTTATAAAAATCCAATGACAACAAGCCCTTGAAGAAACTTTGTTTTTTTTTTACTTATTTCTTCAGATTAATGTTGTCTTTTATGATTTTCTTATTGTTATCATTTGTATTAAAAAAATATTTATTTTTAACAAGAATCTAAAATTTAGGGATCATTTGAAGCAACACCTATATTTATTTATTTACATACATACATACCCTGCAGCTAAAGTTGGATTTAGTAACGTTTTAGAATAGTTATGTACTTGTTGCAACTAGAAATGTTGCAATTAATAGGTTTTTAACATTTAGCAAAATTAGAAGTAATTTAGAGTAATAAGTGTTATAAATAATAAATAGAAGTTTTAAACAAAAACCAGTATTTTAACCAGTATACAATTAGGTCATAATAACTAGTATATTTAGTACTTTATACTAGTTTTTTATCTGTAGGGTTTGTATCCATAAAATATTAACAGATAAAAATCTTATTTGTCGTAAACGTACATATGTATGTATATACCTATATACTTATGTATATATAAAAAACAAACATAATTGTAATGGTGTAAGGATGTTTTCAATAAGGTGTCGTAAACTTTTTGTTTAAAAATTAATGTGGGAAAATCTTTAAGAGTGTTTGTGTTACAAGTCTATGTATGTGTTTATAAACACATATATATGTATATTCACATCTGACAACAAAACTGTCGATGCGTTGAGTTTGAGTTATGATGTTTTTCGTATTACGTGTTGATATACATACATATGTCATCTCATGTTTGTTTATTATAGATAATATTTTCTATATTTTTTTTTGTTTTAAGCCAAACCCATAAGTGTATTATTTTTGACATATTCTTAAAATTTTCATAAAATAAACATAAATTCTTACGTTAATTCTCAACAAGAAATATAAGAATTGATAGGAAAACACAAAGATATTAATAAATATTATTGAAAACAAAGAAATCATGTAAATAAAATAAGGGACGTGAGTTTTTTAAGACATGTGATTTAATGTAATTGGAAACACGTGAGGTTATTTAAATTAACAAAAAAAACACAGTCTTGAATTAAGACTTTTATTATTGAAATTACTGATAATCTTACTTGACTTACTTACGATTTATACCTTTTAGACGCCAAAATTGGAAGACCTATGCAGGATGTCTAACCGAACCCAGATATCTAACTGCGTAAATATGAAGAGGTTGACATGAAATCTGTCTGTAAAGCATGTAGTAAGAAATCTGTAGCCGACGCACAGTGCTTTGATCCCATATAGTGATGGGACAAAAATAGAAGGAGTGGTCCTAGAGCTTTGAAATTTGGTACAGTAGTATAAAATACTTAAGTTAAAAAAAATTCAATTTTTTGAAAAAATCGGGCAAAGGACACGCCTACTGCCCATATATAGAAAGGACGAAATTTTCAATTTTGACTACATAACTGCACAGAAAGTTGCAATAGTCCGTAGATTATTTACATCCCGTGCTAGTAACTTGTGTGATAATTTTTATTGGGATTGACGCAAGGACTCTAGGTCCTGCCATATATCCTTTTTTTCAAAAATGCTAACGTGTATAGGCTTACTTTACCAAAGAAATTGACTTGTGCAGACCTTTGGTACGCTAGTATAAAATACTTAAATTAAGAAAAATTAAATTTTTTGAAAAAATCGGGCAAAGGACACGCCTACTGCCCATATATAGAAAGGACGAAATTTTCAATTTTGACTACATAACTGCACAGAAAGTTACAATAGTCCAAAGATTATTTACATCCCGTGCTAGTAACTTGTGCGAGAATTTTTATTGGGATTGATGCAAGGACTCTAGGTCCTGCCATATATCCTTTTTTGCAAAAATGCTAAGGCTGTTACAAAAGTTAGCCGATTCTCATTAAATTGGGTGGTATGGTTATTATTATGTGTCAAACAAATGTTAGTGCCAAATTACATTAAAATTGATTTATAAAAATAGAAAATTAAAATTAAATTGGCTAAAAATCTTCTACATTATGATTTTAACGACAACGTGAAAGTACAAAATGACAATCTTTCTAAATTAAATTTAATTTAAAATACGTATAAGTGCGTTTTTTAATAATAATTTTTTCTTAATAAATTATATATGTATATTTTGTTTTACAATAAATCTTCTTCAGTATTAGAATCTTCCCAAAAAATATTGCCGCTCAATGAAACATTTGTCTCGTCGTCTTCAACTGGCTCATTAGCATTTTCTCTTAAGTATATACATATAAATCAATTTCTGCAAATAATGGATTTTTTTTTGTCTTTGGATTCCTTTTTGAAGTCAAAAACGGATCTAAAGATAGTATTAAATAGTATTAAATCTTTATGAGTGTATTTTCGTGACGTTTTCCTCGTATGGGACAGTCTTGCTTTTCTCACGATTTTGTTGTTGGCTTCCAATGCTTCTTCAGACAAGCACCCTGAAATTCATTTTCAGATACCACAATAGACGGAATAATTTTTTTTTCTTAGTTTGTAATGCATACAGAGACGGAAAACAATTTGGGTGTATTTCATTTATTGTATTACGTAGCACACTATATTTTCTTTCGGTCAAATCTAAATTCATATATAGCGCCAAAGCTTTTGTTGCTGGTAAGCATTTTGAATTCGACATTAGGCTTTGCAAAACAGAATGAGATTCCCGTTTTAAATTTTCCACTGCAAAATGTAGTTCCTCAAGGGAACATTTTATTACTAACTCTGGGAGTCAAATCTAGCGATTTTCAATTGCTGTATTAGTTTGTTGTGATGCAAAGTTTTATAAGATTTATGAAAAACATTAAATTTTTGTCATATTTTGATCTAGTTTTTGTTATAAGTAGTCACAACAGACCTGGAAAAAACAAATTTTTTGGCAGTTCATAGCTTACATTTTAAAAATTTAGCTAACTTCTAGCGATTTTTTATACTAACTTATCTATATTTTTGGGAAAAAAAGTTAGCAGCAGTGGTGGGAGGTAAACAATGAAACACCAACGTCAATCTGTTAATTTAGCAGCATCTTGAGCGTCAAAAAGAGGCAAAAACAATTTTATACTTATTTTTTTAATTTATCTCGTTAATTATTATAATCTTATGGTATCAATTTGGTTTTATATGTTATTATATTGTAAGTTTTTTTTATGGTTTTAGCTCCAGAAAACTGTCGAAATTTGAGAAAAAATCACGAAAATAGCCATTTTTAAAAAAAAAATTTTTGTAAAGTTCCGGTGAAATTTTCAAAATTTTTTTTCTTGTAGTTATTAGAAAACAGTATAAATTTTTGAAAACAGAAAAAAACCCATAGACCATATTTTTCTTTTTTTTTTAATTTTCCATCAAAGTTAAAAAATTTTTAGAGCTTAAGTGAATAATAAGCATTTTTCAAAGCAATAAGAAATACTTATAAAAAAAGAAATCACAAAAAATTTTTTTGACAGTTAGTTGCAAATATAGTTATTTACTATAGTCCAAAAAATAATTTTTTTACAACTGTTTTCCTGAAGCATGTAGACGCGGGTATTTGCTTAGCCATTTTTACTTCAAATTCTTTGACTTTGGCGCCCCCTAGCGCCACCAAAAAGAGCTAAATCGAAAAAATTCTTTAAAATTTATTTAAAAATTATTGTTATCTGTCGACCTATATATTTTTATCTACAATATAAAACATTTTTTTTATTGTATTTTTGTCTATGGGACACAGCACTGTGCGACGTGTCTAAAAGAAATCTGGGAGAGTTTTGATTATTATTTAAATAAAATCTGTTAAAAAAAAGTTGTTTATACCTTAAATTTAAACCTAATTTAGGGCCTTTTTCACATCATAGCTATTAGGGAAGTGCTAACTAAAAATAACGTAAGCTAAAGTTTAGAATAAAGTACCTTTAACTTTTTCCGTTACCGCAACTTTATTTTAAAATTAATTTATAAATTTTAAAAGTATGCCAAGTCGACAGAAACTTTTGGGGTTTTATACAAACTAAGCAGCGCCTTTGCAAATAGATGAAAAAAATGACAGTTTGGAAAATATATTATTATTTTTCAAGCCCATATTTACAGTCGTGTGAAAAATTATAAGGACAGATTGCAGTTTTTCTTAAGAATATGAATATCACGAATATATTATATTAAAACATATAAAACAATAAAAGCAAACGACTAGAAATCAATACAAAAAGAAATAAAAATTTTTTTTATAGCTCAACTTCTTAAGAAAAAAAATATTAAACTCAATATTTTTAAATGCTTTTTTGTAAATAGTGCTTCCTCAATACTTTGTTGCAAGTCCTTAACTTTGACTTACAGTCATAATCATTTGAACTGAATTGAACTTTTTTGTTGAGTTTTTGTTTTAATAAACCGTTAAAAACTAGTTTTTTCAATATGTGCTTCATTTAGAACTACCCCCCCCCCCCCCCCCCAAAGCAATGCAAGTCGTGCCTAGAAATCTATTTTTCAGAACATATATTCTTGTACTTGCATTATAATGAAAATTAAAAAATTTGGGGATCATTTGGATGAGGTCTTAAAAGTGTACCTAAATTTCCCAAATATGTATGCATTTATAAGAGGCTTTTATTTACTTTGATCTTATCAAAAAAAAAAGATCCCCAAAAAGCTTTTTTTGGAAATATAAATGGGTTATCTCAGTTATTCTTTTATGTCTCGCTTATTATTTACCAGATCTTTCAGATTTGAATACCGATAATTTCGGGGATATTTTGGATGAATCTAGAAAAACAAAAATATAAAAAATTTTTTAAAAAACATTTTAAAAATTCGTTTATGTACATATGTTTGTTAATACACATAAGACAATTTTAAATTTTGAAAAGCTTATTACGCCTGACCAACCCAGTGCTCTTTTTTAACCAAATAATGCTTGCAAGGAGTTTTTTATTGACTTAAATTTCTAAAATACACAGGTATGCATCTAATCCTGGACCTGCCACAAAATTTACACCAAGCGCACTTAAAAGGAGATTGCCTTAGCTTGGGAAACTTGATTTCCACAGACGGAAAGACAGACATGTCTTAATTGACTTTCCTGTCTGTAAAGTCATATCTGAGCATTGTCGAAACAGCAAACGGAAAAAACACATATAACGATGCATAACTAAAATTTATTTAAACTTAAATCCAGGTTTTGTTTATACACAAAATTGGGTAAGAATATGATTTAATAAGTAAATTTTTAGTGTAAAGTTTTTCCCTAATACAAAATATTATTTTTTAACTAATTAAGTCTACAAAATGTTTCCTAATTTCGTTTTCTTAATTAAAAAATTTTCTTAGGTTTTCCTTATATTCATTTGTCCTTGACAACCCTATTTCTTCATGACTTATTTACGAAGACAGCTCAAGCACTACTTAAAAATAAATGCTCATAAACAATATTTAATTATTATTCTATACAGTAATTTACTTGAAAAAAGGAAACTCCTGCATTATCATCATCTTTGCTTTGAAATATAATTTATGTTTATTTTTGTTATATTTTTAGTTAATTAAATAATAATCATACATTGTTTTAGGAATTAAATTAGATTAGGTATTTATGTGAAAATCAGTCTTGAAACAACACCAAACAAAACATGTATGAATGTTTTAGTAAGTCAATGCAGGCTATATTTTACCCTACGCAACAGCACAACGCAAAAACAAGAAGAAAGTTCACAAAAATTATAAAACATAACTAATTACTTTATAATTAGGGCATTCACAATGTGTTCTATTTGTCGTATTGTCATATTGTCATAAAATTTTGACAATGGTTTAACAACTTTTACCAACTATTGGACACTCGGCGCAGGTGTCAGTGGAGTTGTTATGACAATTTAATAAGTATATTTAACGACGTAGTACTTTTAAAGAACTATGTATATTTGTATGAAAGACAACAAAAACATTGTGAAATTTTATAACAATATGACAATAGGACATAATAGGACACCTTGTGCATTCCCTAAATATTACTTTATTTTATAACAGTTTTAAAACTCAAGACTCTTTTATTTAAAGGCATTAGTGACAACACATATCGCCCCACATTCTAATTGTGATATAGGGTATAACAAGCAATAATACAGTTAATAACACCCAAATTATTAGAGTATGATATTGTAAAAACATCAGGGTGTTGAAGAAAGAAGGTGTGAGCAGAATTGAAGAACTAATATTTTGGGCTACAAAATAGATAAAAGAATATTAATTATTTTTATAATGAATTGTTAAAGAAAACAATTCTTTTTTTTAAATGAAATTACATCTGTTATAAATTAGAAAAAAAAACTGTTTAATTTCTTTTAATTATTTTTCTTGTAATGTATGCAAACATATTAAGACTACATTTTCACGATAAATTTTTCATGATATTACGTCAATGAAATTTTATGCTTCTAGACAAGAGGTGAAAAAATATATTCTATTTTAACCTTTTTGACTACAAACAAAAATTTGGTTATAAAAAATCATAGAAACTAATTTGAAGGCTGTAAACGATTCTTTTTTATATATGAGGTGTTTTACACTGAATGATATACGGTTGAAATTATTTCACCACCGTTCTGTCAAACTCTATATATAAAAAAGAAAAAAGAAATTCAAAAATTCTCTCTGCAATGCGTTCACCTAATAATTAATTTCATCATGTTCTCTACAAAAAAACAGAGTTTAGTCCACACTAGATAAGTACCTAGAAAAACAAATATTAAGAAGGCACCTTTATATCGACTAGTGAAGGAGGTTTATTCATTTACATAATTTTATAAAAACTTTGTGTGTCTGTGTTGCATTACTTTGTAATAGAAAGTAAAATTTCCACACCCTTTAAAAAAATTCCACATATTTCATAAACGTCATTATTTAATTAGCCTTTTTTGAAACTAAAGAAACATATGGCATTCTATGTTTGCACATACATTTATCTATTCTCCTTATTCATATTAGTGGAATTGGATCATATTTTTTTTTTTCGTTGTAACTCTAATAATAGTCTTCCATAAACATTATCATAAAATATTAATTTTTATATTTTCCTTAAACTAACAGCATTTATTAGTACAAAAGATATTTATCCATTTACAATATGTCACAATCTTGTTTGCACTGTTTTTTTTTTATTATTCGTAAGTATTAGATATTTTATCTCTGAGTAACAATGACCGGTCAGCAAACAATGGCTACTAAGCAACTAACAATGATGTATTCAGGATTATAAGGATATGTTAACGCATACATTCACACTTTCACATATAATACTTTACTTATATGAATGAATATCAACATTCATTTGTAATCATTATCAGATTATGTCAACTCATTTCATTTACATTTAAATAGAAACTGACTGACGGGCACAATGGCTTTTTGCAATGGTTACAGTTAGTATTAATAATTATTTTTATTGTCGCTTCGTTATATTTCTTCAGATGCAAAAACATATTTTTAGTTAAATATATTTACTTTCCATAATAAACCCTTATCATTTGAAACAATAGCGTAACGTTAATTAGCGCCCCTCAGGCCCATATTAGCTAATTACTGATAATTGATCAGTTAAAAATATAAGTACTATAAGCCATGACAATAAAAGTAGATACTGGTAAGCACATACACATCCATTCTTTATATCCGTTTACACAGTCTCTTCTATCCACAACTAACAATAACACAAACTTTAAACTATAAAATTAAATAGTGGCACAGTGGAACAACTAGTTATTTGTGTGAGAAAATTTAAAAATGATTTCTAAAAAGAAATAGCTGTAGATCATTGATGTCCAACGAGTGAATATGATTATTCAGAATGTGTAGGTGTTTTTATATCTTGTTATAACCTTTTTAAAATCTAACATGGTACTGATTAAATTTTGGGTATGTTTTGCTTTCATTATATTGGTCTTCGTTGTTGCCGGTATTGGGGGTATATTAAACTTTTATTATAATTTTTATTTTATTTTTAAGCACCTATGAACCACTTATCTAAATTGGTAGCAGTTTATTGGAAATATGTATGTTACATGATAGAGAATGCTAAAAACAGATGTTTTTTAACAAAGTTTTGCCGTTTTTACTTAGATATTTTCTAAACAAAAGTAAATAATTTGAAATCCTATAATATTATAGTTCACGTACGGGCTAGGAGTATTGCATTTGCGCAGATGTTTGTAACTCCTAACTTTTTTCAAAACCATTGAACTAGAATCACTTCCTAAATCGATAAAGGCACATTCGTCCGTCGATCCGGTGATTGTCCATGTATTATTATGATCAAAGTTTAGCTCCCATTTTTGAAGATATCATATAGACCAAGCCTTAATTGTTTAAAGCATTATAATTTTTTTTAAAACAAACCTCCTTCTGTAATAAATCTTTAAGACTGAAGTGTTACTCTATTCCCAAAATATTTCGCGTATTTGTCTAACTTTACGTCGCCAACTAGTTAACTGAATACAAATGTCATGGGTTAATTTTTTGATATAGCTCCATACAAATGTCTTCACGGAATAAGCATTTTGGGCTAAAACGGCTCAAGTATTACTTTTAATTTTTAAAATTTTGCACATGCGCTCAATTTCATGACTTTAACCATTCAGTTGAATAGGAAACTGATCGTTTCATTTTTTTAAAATAGCCCTATTAAAATATCTTACTTTCAACTTTGCGAATAGATTTATTTTTTTTTTTTTAAGTAAATCGTTTTTTAGGGAATCATTTTTCTGGCGTTAAACGTTGTATAGTATAATGATTAACCTTAAGGTGTGTGTGTCAACATAGTGTGGTAACTTTAAGCCCGCTACAAATTATTTTAATAATATTTACGGTTGGAAACGATTTGGCAGGACTATATTTTTATATTAATTTAAACTTTAAACACAACTTAGCTTTACCGGCTTACTAGGAATAAAGGCATAACAATTTGATGGATATTTAAGATTCGGCACAGCCGAATATTGGTAATTCAAGGAAAAAATAACGTAACGCCAAAACGGACTATTCTTGTTTGTTAGGGAAATATTTAAATTTTTATATTAAGACGCATGTATACATATTAAAATGTAATTGCAAAAAAAGTTTAAGCTTTCCCCTGAAAAAAAAGATATATAATCTGACGTAACGTTTCTTTTTCTTGGAATTACCCATATAGCGCTTTTACTTGTTGCACTGTTCAAATTAGTTTTTAAAAATATTTCCGAATTTTCCGAAAAGATAAAATATTTCAAGATTCCTAAAACGTTAAAAAATATCTTGGCAAATTATTATTAAAAATAAAGCTGTAGTTTGTAAAAACAAAAAAGAACAATATAATAATGATCTACTGTAACCTATGACAGTGAAATAAATCCACATCCTAAGGTTTCCTATACCTACCTTTTTCTCTTTACAAACAAACATATTTAGGTGCTTCTTTTTCTCTTCTTTGAAAAACTACAGCATATTTAACATTGTGTTGGTCAGTTTTATAAAGAGTTGTTGGTTGACTTAAATATTACTTCAAGCCACTACTACTAGTGCTAAGAAAGGATGTAAATATAGTCAAGTGTGGTAAGGCTGGTTGATTTACTTTACACATTTTCTTTTGTATTTTCTAATATATTCAATTAAAGTCTTTGTGTTTTTATACCCTTCACATAGTGATAGGGTATATATCACTTTGTCATTCCGTTTGTAATTTCTTTATTATTCATTTGCGACCCCATAAAGTATATATATTCTGGATCCTTATAGATAGGGAATCCGATTTAGCGTTGTCCGTCTGTCCGTCTGTCCGTCTGTCCGTCTGTCCGTCTGTTGAAATCAAGTTTCCGGAGTCAAATAAAAAGATACAGACCAGTTAATGGTGTCAAACGATCACAAATATCCCGCTAACAATCGCTATTTAAAATCAGCAAAATCGGTTCACAATTGACCGAGATATAAGCGAAAACCCAGAGTAACCCATTTTTTTTAGGACAAAATCGGTGCATATATCCCTATATATCTCAGTAAGTATAGTCACTCTTGCCACAAAACTTGGCACGGATACTCCTAAAGAAGGGACCTAAATAATGGAAAAAATTTTTTCAGATAGGACCAGGGGAAGGGGTATTTTTTCTACAATTGCACAAATTTGGTGAAATATTTTATGCGCTATATCTCGTAAACTATAACAGCTATCGACTTAAAATGTTCTACAAAAAGTAATTGCACGCTAAGGGCTACGCGTTAAAGAAAAAATTTTTTGGGTGGGGGCAAAAAAAGGGGTAGCTCCCATACAAATCGACAATTATTATCAAATATTCGATACGCTATATCTCGGAAACTATAACAGATATCGAAATGAAATGTTCTACAAAAAGTAATTGCACGCAAAGGGCTACGCCTTAAAGAAAAAATTTTTTGGGTGGAGGCAAAAAAAGGGGTAGCTCCCATACAAATCGACAATTATTATCAAATATTCGATACGCTATATCTCGGAAACTATAACAGATATCGAAATGAAATGTTCTACAAAAAGTAATTGCACGCAAAGGACTACGCCTTAAAGAAAAAATTTTTTGGGTGGAGGCAAAAAAAGGGGTAGCTCCCATACAAATCGACAATTATTATCAAATATTCGATACGCTATATCTCGGAAACTATAACAGATATCGAAATGAAATGTTCTACAAAAAGTAATTGCACGCAAAGGGCTACGCCTTAAAGAAAAAATTTTTTGGGTGGAGGCAAAAAAAGGGGTAGCTCCCATACAAATCGACAATTATTATCAAATATTCGATACGCTATATCTCGGAAACTATAACAGATATCGAAATGAAATGTTCTACAAAAAGTAATTGCACGCAAAGGACTACGCCTTAAAGAAAAAATTTTTTGGGTGGGGGCAAAAAAAGGGGTAGCTCCCATACAAATCGACAATTATTATCAAATATTCGATACGCTATATCTCGGAAACTATAACAGATATCGAAATGAAATGTTCTACAAAAAGTAATTGCACGCAAAGGGCTACGCCTTAAAGAAAAAATTTTTTGGGTGGGGGCAAAAAAAGGGGTAGCTCCCATACAAATCGACAATTATTATCAAATATTCGATACGCTATATCTTGTAAACTATAACAGCTATCGACTTAAAATGTTCAACAAAAAGTAATTGTACGCAAAGATTTACACTTTACAGAAAAAATTTTTTGAGTGGGGGCAATAAAAGGGGTAGCTCCCATACAAATCGACAATTACTATAAAATATTCGATACGCTATATCTCGGAAACTATGACAGATATCGAAATGAAATGTTCTACAAAAAGTAATTGCACGCAAAGGGCTACGCCCTAAAGAAAAATTTTTTTGGGTGGGGGCAAAAAAAGGGGTAGCTCCCATACAAATCGACAATTATTATCAAATATTCGATACGCTATATCTCGGAAACTATAACAGATATCGAAATGAAATGTTCCACAAAAAGTAATTGGGCCATAAGGGCTACGCTCTAAAAAAATTTTTTTTTGAGTGGGGGCAAAAAAGGGGTAGCTCACATACAAATCGACAATTACTATAAAATATTCGATACGCTATATCTCGGAAACTATGACAGATATCGAAATGAAATGTTCTACAAAAAGTAATTGCACGCAAAGGGCTACGCTTTAAAGAAAAAATTTTTTGGGTGGGGGCAAAAAAAAGGGGTAGCTCCCATACAAATCGACAATTATTATCATATATTCGATACGCTATATCTCGGAAACTATAACAGATATCGAAATGAAATGTTCTACAAAAAGTAATTGCACGCAAAGGGCTACGCCTCAAAGAAAAAATTTTTTGGGTGGAGGCAAAAAAAGGGGTAGCTCCCATACAAATCGACAATTATTATCAAATATTCGATACGCTATATCTCGGAAACTATAACAGATATCGAAATGAAATGTTCTACAAAAAGTAATTGCACGCAAAGGACTACGCCTTAAAGAAAAAATTTTTTGGGTGGGGGCAAAAAAAGGGGTAGCTCCCATACAAATCGACAATTATTATCAAATATTCGATACGCTATATCTCGGAAACTATAACAGATATCGAAATGAAACGTTCTACAAAAAGTAATTGCACGCAAAGGGCTACGCCTTAAAGAAAAAATTTTTTGGGTGGGGGCAAAAAAAGGGGTAGCTCCCATACAAATCGACAATTATTATCAAATATTCGATACGCTATATCTTGTAAACTATAACAGCTATCGACTTAAAATGTTCTACAAAAAGTAATTGTACGCAAAGATTTACACTTTACAGAAAAAATTTTTTGAGTGGGGGCAATAAAAGGGGTAGCTCCCATACAAATCGACAATTACTATAAAATATTCGATACGCTATATCTCGGAAACTATGACAGATATCGAAATGAAATGTTCCACAAAAAGTAATTGGGCCATAAGGGCTACGCTCTAAAAAAATTTTTTTTTGAGTGGGGGCAAAAAAGGGGTAGCTCACATACAAATCGACAATTACTATAAAATATTCGATACGCTATATCTCGGAAACTATGACAGATATCGAAATGAAATGTTCTACAAAAAGTAATTGCACGCAAAGGGCTACGCTTTAAAGAAAAAATTTTTTGGGTGGGGGCAAAAAAAAGGGGTAGCTCCCATACAAATCGACAATTATTATCATATATTCGATACGCTATATCTCGGAAACTATAACAGATATCGAAATGAAATGTTCTACAAAAAGTAATTGCACGCAAAGGGCTACGCCTTAAAGAAAAAATTTTTTGGGTGGAGGCAAAAAAAGGGGTAGCTCCCATACAAATCGACAATTATTATCAAATATTCGATACGCTATATCTCGGAAACTATAACAGATATCGAAATGAAATGTTCTACAAAAAGTAATTGCACGCAAAGGACTACGCCTTAAAGAAAAAATTTTTTGGGTGGGGGCAAAAAAAGGGGTAGCTCCCATACAAATCGACAATTATTATCAAATATTCGATACGCTATATCTCGGAAACTATAACAGATATCGAAATGAAACGTTCTACAAAAAGTAATTGCACGCAAAGGGCTACGCCTTAAAGAAAAAATTTTTTGGGTGGGGGCAAAAAAAGGGGTAGCTCCCATACAAATCGACAATTATTATCAAATATTCGATACGCTATATCTTGTAAACTATAACAGCTATCGACTTAAAATGTTCTACAAAAAGTAATTGTACGCAAAGATTTACACTTTACAGAAAAAATTTTTTGAGTGGGGGCAATAAAAGGGGTAGCTCCCATACAAATCGACAATTACTATAAAATATTCGATACGCTATATCTCGGAAACTATGACAGATATCGAAATGAAATGTTCTACAAAAAGTAATTGCACGCAAAGGGCTACGCCTTAAAGAAAAATTTTTTTGGGTGGGGGCAAAAAAAGGGGTAGCTCCCATACAAATCGACAATTATTATCAAATATTCGATACGCTATATCTCGGAAACTATAACAGATATCGAAATGAAATGTTCCACAAAAAGTAATTGGGCCATAAGGGCTACGCTCTAAAAAAATTTTTTTTTGAGTGGGGGCAAAAAAGGGGTAGCTCACATACAAATCGACAATTACTATAAAATATTCGATACGCTATATCTCGGAAACTATGACAGATATCGAAATGAAATGTTCTACAAAAAGTAATTGCACGCAAAGGGCTACGCTTTAAAGAAAAAATTTTTTGGGTGGGGGCAAAAAAAAGGGGTAGCTCCCATACAAATCGACAATTATTATCATATATTCGATACGCTATATCTCGGAAACTATAACAGATATCGAAATGAAATGTTCTACAAAAAGTAATTGCACGCAAAGGGCTACGCTTTAAAGAAAAAATTTTTTGGGTGGGGGCAAAAAAAGGGGTAGCTCCCATACAAATCGACAATTATTATCAAATATTCGATACGCTATATCTCGGAAACTATAACAGATATCGAAATGAAATGTTCGACAAAAAGTAATTGCACGCTAAAGGCTACGCCTTTAAGAAAAAATTTTTTGGGTGGGGGCAAAAAAAGGGGTAGCTCCCATACAAATCGACAATTATTATCAAATATTCGATACCCTATATCTCGGAAACTATAACAGATATCGAAATGAAATGTTCTACAAAAAGTAATTGGGCCATAAGGGCTACGCTTTAAAGAAAAATTTTTTTGAGTGGGGGCAAAAAAAGGGGTAGCTCCCATACAAATCGACAACTATTATAAAATATTCGATACGCTATATCTCGGAAACTATAACAGCTATCGACTTCGAATATTCTACAAAAAGTAATAATCAAATAATTCATACATTTTGGAGAAAAAGTTGGAGAAGAGCAGGGGGACTAGACATTTAACAAGTTTTATTAACCTTCAAATATGAATAATGTCGAAAACTTTTAAAACTCTCGACCTCAAATCTTCCTCATCTATTTCTATTATTCATACGAACGTTAAAATTTTGTTATTTTTTCTTTAAAACTCGCACAATGTTTTTTATTATATTATTTGCCGTACAAAATTACTCGGCTGGGTATATTTAAAGACCAATGTGAAGGGTATATAAGATTCGGCACAGCCGAATATAGCGCTCTTACTTGTTATCATTGTTTTCGGAAATAAAAGTCTATTATGCGTTATTATCCCACTTCTTTTCTTGTGCTGTTATTATTAATGGTGTTATTGGCAACAGCAGCAACAATAACAATAGCATCAAGCAGGAGCGCCACATTTGGCTGTGGCAATGCTTGGTTTTTTTAGTTTAAAAAATTATTGAATGTAAAAATACTCGTACACTGCCGCTCACTTATATAGGTTAAACATTTCACTGAATTTATTTTCCAACTCATTGGAAAATTATTACCTAAAATATTATTTTTGTTCGTTTTATTTGAAAATGTATTCATTTTAGAAATTCTGCGTAAAAAATTAAAGGGAATATTTTCCTTTATCAAAATACTTCGATAGTTAGTAAATTAGGTTACACTAAAACTTCACCGCTAAAAGCTAGTTTTTTTTTAACTTTTTTTTTTATTTAAAGCCACTAGTGTAACTTGCAATTGAAATATATCGTAGAAAATCTCCATTTGAATCTGAAAGAGTCGAAATTAAATGTTTCGCTGAAAAAGGACTTTCTCAAAATTAAATTGAAAAAAAATTAATATATGTCAAAATTGTGTAAGTAATATTTACATAATCAAATAAGCTATGGAAAAATATATAAAAAGAGGCACTTATAGAGCCACCTCAGCAGCTGAAAACCTACACAGAACGAAAAACCGCTTCTAAAATCAATAATTTTATTCTTGAATTTACCAAAATTTTTTCTTAAAATTTTTAAGTACGATCCATACTTACATTTTCTTAAATCAAGCCTTTATGGATTGCTTCAACAAATCAAGCAGAAAAAAACTTTATATTTGAATATATGTATGTATATTTTAAACTTAAAAACAAAGTGTCTCGGTGGCCTAGATGTAGCGCGCTTGTGCTGCAGTGCGGAAAGTCCCTGGTTCGAATCTCAGCTTCGGTGAGTACAAAAAATAAAATTTTTAAATTATGAATTTTAAGTATCTATAAAGCAAAAATGAGATATAAAAAAAAACTCTTCTTCTTTAATAAACCTCCAGAAAATTAAAAAAAATGTCATTTCATTTTTGGATTAATCCCGTTTACGCTTAAATCAATTTCTTTTGGCTTAAATCATGTACGGTTCCGAACTCAAATCAATCCTTTTTTGGCTTAATTGTGGCTAAAAGTAAGAAATTCGTACTAGAAAAATCGTACTTGGAGTAAGAAATTTCAACTTGATTTAAGAAAACCTGTACTCACCGTTTTTTTGACACCGCTATGGCTTGATTTAAGTAAAGTTTACTTAATTTATTTTTTGTGTGTAGAAATAGTTGTATCTGCCCAAAATTCAAAAGACTTGGCAGCGAAAAAAAGGGAAAAAATTGATCCCAAAAAGATTTAAAATGCAAAAAAAACACCATTTCAATCGTTTAAGATTTGCAGGACATGGACAGAAGGGTGGAAGCACCATGGTTACTTTAAAACTACTTTAATTAACAGCATGCAACAAACAATAGTATGTATTGAGCAGAATTTAAATTGTTTTTACCAAATAACAGTGATACACTAAACAAAATACATTTTGAAGAAAATATTAGTAATTAATGACAATTTAATTGTTTTTAATTCTTTTTTTTTTTGTTTTAAATCGTGTGTACTTCTACGCCTTTTTTTCTTTCTTTTAAAAAAAATTTAAGTAAATATATGTTACTACTTGCATCAAGTCATTGATATTGCATTGCAGAAATAATATTATGTGTGATATAAAGTATATTTAATAAACTTAATGCCAACAACTTTTATACCATTTAAGATGTCCGTTTTTATTTAAAAATATGGTCACTGTAGTGATATTTAAAAAAATGAACCTTAAATGAGTCTTAAAGTAACTATTGTTTACATCAGATATTTTTAAATAGATCTTAAATTAACCTTTAATTGAAATCAAAAGTTTTATAGAATTTTAAATTTAAAGAAAATAATAAAGGGACACTGAGGTAATTTAATATCTACATACGTACTTATGTTTATACTTTCGTATCCAATAGCTAATTATCTATACATACAAACCTACGTATCTATGAACAAACATATATTAAAGAAAATATTATCAAATGATTTAAGGGCAACATTTTGTAATACTCAATGGTTTTAGGTCGTTATCCAATGACTATAAGCGTTAATGACTCTGAGTAAACAATAGACACGAAAATATTAACTTTATTGTTGACATATTTAATGGTACTTTTCCAAACTAACAAGCCAAACATTTCCCTGCACACATGCTCAAACACGCAAAGTAAAATGTGCTCGCCCTTAGGCCAACGTTAAACAGTGTAAGTGTGTGTGTGCAGGAAAATTTTCGTTCGTATAACAATAGATAAACAGTTTGAGAATAGTCCTTATGGCTGTGTCCACCTAAAGCAAACAGCAGACAGGCAACCGATTGCTAAAGAGTAAATGGTATTACACACGCATAACCCAGCTGGATATAATTAGGCTGCTTATAATTATACTTACGTCGTCATCGTCGTCGTACAGTCAAATCAGTAAGCCAGCTGTTTAATAAAATAATAATTGCGCAGTGCAGCGAACAGTCTTAGCACCCCCAATTTAAAATGCAAGTTCACATTTATGTTCAGCTTTATACAAATTATTAATTGAAGAAAATGAATACAATCACAGGCACATATGGCCAATTCTAAGTAAAGTGGACCAAAACGAATTTAATCGAAAAATTAATAAATTTGACTACATTTTATTTTTATTTATTTGGAAGAAATTTTATATAATCACCAATAAAATTAACGACTCTTTTTTTACGTTTTAACAAAAATCTTACACCCGTCTAATTTTCTATTAAGATTTTCCTTAAATAAAAGGTTTTGTAAAAAAGTTATAGTCGGCCCAGCCCAATCATATTATACCCTACACCCCATTTGTATGGGAGATATATGAAAAAAACCCGATAAAATTTTTACTCAGTATAATAGTTGGTAGCGTGTAGGTAAACATATGTGCAATATTTTGAGAAGGTTGCATAGAAATACATGGACACCCAGCTGGAAAAACAAGTCAATTTAGGAAATGATTTTGAGTCGGTCGATATACTGGAAGGTGGTTCTTAGACTATATTTTTTGGCGCTACAAACATTTTCAGAGACGCACAATAACCCTATCACGTATGTATTGTGGGTAGGTTAAGCCGATTATCAAGAATATTTTATGGAAAATGATCTCAAAGGCAAAAATCCATAAAGATCAAATTTGTAAAGTCACATCCATCACAGTCTTTTAATGGTCGCTATGAACAGGTGTCACACTTTTAATGTCTACTTAATATTAAACGTTTTAAAACGTACCACCCTTAGAAATCATAGTTTTTTTTAGAAAAATGGTTTTACCATCACAATGGAGTTGCCCATATTTTACTTACTCAAATTTGTAACCTAGGGACCAAAAACGCATGACCACATGACAATGACAACAAATTCTGTTTGTAAATGCCACAGAGAGTAGACATGTTTTGAAATAAAAACTATTTTAATATCGTGATTATACTCTTTGAATATTTTGTATGTCTTCTGTAGCTCGAATACGTTGTAGATTAACATACCTTTTTTCATATAATAAATTTTAATTTTACTAGAATAAACTACAAATTAGTCTTATGCACTTTTACCCTTAGAATATTTAACATTATATTTATATAATTTTAAAAAGTTTAATTAGTCTTCAAAAGATATTTACACAGAAGAACCCCTTCATAAATGCTTATTATGTAACAGGGCATCCAATATTTCTTCATAACGAAAAATTTTGAGATGAAGGGTAAATTCAAAAAATGTGATTTATAAACAGACATTGATGCTGAGAACCATGTTGATATCAAAATTTACGTCCTTCTAAATCGAGTTTGCCTGTGTTATGTTTTTTATTCTAGCTGATCTATTCATTTTTAATTGCAATTTTCCATATTTTTACTTAAATATATAAAAAATTTAAATTTTGTTTAGATTTTCATTAAAGAAATATTGATTAAAATAATCTAGTGGAACCACGTAAATGTTTTTCAATGAATAAAACAACTTACGCTCGTTTTCATAATAGCTAAAGTAGGCTTATTAAGGGCTTATTTAACAATTATGCCATAGACATCTGTCAAATAACCCATTATTTTTTGGAATGAAATATAGCAGTTATGTAAAATGAGAAGTTCTTAAGAGAAAAAGCTTAAAGGAATCCCTATTTTTGGATTACAAAATACCATAATTTTAAGCTTCGAAAACATCAAAAGTACAACTTTGGCCTAAAATGTCTCAAAAACTACTTAACCGACTGTAATAAAATTAAAACCCTAGAAGAGTTAAGCAAATCTCTCTAGCGAAATTAAAATTTAAAAATTTCTCTATCGCTTTAAAAGTTATAGAATTTAGCTATTTTTCTGACGAAAAGAGATCAAACCTGTCAGCAGTTTACTTTTTTTATACTTAAGAGTGTAAGTTTTGTGCTTCAATTTAAAAATAGAAGTGCTGGTTAAAGTTCGGTAAAGGGGTAGGGGTATTATGATTTTGCGCAAATGTTTGTAACGCCTTAAACTAATAGTCATAGTCAAGTGAACCGATCAACTCATAATCATATCCTAAGTCGATTTGAGCATGCTCATCCAGCTACATGCCCATGTATTCTTGTGAACAAAGTACAGGTCGCATTTTTAAAAAAATTAAAATTTTGAAACTTTTCGTATACATGTAGTGAACAATACAAATTGTACCATAGGTGTAACACAAGTCAAACTCCCGGAAATTACATTTAACCTCATAAATTGCTAAAATAATAATGATACTTAAATGTATCAACGAATTCGCAAGTATCTTTTAAATAGAAATGACTCAACCAAATCTTGTGAAGGGTGGTTCTTTTTTGGACGTATCTCCCTTAGGTGGCGCTTACCCGCAAATCAAGTAAACCCCGCACTTTGTGCATACGGCGGTACTTAACATTAAACAAATTGTGGTGTAGCGTATAATATGACCGACTTTAACTTACTTTTCTTATATAAAAAATGCAGCTCGCCTTATGTTTTTATGTTAACAAATCTCTAATGCCTTTTAAAATTTGTGTGTGTACCTGGATTTTTCTAATAAGGACTCCATCCTTTTTTGTAATATGAAGAATTTTTCAATAAGTGTTTTTTTATACATGCTTAGAACTTAATAAATACAAACTAAGCTTCGGGCACAGCTATAAAAAGTATTAAAAGTCACTGTTTTTATCATGTTTTTATTTTATAGAAATCGATAACTAATTTGTGTTCCTGCTCAGAAAATAAAAATTAGAAAATAATAAATTTTTCTGATAAAAAAATGTCATAAAACAATTATTATTTTTTGCAAAAACAAATAAAAATTAAAAATTTAAAACCCCTTTATTTTCCAAATATTAAGTTTTTCAATACTATCAAGATTTATTTTTGGTCCCTGGTTTAACAACAAAAAATTACTAAAAATTGAAGTTATTAGTCAAAAAACTTTTGGTAATTTTTTGATATCTTTTGCTATTTTTTCTGTAATTATGAATCACTCGTAAAAGTTTTTTTCCTATAGGAATTAAAAATATATACATATGAAGCTGTTTTGTCATAAATCGTGCCAATTAATTCCATACTATGAAAACACAAACATGTAAATATATGAAAATAGAAACTAAAGAATTATTTAAGTTAATTTTTATTTTTTTTTATCTATCAGTATTTTTTCACTTGTTAAGGCACAACATTTAATTTTAAAAACGTACGAAATTCTTAAGTTAAAGTCTTTATCTGCATTACTGACCGCAATTAGTCGGTAGTTTTTATTTTTGAAGCAATTAAATGTACTTTACTAATTAAAAGCCGCCATTATAACCAACACTTTGACCGCAAACTTATTATTCTACAACAATATTTTACTGTCAGCACTAATGCAAAACCGCAACAAGCGTAAATATGAGTGGCAAAATTCAAACAAACTTATACACAAACATAATGACATTTTAAAAAGAGCCCAAATTGCCACAAAAAAAAATAAAAGGATATGATAAAGAAAAACCCCAACTGAATGGAATATTGCAAACAAAATTTCAAAAAGGGCAGAAAAAAAAGGAAATGCTTTCTGGCTTAAAACTGAAAATGCATAAAGTTTTTAGTTTTCAATTGCCATTTGCCACTTTGATATTCGTGTATTTTATTGCTACGTTTCATGGCTAGAAGTGGCAGGGACATCCAGCAGCAAAGTGATATTAAGTCCAACAACAACAACAGTGGATATGCACAGTCGAAGCATTTGTAAAAAATGGAAATAAATAAATAAAGGTATGTGGATACCGACGTCCAATACGTAAAAAAATTATATGTTTACATTTTTGGTACCTTTTTTCGTTTTTTGTTATTATGAGTCTTGATATATGACGTTAAGGACTACTAACGAAGGTCAAAAGTCTTGTCTTTTCTGGCCTTCTTAAAGGCCTATTTAAATCTTGTTTTAGATCTTAAAGCTTACCGTATATAGTCTGCCACTAAAAGCAATTTATAAGATCTCTGATTTTCCTTCTTAAGTATCCGGTAGACATTCCAATTGCACTTCTCTATGTAAGCTTAAAGTAGTTGGTTTATTTATATGATTTCATAATATATCTTACCAAAGAGGCATACCAATCGCCCTTTTTTAATAAGAATAGAGTGATGTAGGCACACAGGTTTGTTATTCTTCGCAGCAATCAAAGAATGTTAAATCAAAAAAGTCTTTTAACAGGCCTTGATTCAAAGTTTCCCAGAAGATCGTTTAAAAGAAGCTAATGTGAAAGACCTTACTCGGATATCCCAATGCGTATGATGTATGAGTATACAATGGGTGTCGGAGGCCTGCGTTTGCTAAATAGGGAAAATAAGGTCTTCAAGAAAGTCAGCTTACAACTTCTACTTACCGCTGGGTTAGTCTTACGCTGAATATGTTATTCCTAATGTTTGATTATTTGCATGTATCTGTATACTTTATATCTGGTAATGTGTAATTATTTGCTGTTACTCGTAGTCATACGAAGTAAAATAATAAATTATTATAAAACAAGTAAGAGCGCTATTTTCAATTGTATCAATATCTATTCATTAAAAAGACATTCGAAAATCACTTCCTCTTTTGTATAAAGTGCGTTATATATTTTCAATTAATTATAAACAATATTTAAATTTCTCTCAACAGGTTTAAACCTTCAGCTATTGCAGTTTTCACTGTTTAGGGGTTTTAAAATTTTATAAAAAAAGTCCAGTTGTGTTAGGTTTCCCCCTTGCTTTAACTTAATAAATTTTTTTTTTAAATTTATATGTAATTGTTGCCGAAATAAAGAGTATCAAAATCTTCAACTAATACTCTCCCTCCCCCGAGCTCTTAGTCTACCAACTTTAATTTTTAAGGGTATTTTATACCAGAATTTTTTTACCAGTTTATATTCAAAAGTAGCGTCGATAGAGATACCACAGAACTTATCTTAAAAGACGGTATTGAGTGCATACCGCCTTTCCAGAATGATATTGAAATAGCAATAACCCGGTTTAAGAAATGTTCAAGACCGAAGACGGCATGCTGATAAGGCGTATGCATCAGCTTTTTTGTACCTGCATATAGTTGTTCACATGAAGTTTTCTTGCATAAATTAATAGGTTTCAATGTTTCTGAGCTAAACAGACGTTAAACATTTATACATAACTAGCACGTGACCCGCTACTTCGTAAGCGCAGTTTTAGAAATTTATTAAGTGAAGGTGATGTTTTGTGCTTTTATTTCTTAAGCTATTACGCAATTTAAATGAAGTTTCTACCTTTGTTGGTTAAGAAATTACAAAAAGTACCTAAAAAGTCCCTTTCTTCTATCCCCTAGGGTCTTAGGTTTGTAAAAAGTATAAAAAAATATTCATATTTTGTCAAGACTTGTCGAACGCAGTTTGAATTATATTTCTATCTTTTTTGGCTCAGATGCTACAAAAAGTACGTAAAAAGTACCACTTTACAAATTTGTACTCTTTTGTCTGCCCCTTAGGGTCTAAGTTTTTGAAAAAGTATAAAAAATATATTCATATTTTGTCCTGACCTGTCGAACGCAAATTAAACTATGCTTTTACCTTTATTAGTTAAGAAGTTACAAAAAGTACCTTAAAATTACAAATATGTAATTAGTACCCTTTTTTGTGCCTAAGGGTCCAAAATTTTTGAAAAGTATCGAAAGCATATTCTAATTTTGTCGATACCTGTCGAACGTAATTTATATTACGTATTTATCTCTATTGGTTCAAAAGTTACAAAAAGTACCAATATAGAATTTTTACCCATTTTTGAACCCTTTTTTTACCCCTCAACGTCCAAATTTCAAAAAAGTGGCAAAAACTTATTCATATTTTTTTAGTATCTGTCGATTGCATTTTGAACTATGTCTGTACCTTTACTCGTTTAGAAGTTACAAAGTGGACCTAGGCACTATCAAAATTTAGTTTTTACCCTTTTTAGCCTTAATGGTCTAATATTTTGAAAAAATGCCAGACACGGGTCTGCTTATTTTTCGAGTAAAATACGATCTATTTTAAATTTTGTTTCTATCGTTTGAAGTTTAGGAGATATTAACTTTCGGATATTTCCATGTTTGGACCATTTTAAGCCCCTTCGGGTCTGAATTTCCCGAAATCCCGTCTAAGTGGATCTAAACATAAGGAAAGGTACCCACAATCCAAACTTCAGGTCTCTAGCTCTGCGCGTTTGGGTTGTGCGATGATGAATCAGTCAGTCAGTAAGTCAGTCAGTCAGTAACGTTATTCCTTTATATATATAGATTTAAAAAACTGACTGATTCTACCCTTATACCCATTAACGTATACTTAAGGCATGTGCACACATGCATGTGTG
This sequence comes from Melanophora roralis, assembly GCA_963583895.1. Taxonomy (NCBI): domain Eukaryota; kingdom Metazoa; phylum Arthropoda; class Insecta; order Diptera; family Rhinophoridae; genus Melanophora; species Melanophora roralis. The sequence goes on along the minus strand of OY757187.1, from coordinate 33,451,596 downwards.
TGTAGGCTGTTATGCCCGTATACATTTTGGTACTACTACATGAATATAATAATAATGCAAATAAATGGATTTTCTTGGCTAAAATCCAAAGAAAGTATGATTTTAAATAATAAAATGATACACAAGCACATTCTTACAACTCTCTAACAATTACCGGCAGCAGCAACAAAAACCAAAATTGTTTTCTTTGGTTTAGTTTGTCATTAGGTTTTTTATTTCCTTCAAACAAACAACTGTTAAGTCATCTTTCTCTAAATAGTTGCTATTCAAATACAAAGTTAAAGGTCGATGTGCATTGTTTTTTATTGCAACAAGATTTAAATGTTAGAAAATTTAGTTAGCCAAAGTACAATGAAGGTTGGAAGATGTTCCTACTGGTATGTTATCATTTGCAAAGTTTTTGGTTTAGGGTGGTAAAACTTTTTTTTTTTTTTTTTCAGTTTTTTTTTATTTTCAACAATAGACTTCTTTAACTTGCTACTGCCGTTGACGCTTACTTAAGTATAAATATAGTTTTAGTAATTTTATTAAAATCGTAAGAAAAATATTCAGATTTGTATCTACTACTTAGTTACTTTATTTCTGTGAGTTATAAGTACATTTAATTTTTAATTTAGCTTACAGTATAGGACTGGTTCATTTATTTATCCTTGAAAAGTAGTATTTTATAAGCTCATAAATTTGTTGTGGCAGTTACCTAATTACTTCAATAAGACTAATTGGTCAGATATTTTATCACTTAAGTATCATTTCTTCTTTGTTTAAATTAAACAAGCTTTAGTTGCACACAATATTTCTACTTACATAATTATCAAAAAACTGGACATTATAAATGATTTCAAACTGCAGTAAAATTTATATTTTAAATAACAATTATTTGCCCTTTAATGTCGTATATAAATCAGATTATCCACAAAAAATTTGTTTCGTAATTTAATCATAACCTCATTACCAAATATTTTTTGTCAGAGGATTGTTTCTGGCGAAAACTGCATACACACACACACACACACACACACACACTCAATTAATTTAAATACAACTTTATGTCGCAACAAATTAACAGCCACCAAAAGTTATTTTTCACAAAATACTGGCCGAGAAAAAACTGATTGGATATATTATAAGAGCTTTATATATATCCCAGCAAAAAATAATAAAATACTTTTTTTAGTAAACTAATGCGCTTCGCAGCAAGCACTTATCTATTCCCTTAATAAATGCAACAGTGTATGGCAGTAAATGTAAAACTATTACCGTTTTACACACTCGCTTACTCAAGTGCATACTAAGAAGCACTACTGTAAGGCAGTGAGTAAAAAAACATTAGTTTTTCGTCAAGTAACGAACATAATAACTCGGCAAAACATTTATTTCGATGACGCAATAAATTTAAACAACTAAAGAAGCACTAAAATTACATGAATTAACTGGATATTCATAGCCCCGAAATAAGCACTTAAAATGAAATGCAACTAAGTGGGACATCGCGAACAAATATCATGCCATACATAAGCAGGTTTGTAAGCTTTGATGTCTTTATATTCCCTTACAAACCTACCTACGGCGAAGTAGCAGTTTTTGCTGGGATGTTTTATATGTAATAAATAATTGTCAGGGCAACCAAAAATTGCAGCTATATTTTTTCTGCAAGTCGCATTAAGCTATTATTTTTTGGTTTTTTTTCAATTTTGCATAGATTTTTCGGGGCATATTTTTTCATATCAAAGTGTTTCATTCTGCCTTGCAAAAAGAAAAAGAAATAATTTTTTGACGTTTAAAGTTATAAAATTTTATGTTGTTTTCTTTCTTCAAAAAAAAAAATGGAATTTCATTTTGAAGCACTTTTTTGAAACAGACACAACAAGAGAAGAAAAATTTTGTGCTGCTCGCATTTGTGCAAATTTTTTTTTAAACAACAGTTTAGTGGCTTTTTATTCTGCAAATAAGGACGAGAAGTTCTACAAGTAGTTAATTATTTTATTTTGTTATGAAATCTCCTTTTTTACTTCAATATTGAAATTTTACCATATTTATATTTTATTTATAATTATATATATAATTATATTCCTTAAAAAAAATTAGTACAAAATTTTACTTTTTCTCACACAATTTTGTCGAGTTCTGCTAAAAAATTAAATTTGCACACAATTCAAATTTTATTTAAAACGCTTAAGGTTGTGTTGTTTAAAGCAAATTGAATACCAAGTAATAAAAATACATTTAAACAAATTTTAGAACACCAATTATTGATGTGGGTATTAGTTTACTTTTGTGCAATTTTAAAGCGCAGTTTATAAACAAGTTAAAACAAATAAAGAACATATAAGAGTGCTATATTCGGCGCTGCTAAATCTTATTTACCCTTCATATTGGTCTTTTGATTTAGTCAGGTTATTTTCAAACCGTAAATATTATGAAGAATAATTTTTAGCCCATTTTTTTTTGCAACACTTTTTTTGCAGCTCAGCTGTTTTTGTGTAACCCGTTACCGTAAAACATGTAAAAAAAGTGCTCAATTTATCATTTAGCCTCTGTTGCTCCACTACATGGAAAAATTTTAAGAAAGAGTTAGGTGTAAGATCCTTAAAAACACAGCTGATGCAAGCGTAAAAGCTACATTACCTACAACAGTAAATAAGTGATGGCAAAGCTCGATGAAGATCAACGCTTTTATCGGAAAATTGTTGTCAGCGACGAAGCTCGTTTCTGGGTAAATGGATACGTGAACAGACGAATTTGCCATATTTGCTATGAGAAGCAGCCAGGATTGAATTATGGGCCGCACAGTGGACCATTTCGCAAGAAGGCGGTGAAAACTATATAACATTTGACTGGATTGGAAGTTTGATACGTGGTTCTTTTAGTTTACTAGGTGAGACCATAGGCTTTAAGTATAAGATATAAAACTTTAAAATGGTCAGAAAAATAGTTATGGTGGGTTTAAAACTCAATTTAAATTTTAACTGATTTTGGTACAAAAGTGAAGTAGTAAAATATTTTAAAAAAGTTTGTTTTACACAAAGTCTTATATTTTGCGTAACGTTTACAAATTATACTTATTAAAATTATTAAAGAAAGTGCCAAACTTTGGCCCCCGTGAAACTTTAAGTTCGAAGGGCCAAAGGTTGGTTTTTAAAGGCAGTTTAAGCCAAATATTAGTTAATTAAGTAGCAACCATAAAGAACACAAACATCGGCTAAAATTTGCTTCAAAAAAAGATGTTTTAATGAAGAAGGCGTAGGTTTCCAAAGTAGATATTATAAATATTATAATTTTGCAAAAAATAATTGACATTGTGTCAAAAACATTGTTCTGGTGCTTACGGTCGAATCGGACCGGGTATAGAATAGATTAAAAGTCTGTAGAGAGAGCTGGGACTCCAAAAAAAGGCTAATTTTTTTTTGCTCCCTCCTTAGGCAAATTTGGACCTTTAAGAAACAAATAATAATTTCTTAAGCATAAGCCCTTAATGTTTCTAATACTTATAACTAACAAACAAAGTAATTATAAAAAATTTATTTTGTTTCAAAATCTTTTAAAACAAAAAAGTTGTACGGGCTTAAAAATCAAAATCTTACTAAGAAATTTTTCATTTCAGCAAAGTACTGAGAATGTCCGTTTTGAATCCCCTGTGATATAGTTAAAATAAAGTTTTGATTTTTTGGCTCCTGATGTACGCTAATATTTACTTTCGAATGAACTTTAAATTTTACAATCGGTGACCATAAAAAAATTTAAGTTTTGTCGCCTTTTCCCGTTTGGGACTAATCAATTAACCGCCTATACCATTCTATTTTTTGTGGGGCTATATAAGGCTCATGCCTACTGTGACTAGCCCGTAAGCGTTTACGCACTGGAAGCCAATACAAGAAACAAATATTCGTAAGATACCGGTCAAAATGTTAGAGATAGTATGCCAAAGTTGGACTTAGCGTATGAACCATTTAAGGCGTGGAGACGGTGAACATTTACATTTAATTATCTTTAAATATTAAATTATAAAAAAATTTCTATCGACTGAAAAAGAGATTATTTTAATAATTTATATGTTTTATTTTGAAATCAGATCCGAAATCTCTTAAAAATCATCAATAAGTAAAAATACTTTTGGTAGGTTAAAAGTCGATAGCTATCCTAGTTTAATTTCAGCAACTGGTCTCTTAAAATTATTTTTTTCCAACTAAGGGCTTTTAAAGTTAGTTACTTTAGTACTTACAGAACATGTATAGAATTCTTGTAGCCCAGGGCAATGGAAACATATAATTTATAACTTTAGATTTTAAACTGTAAAAAGTTCTCAACTAATCCGCTTCAAACGTCCCAGCAGCCATTTTATAATATTTTTTTATTTATTATACCCTTCACATAAGTAAGTGATAAGGGTAAATATAAGTTTGTCATTCTTATTATTATTTTTTTATTATTCATTTGCGACCCTATAAAGTATATATATTTTGGATCCTTATAAATAGAGAAGTCAATTTAGACATGTCTGTGTGTCCGGGTACTTTTTGAAGCCCCCTGATGTCGCATAGATACGTAAGTGGTATCAAATCATTAGAAATGTCTGCTGGAAAATCACTATTGAAATCCATCAAAACCGCCCGATAACTGACTGAGACATAAACCAAAAACCAGGACTACCTGTGTATATTTTTTCTCAAATTTTTACATAAAACCCTCTAAACGGTCTCGTACAATATGCAATGTAAGACCGATTCCCATTAATTTTTCCCCACAAACATTTTTTTGGAACACACTTATATACTGTCTACGCCCCCTAGTAGGGTGGCCATACAAAGTTTAATTTTTTTCTAATTTTTTTTTTTTTAAACCGCTTCCACAGCTTCCAGAGTTTTTCTACAAAGGTTAAATATAAGACTGACTATAAACAATTTGTCCTCCCAAACATTTTTGTGGATCACACTTACCCTCTATCTCAAGCCACTAGCATGGTTTCCATTCAAAATTTAAAAAAAAAATAGGATAAACACCCCTACAACTTCCCCGGAATCGGCCCTAGAGTAATATTATGTATCACAGGCCCCTATTAGTTTTTTCTCGTAAACATATTCCTGGAACATACTTATCCCCTATCACCATCACCATTACAACAAATGCCCACAACTTTCTTAGAGTCGGCCTTAGAACAATAAAGAGTACAACCGACCCCCATTAGTTTCTCCTCGCAAATATATTCCCAGAACATACTCAGGGGTAAAAACCCCTACAACTTCCCCGGAGTCACCCCTTGAGAAAAAAAATGTATGGAAGCTCCCATTAGTTTTCCCTCCCAAACATATTCCTGGAACATACTTGCCCCCTATCTCCGTCACTTAATGAGGTTGCCATACAAATTTTACAAAAATGATGTAAAAATGCCCGCAACTTCCTTAGGGTCGGCCTTAGAGAAATAAAGTGTATGACCGACCTCCATTAGTTTTCCCTCCCAAACATATTCCTAGAACCTAGTTACCACCTATCTCCAAGTCCTAAGGGGGTTGCCATACGAAATTAAAAAAATTAGGTAAAAACCCCTACAACTTTTCCAGAGTCACCCTAGAGGAATAAAATGTATCACGGACCTCCATTAGTTCTCCTTCGCTATAGCCTTTGGCCTGGCAGTGTACTTTAAGTAGTTGTGCTTTCGAAATACAAGCTTTGCTAAACTTAAGATGGGTACAAGAAAGATATAACAATTAGTGTTTTTGCCAGTCCGTAGGCTACAGCGTTGGTATTCCTTGCACCCGACCGAAGGCCGGCTATTTACGCCACCTTTTCTAAAACCAAAAATTTTTAAATAATTTCCGCCGAAATTCAATTGTATGCAATACCTTTCATATTTAGTTGGGAGTTATTTTTTCATTGTTGGAAGTAATTTTATCTCTGTTGGGACTTATTTCATAAGGAGTATATTTTTTCAATTGGGGGTTATTTAATTTTCGGTAGGAACTATCTCATTTTTATTGAACTATTATGAAATAACTCTCAATCATTGGAAGCCATTTAATTTTTTTGGGTTTGGAGTTATGCATTTTTTTGGGAATTATTTTATAGTACTTAAAAAAGCATTTTAGTAATTACAACCTAAAAAAATTATATTTAAAAAAAACGTTTTTTTCTAGTTTCCAATTTTTTGGTATATTGAAAAAAATGCTTAATTTAATTTAAAATATAACTACATACTTACATATATTCCAGATAATAAGTAAATAATAAGCAACTTCTAAGCGGATGATGAGCAAACGTCAAAATAGAGTGAATAACTAGAACCTACCCTTGCCGGTTGATGTAAGAGGTATTAAAATATAAACATACACACATTGTAAAATTTTGCACAAAGACAAAATTCACGTACATATGAATATATATGCATGTATGTTTGTATCTAAATAAAAAAATTCAAAACGGATGTTTAATACACATAATATTTGACGGGTGCGGAAACGGAAGGAACTGCTGCACAAACAACTTTGTGTTCACAAGATAAATATTAATAGAAACAATCGTAGCAATAAAAATTTTTGTTTCAAATTTCAGCAAAAAACTTTTTTTTTTATTTAATACAACAGCAAAAATAAAAGGATAACATTAAAATGGATAACCTGCAAAGTTTTAACCAAAAATTTAATACAATTTTTTACGCAATGTCTAGTTAATTGGGAGCAGCGGGAGCGGTGCGTGACCAAGCGAACCATTTTTATAGTTTTTTGGTTATGGAAACTGTAAAAGCTATCGACTTTAAATATTCTACAAAAAGTAATGGTACAATAATGCCTACCTTTTGGGAAAAAAATAGTTGGATAGAAGCAGCCCCCACACAAATAAACAACTTTTGCTAAACTTTTAATTCGAAATTTGTCGAAAACTGTTAAAAACCTCGGCCTCAAACCTTCTACATAGTATTTCTAACGGTACATACAAACGTTAAAATTTGTTAAGCTCTCTATTTCAACAACTTGTTCTGCTATGGACTTCAAACCCGGAACAAAATATTTTTGTAATAATATTTGCGGTACGAAAACAATTCGTCTAGATCAGATATCTGGGTATATAAAAAACCAATTTGAAGTGAATATAAGATTCGGCCCAGCCGAATATAGCGCTCTTACTCGCTTTTTCTAGTTTTATTCTATTTTTACTAAAGTTTGTAAGCCTACAAAAATTTGTTTTGATATTTTTAATAATATGTTCTAAAGCAAATTACATATTTGTGTTTCTCCAAAAAAACTAATATATTTTGGCAAAATTAAAAATTATCTCTAGATATCTGAATAGGTTAAGGTCAGATTTTTTTTATTATTTTTATTTCTAACGTTCAATATGTGTCTTAGATCCAACAATATATGCCTTTAAATCTATTTATATAAGGGAATAACGTTAATGACTGACTAATTCGTCATCGTACAACCCAAACCTGCAAAGCCAGAAATTTGGACTTCGGGTGCCTCTTATGATGTGTGGATTAACTATTACAGGATTTCGGAATTAAGAAAACGTCAAAAATTGTGCAGTTTCATTGTGGGCTGCTTTTTTTGTATGTAAAGTGCTTGCTTATGTATATACATATATACAAAAACTAAGCCAAACGAAAATTCTATCAAATATTTTATGAAAAATGTAAGGTGCAGCAGTTCTAAAAAAGTTTCAGCTTTTAATTTCTTTATTTATTTAAGATTAACTTCAAGGCCGTAGTTTTTAGTTATTGAAAACAGATATTTACTTCAAAAATGTTTACTCAAACAAAAAGTTTACCAATTTTTGTTATTGTTCATTATTGTTTTAAAATAACTACAAGGTCGTATTTGTTACAAAGCAGTTTTGAAAACTGTCTTATTTAAACAGTTATCTTAAAGAATTTTAAAATTTATTGAAAACAGGTATGTATAAGGTAATATTTTTAATATAAGTATATATTTCTATAACAATTTTTTTTTTTGTTATATTTTTTTCTATTAAGTAAATTTTTTCATGAAATTTGTTAAAGTTAGGTTAGGTTAGGTTAGGTTGAACAGGCGGCTGCGGAAATGTTGAAGTAATAGTTGTGCAGCCCACTTGGGTCCGTTTCCTCGGTCCCTTTGTGATACCTGGGGAAGAGAAGAGAAGAAGAAAAAGATAAATTAGATTAGATCAATAGAGATAGAGAGTTAGAAGGAAAGGAAGGAAAGTTATCAAGTGTGGTCAGCGGTAGTTGTCCCATACTGGCCGCTGTCCCCAAAACAACCGCTATCCCTAATAAAGGACGCCAGGTTGTTTATGCCAATGTTGGCCACGTCCGACAGGCCATTCAGTCTACCGATACCGAAGTGCCTGATCCGAATGTCCTCCAGTGCCGAACAAAAACATAAGAGGTGCTTTACCCTCTCGGTCTCCTCTTCGTCCTGGCAACTTCTACAGAAGTCATTCCAAGGCAATCCCAATCTTTCGGCATGGGTGCCAAATCGGCAGTGGCCGGTAATTGCGGCCACGGTATCCCTTATCCTTCTCCTATCCAAATCAAGGAGGGACCTCGATCATCGGCCAGGTCATCCGAGTAGTTCCGCATCTGGGTTCGTTAGACCATCTAGCCCCTGCAATTCCCCGAGAATATTCATCCACGCAGACTTTGCAAGAGGAGGGGGGGATGCCACAAAAGTGGTCAATTGCCCGATCATCCAATCTAGCACCATTTCTGGCAAGTGCATAAGCAGCACAGTTATCCGTATTGGTCCCGTGTCCCCTCACCCACGCCAAGGTGATTTCAGAATGCATCGCCATCCAGTTTAAGGATGCCCGGCATTCACGGACTAGTTGTGATGTTGAATATACATCAGTAATGGACCTGATGGCAGCACGGCTGTCAGTGAAGATTCCAATATTCCTGCCAAATATCCTGTAATACCGCAACCAGTTAGCCGCCTTGCATATCGCCGACAATTCAGCCTGCATAACACTGCATTCATCCGGAAGTCTAAATGAAATCCGGACTCCTGCCTGAACAATGTATATACCTCCACCAACACCAGTTCTCCCCTTTGACCCATTGTTAAAGTTAAGTTGGGCAGTAAAAATATTTAAAAAAAATATTACAAAGCGAAAATTAAACAAGTAGGAAAGTTTTTAGCGACAATATTATACCCTGCAACACAATTTGTTTTATATTAAGTACCGCATGCATCAAGTGTTGGCAGATTAAGGGGACAATTGTAAGTGGGATTAATTTGAGTTTTCTTGTAACGCCTACTGTGGGAAGTACAGTCAGTTACGGACTAATTAGTTGCGTTATTTCTATTAAAAAAACTAACGCATGTAGGCATTATTTATTCGGAATTGTTAATGAAGCCCGCAAGTTAGACTTATATGGCTGTGATAAGTTATGGAATGTTCTTAAATTGATTTATTTGTAACTTGGTGGTAAAAACCGATAAGTATGTATGAAATATGAAATTAAAGATAACTATCCCATATGGAGATCTAAGGCCAGCAAAGTAAACAAAAACTATTTTTTTTACATTTTTGGTATTATTTTTAGAATTATGAGTATAGAAATATGAGTCTGTTCGTTAATGCATCAAATATAATAAAAAATTTATTCTTCCCCTTCGAGACTAAAAAATTTTAAAAAGCAAAATAAATAAAAATATGTAAATAATGAAAAAAGAAAAATTTTTTAATGACTCATTAATTGTTTTCGGCATATCCTGTGATTAGTGTTTTGTAGTTATTTGCGCATAATTTGCTGTAGGGTTGCATTTTCCACCGTTTTGCAATTACAGTGTTGCGGAAGTCTCCATTTTTGAAGATATTGTCCATATTACTCTGTACAGAATGCATTTACGAACAGGGCCTTTAATACCAAGGACAAAGAGTGTTTTTATACCCTTCTTATAAAATATATAAATTTGTCATTCCGTTTGTAATTTCTTTAACATCCATCTGCGACCCCATAAAGAGTATACATTCTGGATCCTTATAGATAGAGAAGTAAAAATTATTTTTAAAATATGTATTTTTAAAATTTTAAGAAATTTTTGTGGCTTTCGATATCAGAAACAGTTTAAAAAGTCTTCTTTTATATTCCATCTATGGGGCTTATAATCATTCCGCCAATACAGAATAGTCATTTAACAGGTGCAGAATTGGCTAAACAAGGATTATATGATAAAAAGATTTATAAATTCTGTTTAAGAATAAAATTTCTTTAACACTAATATTTGTCAATAAAAATAGACTAGACAATTGACATAGAACCACAACGATAATCAAAAGATAAGGTTCTAACAGTTGTTGTTATCCAAGATCAGAGTCAGCTTGTTTTTAAGCCTTTCGAAGTTAAGGAATTGCCTTAACTAAGGTAACTTTCCATACAGGCATGAAGTGTTTACGAGCTTTGAGCGTGGTTGTTGAACAAAAAAAAATATAAATAAACGTTTCTATAGGAAAGCACAGTTTTTCATTTATTAAGATTTTTCCCCCTAAAGCTTAGCCGTTTCTAAGCTATTGTTGCCATCAATATCAATACATCGACAGAGATATTGATAAAGATATTATGGCTGAAATAAGTGTATTTTATACGCTTTGACAAAGCTATATATACATGCCACAAGTGTTGTAGGGCATAAGAAAGTTACGCTTATACTCACAGTAACAATAGTAGGTTTATTTCACCGATGTCTACGGAATAATTGTCAAATAGCTCTCTTATAAACCTACTATTAATATTATGAACATGAGCGTTAGTTTCTTTAGAAGAAACCCCCTAAGCATTTGAGCAAAACTTTGAAGTATGCGGAAGTCAATATGTAGTACTATAAAACGACTAAAATATGTTGGTAAATAAAAACATTTTTAAAATTTTTTCGAACAAATAAAAGCAAATAATAACAGAACAGCTTTTTTTATTAATTGAATTGAAAAATATACGAAATACTATACAAAATAATATAAAACTTTTAAGGAAAAAAAACAGTTCATTTAAATAACAGCAAAGAGTTGAATATTTTCCTTAATCCCTCAAAAGTATTTTTTATTTGAAAATGAGGTTTAACTTAAAAAAGTTGTTTCAAGTATTAATAATCTGCTATTTGTTTCATTTACGAGTTTCTTCAAAAATTCAATCACGAATTTATGGCGGAAGTATTGTCAATATATCGACAGCGCCCTTTGTAGTGCAACTCCTTACAAATGATATTGATTATTTTTGTGCCGGCACTTTAATACAACGAAACTTAGTTGTTACTGCAGCCCATTGCGTATGGAACAAGAAAGCTGAAGATATAATCGTAGTAGCTGGAAATAGCGTCCTAAATTATGGCGGTAAAGAATCTTATGTTCAAAAAATCGCAGTGCACGAGCATTACAACAGTTCCATATTTTTATATGATGTAGCAGTATTAAAACTATGTTCTGAGCTAAAAGGTCAAAATATAAAGCCAGCTAAATTGTACAGGCAAATTCTCAAGGAAGGGGATAGTATAGACATCTATGGCTGGGGTAGATTTGATCCAAATGTAGATACATCCTCATATGAGCTGAGAACAATAAGAGTGCAAGTGCTAAAAAACACTGACTGTAATTTTATGAAGGCCTTTCAAAACTTTTCAGAAACTGCGTTTTGTAGTTATCCATCGTATGAGAAAGCTGCATGCAAGGGAGACTCTGGCGGTCCCGCTATTATAAATGGAGAACTTTGTGGTGTTATCACATCTGCTCACTGCAACAGATCCAAAGAATTTCCTATTATATTTACTGATATAATTGCGGTTCGCGATTTTATAGAGCTACAAAAAATGTTATAGAGTAAAGAAATTTTTTATTAAACTGTTTCATGAACGCACAAAAAATAAACCAATTAATCATTACTTAAGATAAGCCGTAACGGTGTGGAAAGTACCTAATGGATTTTCTTAAGCCAAGTAGGAATTTTCCTAAACCAAGTACGATTTATCTAGTACTAGTTTCTTACTTTTAGCCACATTAAAGCCGAAAAAGGATTGCTTTAGATTTTAGTCCGTACTTGATGTAAGCTTAAACAGATTAATAATTATTTAACAGTTAGTTATTAATATCGAATAAAAATAGTAATAATTAAAATTAATAATGACCTCAAGCTTGAATAAAGTTTTTTCATAATTAAACAGATTAAGTTAAGCGTAAAAAATATAAAAAAAAAATAAAAAAAAACACATTTTTTTGACACACGGTACTTTATAAAAAAAGAAGAGTTTTATTTTTGTTTTGTTTTAACGCTCATATTCATAATAACTATAGTAGGTTTACTTAAGCAATATTTCATCACCTGAGTTACCATCTGAGTTTAACATGTCTGTTTTTATTTGTAAATATTTTTGTCTAATCTCAGTTGAAAATAAAACGTATTCTATTTTTAAACTTTTTAATGTCTGAGTTTTCAGTGTAAGTTTTTAAAAGTTACCGAATTAAATGCTTGCTGTTGTATTTCCATACACTTTGTACCAGTTTAACAACTTTTATAATTAGCGGACTTAAACTAATTTCTTAGACGTAATGACATACTTAAAATGAGAAAGTCACACTGTTTTTTGACAGTCATAAAAATTTAAACTTATTTTTTGACACTCAACTCAGATGAGAGCTCAGGTGGGTAAATATAGCTTAAGGGCTTGTTTGACAATTATTTTATAGACATCTGTCGAAAAAACCCCTAAAAACCTACAATATTTATAATGAAAATAAGCACTAATATTTATTATTTGAAATTTGTTTTTCTCTACTTGCCATAGCTGGGACTTGAACCTAGGATTTTTCAAACTGCAAAACCAGCGTGCTACCACCCAGACAACCGAGACACCTTGTTTTTTAAACTTTAAAACATATACATATTAAAACAACAAGTTTTTTCTGCTTGATTTTTTGAATTATTTCCGACTAGACTTGATTTAAGGAAACCTTAGTACGGATCGTACTTAAAAATTTTGAGTACGATTTTGTATAAATTAAAGAATAAAGTTTTTGGTTTAAGAACGTGTTTTCTTTCTGTGTACATTGTTTATTTATTTAAGGTTAAAAAACCGTAAAAATTTGAAAGTAAAAAATCCTGATAGAAAATAATAAAATATCAAATTAAGGATTAAAACTGATCAAAAAATTATGTTTTTCCAATTCAGTTTTTTGTTGGTGTTAACAAAATTTTTATTTTTAATCCTGGTGTACACGAAACCGCCCTATGTTGACGACCCCCGTAAACGTTTTAAGGACCATGACTTGCGCATCTGCACCCGCAATGTTCGAACTCTATAGAGAGAAGGTACTGTGTTTGAACTGGCGGATGTACTTGAAAATTACCAGGCCGATGCTACCGCCTTACAGGAAGTGCAACGAAATGAAAGAGGCATTACAACTACACCAAAAGGCGACGCGCTGTGTTATAGCTGCCATGAAACAAGACATGAGTTTGGCTGTGGGTTATGGTTAGCCGGAAAACATTTTGTTGCCAGACAAAACAGTAGACACAAAACAGTTCATGTAAATCACTTGCGCCAACGACATGGGCATATAAAGAATTAGCCAAAGTGGGTCTGGCAGTAAATTCAAATAAAACTAAGTTGAGAGTGTTAACATATTTATGAGCTAAAGCCAGAACCAAATATTTTACGATCAAATAAATTTTAAAAAAGTGAATTCTTGGCAATTATTTTTGCTTTTTTGTTTCAATATTTTTCGAACTTTAGATAAGTGTTACAAGGTTTAATGTTACCTTCTACCTCTTTTAAAAACAAGTATGTATGTATTTTAAAAGCATTAGTTGATGAAAAAAGTAAAATAAAAGTTTAAAAATTCACTTAACAAGGAATAAGTGGGAAAATTTGGATATAATTTTAGAAATAGGCTTAACAATAATGTTTTAATAACATTATTGCAGCTTGGGGTAGCGAAATTCTGTTAATATATCAATTTAGTAGTTCGAAATAACAGTGAGTAAGTGGGTGTCGAGGGTCCGATTTCTGCCAGAGACCGGTTTATTCTGTTTCATCCTACCTTTTTTTCTCTTTTATCCATCTCTACAGCTAAGCTTTGGTTCTTTTTCACTTTTTTTTATCTTTCTACGCAGTTAAATAAAGGGGCTCAAGTAAACTTTATCTTTTTCTTAACCGGCTGCCCTAGAAAAACTGGAAACAAAAAAAACAGATTAAAAAAAAAATTTTAATGAATACAAACATAATCTTCTCTCTTAATTTTTGTAAAATGCACTTAAAATGTTTCACTGCTGTTTGGGCACAAAAGTTTTCTTTTAAATTTTTATTGTCTCTTTCATGATGATGCAATCACGGCAAGGATTTGTAATGAGGGCAACACGATTCTATTGCTGCAACACTTACTGCGAATCCTGATTTATGAATCGCTGAGTGCAGTGTTGCTAGTAAGGATTTTCTTACTGACTAATTGCATGATTTAATTTTAAATTTAAGAACTGTTTGCTTAGCTTCGTTTTAACCATATATAAAAAGGAGCCGCAATTATTAACCGCACAAACCGCAAAAGAATATGTAGTAGCAAAAACATCTTGCAGTACACAAGAAAATATCAGAAAATAAACTTCCTTCATACGGGTTCGATATACATTTATATATACACATGCATACGAGTATTATTTTAAATTCAAACACATGCACTAAACAAAAGAAAAAAGATGTCAATAATAAGATTAAAGGACATCGGACATCATACATATGTACACTGAGGCTCACCAAAATAGAATCAAACAATTATTAATTAAAACAAGGGCCGAACCTAATATACCTATTGCGATCTACATTGATTACTGGAAAATTTTTGACTTTAAAATTTTATATATTATTTTTATCGTATTGACATTCCTTTGAATGTTTTAAAAATTAGTATTAGTATTTGTTTTTTGTAGAACAATTTGGTACCGTGAAATAACTCCCAAATGAAATAACTCCCAATGGAAAAAATGAAATTAATCCCAAATGAAATAACTCCCAACGAAAATGAAATAACTCCCAATCGAAAAAAATGAAATAACTCCCAACGGTAAAAATGAAATAACTCCCAATGTTTGGGAGTTATTTCATAAAAATCACAAAAAAGTGAAATAACTCCCAAATGAAATAACTCCCAACAAAAATTAAATAACCCCCAATTACAAAAAAATAATTGTTTTATGAAATAAGTCCCAACGGAAATGAAATAACTCCCAACAATAATGAAATAACTCCCAACGAAAATGAAATAACTCCCAACGAAAACGAAATAACTCCCAATTAAAATACATATATATAATGCGAAAACCTTTTGTATTCATAAATTAGATGTTACTAACGTAAAATTATTTTCTAAACAAACAAACCAAATGACTGCCGGCCTCCGTCTGGACGCAGGATAAGATAACTCTCGTGGATCGAACCGCCGGCTTCGTTACAGCTTTAGGACAGGCGCGTGGACTTGAGGCACCTTTTTGTTTAAATAATTTTTTAATAAAAAAAGTAATTTAGATAGCCGGCCTTCGGCCGGGCGCAAGGAAAGAAACATCCAGTGGACTCGAACCGCCGGCTTCGCAGTAGCCTTCGGCCGGGCAATGGACTTTAAGCTCTACTGCTTTCCATATAAAGCTTCGCCAAATAAAACATGAATTTTATGACACTTTAGTTATGAAGCTGCAAATACTTCCGATGTACTACAGTTTAAAGTATATTCCCCGGCCGAAGGCTACTGCAAAGCCGGCGGATCTAATCCACTGGAGTTTTCTTTCCTTGCGCCCGGCCGAAGGCCGGCTATATATGCCACTTTTTTTTAAACCCAAAATTTTCAATTCATTGTCACCTTTGTATCCATAAATTAGATATCACTAACGTAAAATTATTTTCTAAACAAACAAACCAAATGACTGGCGGCCTCCGTCTAGACGCAGGATAAGTAAACTCTCGTGGATCAAACCGCCAGCTTCGTTACAGCTTTAGGACAGGCGCGTGGACTTTAAGCACCTTTTTGGTTAAATAATTTTTTTAATAAAAAGGAGTTATTTAGATAGCCGGCCTTCAGCCGGGTGCAAGGAAAAAAAACTCCAGTGCATTTGATCCGCCGGCTTCGCAGTAGCCTTCGGCCGGGCAATGGACTTTAAGCTCTACTGCTTTCCATATAAAGCTTCGCCAAATAAAACATGAATTTTATGACACTTTAGTTATGAAGCTGCAAATACTTCCGATGCACTACAGGGTAAAGTATATTCCCCGGCCGAAGGCTACTGCGAAGCCGGCGGATCGAATCCACTAGAGTTTTTTTCCTTGCGCCCGGCCGAAGGCCGGCTATATACCAACGGTTTTAATACCCCAAAACTTTTAAATAAATGTCACCTTTTATACTAGCGTGATTAAATTTTTTTTAAATGCTCTGGTATATACACTTGCTTTTAGTAAAATGAAATAACTCCCAATAAAAATGAAATAACTCCCAACAAAAATGAAATAGCTCCCAATAAAAATGAAATAGCTCCCAATAAAAATGAAATAACTCCCAATGATATAAAATGAAATAACTCCCAACAAAAATGAAATAACTCCCAACAAAATTTCATTGGGGGTTATTTCATTTGGGAGTTATTTCATTATGAAATAATAATTTTTAAAACATAAGTATAAAGAAATATTAATAATAATAAAAATAATATAAAAATATTACAGTAACTAATGTGGGTCGCCACATACCCTTCACATCGGCTTTTCATTTATTTATTAAATATTTTTAATTTTTAAATAGAGGTCGATGTCATAATTTTACCTTTTAATTGTGACTACGGGGAAATTGTGAGGTTGCTTACCCTGATTTTTTTTATTGTATTACGACTCCCTTAGGAGGTTGAGATAGGGGGTTAATATGTTCTAGAAAAGGATTTGGTAGAGGAAACTAATGGGGGCCTGTCATCCACGCTATTTCTCTTAGGCCAACTCTGGAAAAGTAACGGGAGTTTTTACATAATTTTCTTAAGTTTTGTATGACAACCCCCTTAGGCGATGAAAATAGGAGGTAAGTATGTTCTAAGAATATGTTCTAAGAAGTGAAGTTTGAAAAGGTGAAAAATCAGTTGAAGCTGCCCGACTATCTGAAAGAGAAAAAAAGATACGGCAATACAGCCTAAACACAAGTAAAAGCAAACAAATATACAATACCTCTAAAAATAAACAAATAAATAAAACCATTGTTATTTTTGATTAAAATATTTTTAAAATTTCTTTATTTTCGCGTTTTTTCAATTAAAATATCAATAATACAAAAAAAACATGTTTAATACATTTTGTGCGTGGAAAATTGTATTTTCAATAAAAAAAAGTGATATTATAGTGTTGGTTTTGTGTGTATTTTATTGTGTTTTGTTTACCTACAGCCAGAAGGATGTTGCGTTTTTTGGAACTGTCTGAACCAACCAAACCCTTGGATAGGAACCACTGGAAATTATCCTTAAGTACCTTCAGTTATCTGCGAATGGAAATAAAGAATTTTTAATTTCATTATTAATAATATTTACCCCTAGTTTTAAAGGTGATGTGTGAAGTTGAATTTTGCTAAAGATATTGAGCTCTGGAAACGTGATTAAATGGATGAAATCTTGCGGCGGTGAATATTAAGCATCTTGAAATCAAAAAAAAATTATACTGATTAAAGTGTATTTTCATAATTTTACGAAAGCGTGTTGTGTGAAACAGTGATCAGTTAACGTTGGTAAAGATACTGACCAAGAAAAACGCATTTAAAATTTTTATATGAAAATCCTCACAAAATCGACTTCTAGGTAAAAATTGGTAGTGATCACAGATTTTGGCCCTTTTTCCTCTACAGGCTCTAGATTCCGAGAAAAACGCATTTAAAGTTTTTTATATGAAAATCCTCAAAAAATCGACTTCTAGGTAAAAATTGGTAGTGATCACAGATTTTGGCCCTTTTTCCTCTACAGGCTCTAGATTCCGAGAAAAACGCATTTAAAGTTTTTTATATGAAAATCCTCAAAAAATCGACTTTTGGGTCAAAAATGGTAGTGATCACAGATTTTGGCCCTTTTTCCTCTACAGGCTCTAGATTCCGAGAAAAACGCATTTAAAGTTTTTTATATGAAAATCCTCATAAAATCGACTTTTAGGTCAAAAATGGTAGTGATCACAGATTTTGGCCCTTTTTCCTCTACAGGCTCTAGACTCCGAGAAAAACGCATTTAAAGTTTTCTATATGAAAATCCTCAAAAAATCGACTTTTAGGTCAAAAATGGTAGTGATCACAGATTTTGGCCCTTTTTCCTCTACAGGCTCTAGATTCCGAGAAAAACGCATTTAAAGTTTTTTATATGAAAATCCTCAAAAAATCGACTTTTTGGTCAAAAATGGTAGTGATCACAGATTTTAGCCCATTTTCCTCTACAGGCTCTAGATTCCGAGAAAAACGCATTTAAAGTTTTCTATATGAAAATCCTCAAAATTGGTAGTGATCACAGATTTTAGCCCTTTTTCCTCTATAGGCTCTAGATTCCGAGAAAAACGCATTTAAAGTTTTCTATATGAAAATCCTCAAAAAATCGACTTTTAGGTCAAAAATAGTAGTGATCACATATCTTAGCCCTTTTTCCTCTACAGGCTCCGAGAAAAACGCATTTAAAGTTTTCTATATGAAAATCCTCAAAAAATCGACTTTTAGGTCAAAAATAGTAGTGATCACAGATTTTAGCCCTTTTTCCTCTACAGGCTCTAGATTCCGAGAAAAACGCATTTAAAGTTTTCTATATGAAAATCCTCAAAAAATCGACTTTTAGGTCAAAAATAGTAGTGATCACATATCTTAGCCCTTTTTCCTCTACAGGCTCCGAGAAAAACGCATTTAAAGTTTTCTATATGAAAATCCTCAAAAAATCGACTTTTAGGTCAAAATTGGTAGTGATCACAGATTTTGGCCCTTTTTCCTCTACAGGCTCTAGATTCCGAGAAAAACGCATTTAAAGTTTTCTATATGAAAATCCTCAAAAAATCGACTTTTAGGTCAAAAATAGTAGTGATCACAGATTTTAGCCCTTTTTCCTCTACAGGCCATAGATTCTGAAAAAAACGCATTTAAAGTTTTCTATATGAAAATCCTCAAAAAATAGTCAAAAATAGTAGTGATCACAGATTTTGGCCCTTTTTCCTCTACAGGCTCTAGATTCCGAGAAAAACGCATTTAAAGTTTTCTATATGAAAATCCTCAAAAAATCGACTTTTGGGTCAAAAATGGTAGTGATCACAGATTTTGGTCCTTTTTCCTCTACAGGCTCTAGACTCCGAGAAAAACGCATTTAAAGTTTTCTATATGAAAATCCTCAAAAAATCGACTTTTAGGTCAAAAATGGTAGTGATCACAGATTTTGGCCCTTTTTCCTCTACAGGCTCTAGACTCCGAGAAAAACGCATTTAAAGTTTTCTATATGAAAATCCTCAAAAAATCGACTTTTAGGTCAAAAATGGTAGTGATCACAGATTTTGGCCCTTTTTCCTCTACAGGCTCTAGATTCCGAGAAAAACGCATTTAAAGTTTTTTATATGAAAATCCTCAAAAAATCGACTTTTAGGTCAAAAATAGTAGTGATCACATATCTTAGCCCTTTTTCCTCTACAGGCTCTAGATTCCGAGAAAAACGCATTTAAAGTTTTTTATATGAAAATCCTCAAAAAATCGACTTTTAGGTCAAAAATGGTAGTGATCACAGATTTTAGCCCTTTTTCCTCTACAGGCTCTAGACTCCGAGAAAAACGCATTTAAAGTTTTCTATATGAAAATCCTCAAAAAATCGACTTTTAGGTCAAAAATAGTAGTGATCACATATCTTAGCCCTTTTTCCTCTACAGGCTCCGAGAAAAACGCATTTAAAGTTTTCTATATGAAAATCCTCAAAAAATCGACTTTTAGGTCAAAATTGGTAGTGATCACAGATTTTGGCCCTTTTTCCTCTACAGGCTCTAGATTCCGAGAAAAACGCATTTAAAGTTTTCTATATGAAAATCCTCAAAAAATCGACTTTTAGGTCAAAAATAGTAGTGATCACAGATTTTAGCCCTTTTTTCTACAGGCCATAGATTCTGAAAAAAACGCATTTAAAGTTTTCTATATGAAAATCCTCAAAAAATCGACTTTTAGGTCAAAAATAGTAGTGATCACAGATTTTGGCCCTTTTTCCTCTACAGGCTCTAGATTCCGAGAAAAACGCATTTAAAGTTTTCTATATGAAAATCCTCAAAAAATCGACTTTTAGGTCAAAAATGGTAGTGATCACAGATTTTGGCCCTTTTTCCTCTACAGGCTCTAGATTCCGAGAAAAACGCATTTAAAGTTTTCTATATGAAAATCCTCAAAAAATCGACTTTTAGGTCAAAAATAGTAGTGATCACAGATTTTGGCCCTTTTTCCTCTACAGGCTCTAGATTCCGAGAAAAACGCATTTAAAGTTTTCTATATGAAAATCCTCAAAATCCGACTTTTGGGTCAAAAATGGTAGTGATCACAGATTTTGGTCCTTTTTCCTCTACAGGCTCTAGACTCCGAGAAAAACGCATTTAAAGTTTTCTATATGAAAATCCTCAAAAAATCGACTTTTAGGTCAAAAATAGTAGTGATCACATATCTTAGCCCTTTTTCCTCTACAGGCTCTAGATTCCGAGAAAAACGCATTTAAAGTTTTTTATATGAAAATCCTCAAAAAATCGACTTTTAGGTCAAAAATGGTAGTGATCACAGATTTTAGCCCTTTTTCCTCTACAGGCTCTAGACTCCGAGAAAAACGCATTTAAAGTTTTCTATATGAAAATCCTCATAAAATCGACTTTTAGGTCAAAAATGGTAGTGATCACAGATTTTGGCCCTTTTTCCTCTACAGGCTCTAGACTCCGAGAAAAACGCATTTAAAGTTTTCTATATGAAAATCCTCAAAAAATCGACTTTTAGGTCAAAAATAGTAGTGATCACAGATTTTGGCCCTTTTTCCTCTACAGGCTCTAGACTCCGAGAAAAACGCATTTAAAGTTTTCTATATGAAAATCCTCAAAAAATCGACTTTTAGGTCAAAAATGGTAGTGATCACAGATTTTGGCCCTTTTTCCTCTACAGGCTCTAGACTCCGAGAAAAACGCATTTAAAGTTTAAAGTTTTCTATATGAAAATCCTCAAAAAATCGACTTTTAGGTCAAAAATGGTAGTGATCACAGATTTTGGCCCTTTTTCCTCTACAGGCTCTAGATTCCGAGAAAAACGCATTTAAAGTTTTCTATATGAAAATCCTCATAAAATCGACTTTTGGGTCAAAATTGGTAGTGATCACAGATTTTGGCCCTTTTTCCTCTACAGGCTCTAGATTCCGAGAAAAACGCATTTAAAGTTTTCTATATGAAAATCCTCAAAAAATCGACTTTTGGGTCAAAATTGGTAGTGATCACAGATTTTGGCCCTTTTTTCCTCTACAGGCTCTAGATTCCGAGAAAAACGCATTTTAAGTTTTTTATATGAAAATCCTCAAAAAATCGACTTTTGGGTCAAAAATGGTAGTGATCGCAGATTGTTAGCCCTTTTTCCTCTACAGGCTCTAGACTCCGAGAAAAACGCATTTAAAGTTTTCTATATGAAATCCTCAAAAAATCGACTTTTTAGGTCAAAAATGGTAGTGATCGCAGATTTTAGCCCTTTTTCCTCTACAGGCTCTAGATTCCGAGAAAAACGCATTTAAAGTTTTTTATATGAAAATCCTCAAAAAATCGACTTTTTGGTCAAAAATGGTAGTGATCACAGATTTTAGCCCATTTTCCTCTACAGGCTCTAGATTCCGAGAAAAACGCATTTAAAGTTTTTTATATGAAAAATCCTCAAAAAATCGACTTTTTGGTCAAAAATGGTAGTGATCACAGATTTTAGCCCATTTTCCTCTACAGGCTCTAGATTCCGAGAAAAACGCATTTAAAGTTTTCTATATGAAAATCCTCAAAATTGGTAGTGATCACAGATTTTAGCCCTTTTTCCTCTATAGGCTCTAGACTCCGAGAAAAACGCATTTAAAGTTTTCTATATGAAAATCCTCAAAAAATCGGACTTTTAGGTCAAAAATGGTAGTGATCACAGATTTTGGCCCTTTTTCCTCTACAGGCTCTAGATTCCGAGAAAAACGCATTTAAAGTTTTTTATATGAAAATCCTCAAAAATCGACTTTTGGGTCAAAAATGGTAGTGATCGCAGATTTTAGCCCTTTTCCCTCTACAGGCTCTAGATTCCGAGAAAAACGCATTTAAAGTTTTTTATATGAAAATCCTCAAAAATCGACTTTTAGGTCAAAAATGGTAGTGATCACAGATTTTAGCCCTTTTTCCTCTACAGGCTCTAGATCCCGAGAAAAACGCATTTAAAGTTTTTATATGAAAATCCTCAAAAAATCGACTTTTGGGTCAAAAATGGTAGTGATCGCAGATTTTAGCCCTTTTTCCTCTACAGGCTCTAGATTCCGAGAAAAACGCATTTAAAGTTTTTTATATGAAAATCCTCAAAAAAATCGACTTTTAGGTCAAAAATGGTAGTGATCACAGATTTTGGCCCTTTTTCCTCTACAGGCTCTAGATCCCGAGAAAAACGCATTTAAAGTTTTCTATATGAAAATCCTCATAAAATCGACTTTTAGGTGAAAAATAGTAGTGATCACAGATTTGGTCCTTTTTCCTCTAAAGGCCATAGATTCTGAATAAAACGCATTTAAAGTTTTTCTATATGAAAATCCTCAAAAAATCGACTTTTAGGTCAAAAATAGTAGTGATCACAGATTTTAGCCCTTTTTCCTCTACAGGCTCTAGATTCCGAGAAAAACGCATTTAAAGTTTTCTATATGAAAATCCCTCAAAAAATCGACTTTTAGGTCAAAAATAGTAGTGATCACATATCTTAGCCCTTTTTCCTCTACAGGCTCCGAGAAAAACGCATTTAAAGTTTCTATATGAAAATCCTCAAAAATCGACTTTTAGGTCAAAATTGGTAGTGATCACAGATTTTGGCCCTTTTTCCTCTACAGGCTCTAGATTCCGAGAAAAACGCATTTAAAGTTTTCTATATGAAAATCCTCAAAAAATCGACTTTTAGGTCAAAAATAGTAGTGATCACAGATTTTGGCCCTTTTTCCTCTACAGGCTCTAGATTCCGAGAAAAACGCATTTAAAGTTTTCTATATGAAAATCCTCAAAATCCGACTTTTGGGTCAAAAATGGTAGTGATCACAGATTTTGGTCCTTTTTCCTCTACAGGCTCTAGACTCCGAGAAAAACGCATTTAAAGTTTTCTATATGAAAATCCTCAAAAAATCGACTTTTAGGTCAAATATAGTAGTGATCACATATCTTAGCCCTTTTTCCTCTACAGGCTCTAGATTCCGAGAAAAACGCATTTAAAGTTTTTTATATGAAAATCCTCAAAAAATCGACTTTTAGGTCAAAAATGGTAGTGGATCACAGATTTTAGCCCTTTTTCCTCTACAGGCTCTAGACTCCGAGAAAAACGCATTTAAAGTTTTCTATATGAAAATCCTCATAAAATCGACTTTTAGGTCAAAAATGGTAGTGATCACAGATTTTGGCCCTTTTTCCTCTACAGGCTCTAGACTCCGAGAAAACGCATTTAAAGTTTTCTATATGAAAATCCTCAAAAAATCGACTTTTAGGTCAAAAATAGTAGTGATCACAGATTTTGGCCCTTTTTCCTCTACAGGCTCTAGACTCCGAGAAAAACGCAATTTAAAGTTTTCTATATGAAGAATCCTCAAAAAATCGACTTTTAGGTCAAAAATGGTAGTGATCACAGATTTTGGCCCTTTTTCCCTCTACAGGCTCTAGACTCCGAGAAAAACGCATTTAAAGTTTAAAGTTTTCTATATGAAAATCCTCAAAAAATCGACTTTTAGGTCAAAAATGGTAGTGATCACAGATTTTGGCCCTTTTTCCTCTACAGGCTCTAGATTCCGAGAAAAACGCATTTAAAGTTTTCTATATGAAAATCCTCATAAAATCGACTTTTGGGTCAAAATTGGTAGTGATCACAGATTTTGGCCCTTTTTCCTCTACAGGCTCTAGATTCCGAGAAAAACGCATTTAAAGTTTTCTATATGAAAATCCTCAAAAAATCGACTTTTGGGTCAAAATTGGTAGTGATCACAGATTTTGGCCCTTTTTCCTCTACAGGCTCTAGATTCCGAGAAAAACGCATTTAAAGTTTTTTATATGAAAATCCTCAAAAAATCGACTTTTGGGTCAAAAATGGTAGTGATCGCAGATTTTAGCCCTTTTTCCTCTACAGGCTCTAGACTCCGAGAAAAACGCATTTAAAGTTTTCTATATGAAAATCCTCAAAAAATCGACTTTTAGGTCAAAAATGGTAGTGATCGCAGATTTTAGCCCTTTTTCCTCTACAGGCTCTAGATTCCGAGAAAAACGCATTTAAAGTTTTTTATATGAAAATCCTCAAAAAATCGACTTTTTGGTCAAAAATGGTAGTGATCACAGATTTTAGCCCATTTTCCTCTACAGGCTCTAGATTCCGAGGAAAAACGCATTTAAAGTTTTTTATATGAAAATCCTCAAAAAAATCGACTTTTTGGTCAAAAATGGTAGTGATCACAGATTTTAGCCCATTTTCCTCTACAGGCTCTAGATTCCGAGAAAAACGCATTTAAAGTTTTCTATATGAAAATCCTCAAAATTGGTAGTGATCACAGATTTTA
>OY757187.1:33243831-33426666 GCA_963583895.1 Melanophora roralis | reverse complement strand
CTACCAACGTTAACTGATCACTGTTTCCAACAACACGCTTTCGTAAAATTATGAAAATACACTTCAATCAGTATATATTTTTTTTTGATTTCAAGATGCTTAATATTCACCGCCGCAAGATTTCATCCATTTAATCACGTTTCCAGAGCTCAATATCTTTAGCAAAATTCAACTTCACACATCACCTTTAAAATTAGGGGTAAATATTATTAATAATGAAATAAAAAATTCTTTATTTCCATTCGCAGATAACTGAAGGTACTTAAGGATAATTTCCAGTGGTTCCTATCCAAGGGTTTGGTTCGTTCAGACAGTTCCAAAAAACGCAACATCCTTCTGGCTGTAGGTAAACAAAACACAATAAAATACACACAAAACCAACACTATAATATCACTTTTTTTTTATTGAAAATACAATTTTCCACGCACAAAATGTATTAAACATGTTTTTTTTTGTATTATTGATATTTTAATTGAAAAAACGCGAAAATAAAGAAATTTTAAAAATATTTTAATCAAAAATAACAATGGTTTTATTTATTTGTTTATTTTTAGAGGTATTGTATATTTGTTTACTTGTATTGCCGTATCTTTTTTTTCTCTTTCAGATAGTCGGGCAGCCTCAACTGATTTATCACCTTTTCAAACTTCACTCCTTTAGAGTCTGGTTACTTCTGTGGTTTTTCCTGCCAAACATATTCTTAGAACATACTTACCTCCTATTTTCATCGCCTAAGGGGGTTGTCATACAAAACTTACAAAAATTAAGTAAAAACGCCCGTTACTTTTCCAGAGTTGGCCTAAGAGAAATAACGTGGATGACAGGCCCCCATTAGTTTCCTCTACCAAATCCTTTTCTAGGACATACTAACCCCCTATATCAACCTCCTAAGGAGGTCGTAATACAATAAAAAAAAATCAGGGTAAACAACCCTGTAGAGGAAAAAGGGCCAAAATCTGTGATCACTACCTATTTTGACCTAAAAGTCGATTTTTTGAGGATTTTCATACAGAAAACTTTAAATGCGTTTTTCTCGGAATATAGAGCCTGTAGAGGAAAAAGGGCTAAAATCTGTGATCACTACCATTTTTGACCTAAAAGCCAATTTTTCGAGGATTTTCATACAGAAAACTTTAAATGCGTTTTTCTCGGAATCTAGAGCCTGTAGAGGAAAAAGGGCCAAAATCTGTGATCACTACCTATTCTGACCTAAAAGCCGATTCTTTGAGGATTTTCTTATAAAAAACTTTAAATGCGTTTTTCTCGGAATCTAGAGCCTGTAGAGGAAAAAGGGCTAAAATCTGTGATCACTACCATTTTTGACCTAAAAGCCAATTTTTTGAGGATTTTCATACAGAAAACTTTAAATGCGTTTTTCTCGGAATCTAGAGCCTGTAGAGGAAAAAGGGCTAAAATCTGTGATCACTACCATTTTTGACCTAAAAGCCAATTTTTCGAGGATTTTCATACAGAAAACTTTAAATGCGTTTTTCTCGGAATCTAGAGCCTGTAGAGGAAAAAGGGCCAAAATCTGTAATCACTACCTATTTTGACCTAAAAGCCGATTCTTTGAGGATTTTCTTATAAAAAACTTTAAATGCGTTTTTCTCGGAATCTAGAGCCTGTAGAGGAAAAAGGGCTAAAATCTGTGATCACTACCATTTTTGACCTAAAAGCCAATTTTTCGAGGATTTTCATACAGAAAACTTTAAATGCGTTTTTCTCGGAATCTAGAGCCTGTAGAGGAAAAAGGGCCAAAATCTGTGATCACTACCTATTTTGACCTAAAAGCCGATTCTTTGAGGATTTTCTTATAAAAAACTTTAAATGCGTTTTTCTCGGAATCTAGAGCCTGTAGAGGAAAAAGGGCCAAAATCTGTGATCACTACCTATTTTGACCTAAAAGCTGATTTTTTGACGATTTTCATATAAAAAACTTTAAATGCATTTTTCTCGGAATCTAGAGCCTGTAGAGGAAAAAGGGCCAAAATCTGTGATCACTACCATTTTTGACCTAAAAGCCAATTTTTTGAGGATTTTCATACAGAAAACTTTAAATGCGTTTTTCTCGGATTCTAGAGCCTGTAAAGGAAAAAGGGCTAAAATCTGTGATCACTACCATTTTTGACCAAAAAGTCGATTTTTTGAGTATTTTCATATAAAAAACTTTAAATGCGTTTTTCTTGGTCAGTATCTCTACCAACGTTAACTGATCACTGTTTCACACAACACGCTTTCGTAAAATTATGAAAATACACTTCAATCAGTATAATTTTTTTTTGATTTCAAGATGCTTAATATTCACCGCCGCAAGATTTCATCCATTTAATCACGTTTCCAGAGCTCAATATCTTTAGCAAAATTCAACTTCACACATCACCTTTAAAATTAGGGGTAAATATTATTAATAATGAAATAAAAAATTCTTTATTTCCATTCGCAGATAACTGAAGATACTTAAGGATAATTTCCAGTGGTTCCTATCCAAGGGTTTGGTTCGTTCAGACAGTTCCAAAAAACGCAACATCCTTCTGGCTGTAGGTAAACAAAACACAATAAAATACACACAAAACCAACACTATAATATCACTTTTTTTTTATTGAAAATACAATTTTCCACGCACAAAATGTATTAAACATGTTTTTTTTGTATTATTGATATTTTAATTGAAAAAACGCGAAAATAAAGAAATTTTAAAAATATTTTAATCAAAAATAACAATGGTTTTATTTATTTGTTTATTTTTAGAGGTATTGTATATTTGTTTACTTGTATTGCCGTATCTTTTTTTTCTCTTTCAGATAGTCGGGCAGCCTCAACTGATTTATCACCTTTTCAAACTTCACTCCTTTAGAGTCTGGTTACTTCTGTGGTTTTTCCTGCCAAACATATTCTTAGAACATACTTACCTCCTATTTTCATCGCCTAAGGGGGTTGTCATACAAAACTTACAAAAATTAAGTAAAAAACGCCCGTTACTTTTCCAGAGTTGGCCTAAGAGAAATAACGTGGATGACAGGCCCCCATTAGTTTCCTCTACCAAATCCTTTTCTAGAACATACTAACCCCCTATATCAACCTCCTAAGGAGGTCGTAATACAATAAAAAAAAATCAGGGTAAACAACCCTGTAGAGGAAAAAGGGCCAAAATCTGTGATCACTACCTATTTTGACCTAAAAGTCGATTTTTTGAGGATTTTCATACAGAAAACTTTAAATGCGTTTTTCTCGGAATCTAGAGCCTGTAGAGGAAAAAGGGCTAAAATCTGTGATCACTACCATTTTTGACCTAAAAGCCAATTTTTCGAGGATTTTCATACAGAAAACTTTAAATGCGTTTTTCTCGGAATCTAGAGCCTGTAGAGGAAAAAGGGCCAAAATCTGTGATCACTACCTATTCTGACCTAAAAGCCGATTCTTTGAGGATTTTCTTATAAAAAACTTTAAATGCGTTTTTCTCGGAATCTAGAGCCTGTAGAGGAAAAAGGGCTAAAATCTGTGATCACTACCATTTTTGACCTAAAAGCCAATTTTTTGAGGATTTTCATACAGAAAACTTTAAATGCGTTTTTCTCGGAATCTAGAGCCTGTAGAGGAAAAAGGGCTAAAATCTGTGATCACTACCATTTTTGACCTAAAAGCCAATTTTTCGAGGATTTTCATACAGAAAACTTTAAATGCGTTTTTCTCGGAATCTAGAGCCTGTAGAGGAAAAAGGGCCAAAATCTGTGATCACTACCATTTTTGACCTAAAAGCCAATTTTTTGAGGATTTTCATACAGAAAACTTTAAATGCGTTTTTCTCGGAATCTAGAGCCTGTAGAGGAAAAAGGGCCAAAATCTGTGATCACTACCTATTTTGACCTAAAAGTCGATTTTTTGAGGATTTTCATATAAAAAACTTTAAATGCGTTTTTCTCGGAATCTAGAGCCTGTAGAGGAAAAAGGGCTAAAATCTGTGATCACTACCATTTTTGACCTAAAAGCCAATTTTTTGAGGATTTTCATACGGAAAACTTTAAATGCGTTTTTCTCGGAATCTAGAGCCTGTAGAGGAAAAAGGGCCAAAATCTGTGATCACTACCTATTTTGACCTAAAAGCCGATTCTTTGAGGATTTTCTTATAAAAAACTTTAAATGCGTTTTTCTCGGAATCTAGAGCCTGTAGAGGAAAAAGGGCTAAAATCTGTGATCACTACCATTTTTGACCAAAAAGTCGATTTTTTGAGTATTTTCATATAAAAAACTTTAAATGCGTTTTTCTTGGTCAGTATCTCTACCAACGTTAACTGATCACTGTTTCCAACAACACGCTTTCGTAAAATTATGAAAATACACTTCAATCAGTATATTTTTTTTTTTTGATTTCAAGATGCTTAATATTCACCGCCGCAAGATTTCATCCATTTAATCACGTTTCCAGAGCTCAATATCTTTAGCAAAATTCAACTTCACACATCACCTTTAAAATTAGGGGTAAATATTATTAATAATGAAATAAAAAATTCTTTATTTCCATTCGCAGATAACTGAAGGTACTTAAGGATAATTTCCAGTGGTTCCTATCCAAGGGTTTGGTTCGTTCAGACAGTTCCAAAAAACGCAACATCCTTCTGGCTGTAGGTAAACAAAACACAATAAAATACACACAAAACCAACACTATAATATCACTTTTTTTTTATTGAAAATACAATTTTCCACGCACAAAATGTATTAAACATGTTTTTTTTGTATTATTGATATTTTAATTGAAAAAACGCGAAAATAAAGAAATTTTAAAAATATTTTAATCAAAAATAACAATGGTTTTATTTATTTGTTTATTTTTAGAGGTATTGTATTTACTTGTATTGCCGTATCATTTTTTTTTTCTCTTTCAGATAGTCGGGCAGCTTCAACTGATTTTTCACCTTTTCAAACTTCACTTCTTTAGAGTCTGGTTACCTCTGTGGTTTTTCCTGCCAAACATATTCTTAGAACATACTTACCTCCTATTTTCATCGCCTAAGGGGGTCGTCATACAAAACTTAAAAAAATTATGTAAAAACGCCCGTTACTTTTCCAGAGTTGGCCTAAGAGAAATAACGTGGATGACAGGCCCCCATTAGTTTCCTCTACCAAATCCTTTTCTAGAACATATTAACCCCCTATCTCAACCTCCTAAGGGAGTCGTAATACAATAAAAAAAAAATCAGGGTAAACAACCTCACAATTTCCCCGTAGTCACAATTAAAAGGTAAAATTATTACACCGACCTCTTTTTAAAAATTAAAAATATTTAATAAATAAATGGGTAAAAATAAAATAAGGTCGTGGTCTTGAAAAGCCGATGTAAAGGGTATATGGCGACTCACATTAGTTACTGTAATATTTTTATATTATTTTTATTATTATTAATATTTCTTTATACTTATGTTTTAAAAATTATTATTACTATTGATTTTTTGGAAAAAAACAACATTGTAAATTGTTCTACAAAAAACAAATACTAATAATAATTTTTAAAACATATAAAGGAATGTTAATACGATAAAAATAATATATAAAATTCTAAAGTCAAAAATTTTCCAGTAATCAATGTAGATCGCGGTAGGTATATTAGGTTCGGCCCTTGTTTTAATTAATAATTGTTTGATTCTATTTTGGTGAGCCTCAGTGTACATATGTATGATGTCCGATGTCCTTTAATCTTATTATTGACATATTTTTTCTTCTGTTTAGTTCATGTGTTTGCGTTTGAATTTGAAATAAAACTCGGATGCATGTGTATGTATGTATAAATGTACATATATCGAACCCGTATAAAGGAGGTTTATTTTCTGATATTTTCTTGTGTTTTGCAAGATGTTTTTGCTACTACATATTCTTTTGCAGTCTGTGCGGTTAATAATTGCGGCTCCTTTTTATATGTAGTTAAAACGAAGCTAAGCAAACAGTTCTTAAATTTAAAATTAAATCATGCAATTAATCAGTAAGAAAATCCTTACTAGCAACACTGCACTCAGCGATTCATAAATCAGGATTCGCAGTAAGTGCTGCAGCAATAGAATCGTGTTGCCCTTTTTACAAATCCTTGCCGTGATTGCATCATCATGAAAGAGACAATCAAAATTTAAAAGAAAACTTTTGTGTCCAAACAGCAGTGAACAATTTTAAGTGCATTTTACAAAAATCAAGAGAGAAGATTATGTTTGTATTCATTAAAATTTTTTTGTTTCCAGTTCTTCTAGGGCAGCCGGTTAAGAAAAGGTAAAGTTTACTTGAGCCCCTTTATTTAACTGCGTAGAAAGATAAAAAAAGTGAAAAAGAACCAAAGCTAAGCTGTAGAGATGGATTAAAGAAAAAAAAAGTAGGATGAAACAGAATAAACCGGTCTCTGGCGGAAATCGGACCCTCGACACCCACTTACTCACTGTTCTTTCAGAATACTAAATTGATATATTTACAGAATTTCGCTACCCCAAGATGCAATGATGTTTTTAAAACATTATTGTTAAGCCTATTTCTTAAATCATATCCAAATTTTCCCACTTATTCCCTGTTAAGTGAATTTTTAAACTTTTATTTTACTTTTTTCATCATTATTCTCTTAGAACTAATGCTTTTTAAATACATACATACATACTTATTTTTAAAAGAGGTAGAAGCTAACATTAAGCCTTGTAACACTTATCTAAAGTTCGAAAAATATTTAAATAAACAAGTAAAAATAATTGCCAAGAATTCCCTTTTTTAAAATTTATTTGATCGTAAAATATTTGGTTTTGGCTTTAGGTCATAAATATGTTAACACTCTCAACTTGGTTTTATTTGAATTTACTGCCAGACCCACTTTGGCTAATTCTTTATATGCCGATGTCGTTGGCGCAATCGATTTACATGAACTGTTTTGTGTCTAGTGCGCCAGTTCGATTTACACTTGCGTCTCGTATAACCTATTTTAAGAGGATGTTAAAAAGATCACACGAAAGGCTGTCTCCTTGTCTAGAATCTCGTTTTTTACTAACCGGGATGTACAAATAAGCTGATGTATATACCTTAGCAACATGTCGCTTTCGGTCTTAACAGTTCAGTTAGCAACCAATCGGCTCCTGCCGCTTGGTTATTCATAAGCTGAGTAAATTCTAATTGGACCTAATTCTGGGTAGGCGGTTTCCTCATCGTTAATACTGTCAGATACCAACAGGCGTTAAAAATTAGGTTTCCATGTCTCCGACACACTATCTGTATCAGTCACCAGATTACGTTCTTTGTATTTGTGAGAATGTGTTAATACCAAAATTTAAATATGATGTTTTAATATTTGGTTGAATTTTCTGGCTCAATTTTGATTCCTGAACATCTCGATACGCTTAGGCTCACGGCTTTCCATTTCTTTCTGCGGTATAGACGTTTTTCCACCCTATATATATAAATAAAAACGACCTTGTAGTTATTTTTAAAACGATAATATATAATAACAAAAATTGGTAAACTTTTTGTTTAAGTAAATATTTTTGAAGTTCTTTTAAATATCTGTTTTAATAACTTAACACTACGGCCTTGAAGTTATTATTAAATAAATAAAGAGATGAAAAGCTGGAACTTTTTTTACGAACTTTATTAAAAATAGAATAAAACTATAGAAAAAACAAGCAAGTGCGCTTTGTTTGGCTGGGCCGAATCTTATATACACTTCACATTGGTTTTTTATATACCCAGATATCTTATCTAGCCCAGTTGTTTTCGTACCGCAAATATTATTACAAAAATACTTTGTTCTGGGTTTGAAGTCCATAGCAATCCTAGTTTTTGAAATAGAGAACTTTACAAAGTTTATCGTTTGTATGTCCATAGAAAAACCATGTAGAAGGTTTGAGGTTGAGGGTTTTAACAGTTTTCGACAAATTTCGTATTAAAAGTTTGGCAAAAGTTGTTTATTTGTGTGGGGGCTGCTCCTATCCAACTATTTTTTTCCAAAATATAGGCATTATTGTAGCATTACTTTTTGTAAAATATTTAAAGTCGATAGCTACTACAGTTTCCGTACCCAAAATGCTATTAAAATGGTTCGCTTGTACACGACACCACTCCCGTTGCTCCTAATTAACTAGACATTGCGTAAAAAATTGTATTAAATTTTCGTTTAAAACTTTGCAAGTTAGCAATTGTAATGTTTTGCTGTTGTTTTTAATAATAAACAATTTGTACTGAGAATTTAAACAAAAATTTTTATTGCTACGATTGTTTCTATTAATATTTATCTTGTGAACACAAAGTTGTTTGTGCAGCAGTTCTTTCCGTTTCCGCACCCGTCAAATATTATGTGTATTAAACATCCGTTTTGAATTTTTTTTATTTAGATACAAACATACATGCATATATATTCGTATGTACGTGAATTTTGTCGTTGTGCAAAATTTTGCAATGTGTGTATGTTTATATTTTAATACCTTTTCCAACAACCGGCAAGGGTAGGTTCTAGTTATTCACTCTATTTTGGCCTTTGCTCATCATCCGCTTAGAAGTTACTTATTATTTACTTATCATCTGGAACTTAAGTAGTTTTATTTTTTTTAATTAAGCATTATTTTTATTATTTCAATATACCAAAAAATTGGAAACTAGAAAAAAGCGTTGTTTTTAATATAATTTTTTTAGGTGGC
Organism: Melanophora roralis; assembly: GCA_963583895.1. NCBI lineage: Eukaryota > Metazoa > Arthropoda > Insecta > Diptera > Rhinophoridae > Melanophora > Melanophora roralis. The sequence continues at coordinate 33,418,018 of OY757187.1, read as the reverse complement.
TTCAAAAAGTTGATTTCAACCATAACACGGACATACAGACATGGCTAAATTGACTTCTCTATTTATGAGGATCCAAAATATATATACTTTATAGGGTCACAAATGGATAATAAAAAAAACAACTATGAGCGCTACATTCGGCTCTGCCGAATCTTAAATACCCTTCACATTGACCTTTCGAAATCTCAAACTTTTTTTATTTATATCCATAGTTTTACTTATGAAATATTTATAATTTTTAAATAGGGGTCGGTGTCATTTTTTAACGCTCCACGGGTGGCTACGGTGTTGTAGGGGTTTTTATCCTAATTTTTTTCAAATTTTGTATGGCAACCCCCAAGAGGGTGGTGATAGGGGGTAAGTTTATTCTAGGAATATGTTTGGGAGAAAAAACTAATGCGGGTCGGTCGTACACTTTATTGCTCTAAAGCAAATTCTAAAAAAGTTGTGGGCATTTTTACATAATTTTTGTAAATTTTGTATGGCAGCCCCTTTAGGGCGTGGAGATAGGGGGTAAGTATATGCTAGGAATATGTTTGGGAGGGCAAACTAATGCGGGTCGGTCGTACATTTTATTGCTCTAAGACCAACTCTGAGGAAGTTGTGGGCATTTTCATATCATTTTTGTAAATTTTGTATGGCAACCCTCTTAGAGCGTGGAGATAGGGGGTAAGTATATTCAAGAAATAAGCTTGGGAGAAAAAACTAATAGGGGTCGGTCGTACACTTTATTGCTCTAAGCCAACTCTGAAGAAGCTGTGGGCACTTTTACATCATTTTTGTAAATTTTGTTTGGCAACCCCCTTAGGGCGTGGTGATAGGGGGTAAGTATACTCTAGGAATACGTTTGGGAGGAAAAACTAATGGGGATCTTTGATACATTTTTTTCCTCTAGGGGCGACTCCGGAGAAGTTGTAGCGGTTTTTACCTTATTTTTTATAATTTTGTATGGCAACCATGTTAGGGGCTGGAGTAAGTATGTTCTACAAAAATGTTTGGATGTATAAAATAATTCGGGTCTGTCTTACATTTTACCTTTGTAGGAGAACCCTGGAAGCCGTAGGAGCGATTTTAAAAATGTTTAAATTAAGCTTTGTATGGCAACCCTGTTATATGTATGACTACTAATACTAATAAAATTTTCGTTTTGGGTGTTGTTCAATAATATCAACATGACTGATTCTGTTTTTTTTCTTTTTTTGTTGTTTTTTTTATTACATACATAAGTATGTTCTTTGTTGTTGTAGACTGAAAAAAGGAGGTAGTCTTGGTTTTTTGTTTATACCACTAACGGGGCTATGCGATATCGGGGGTCTTCAGAAAGTTAATATCAACCATAACACGGACAGACGGACAGATGGACAGTCGGATAACGCTGAATCGGCTTCCCTATCTATAAGGATCCAGAATATATATACTTTATGGGGTCCCAAATGGATAATAAAGAAATTACAAACGGAATGACAAACCTATATATACCCTTATCACTTATGTTAAGGGTATAAAAAGCAGATTTTATTAAAAATAAAATAACTAACTATTTGTTGAACTTCTCGTCCTTATTTGCAGAATAAAAAGTCACTAAAGTGTCATTTCAAAAAAAATTTGGCACAAATGCGTGTAGCATAAAATTTTTTTTCTTTTGCTGTGTCTAAAACTGGAGTACTTTTCTAAGGTTCAGCAGTTTTAAAAAAGTGCTACAAAATAAAATGACATTATTTTTCCTGAAAAAAGACAACAACATAAAATATTATAATTTTTGCAAGGCAGAATGAAACACTTTGATTATTTCGAAATGTAATATAAAAAAGTATGCCCCAAAAAACCGATGCAAAATTAAGAAATAATAATAGCTTAATGCGGCTTACAAAAAAATATGGCTGCAATTTTTGGTTGCCCTGACTATTATTTATTACATATAAAACATATATATAAAGCTCTTATAATATATCCAATCAGTTTTTTCTCTGCCAGTATTTTGTGAAAAATAACTTTTGGTGGCTGTTAATTTGTTGCAACATAAAGTTGTATTTAAATTAGTTGTGTGTGTGTGTGTGTATGCAGTTTTCGCCAGAAACAATCCTTTGACAAAAAATATTTGGTAATGAGGTTATGATTAAATTACGAAACAAATTTTTTGTGGATAATCTGATTTATATAAGACATTTAAGGGAAAATAATTGTTATTTAAAAAATAAATTTTACTGCAGTTTGAAATCATTTATAATGTCCAGTTTTTTGATAATTATGTAAGTAGAAATATTGTGTGCAACTAAAGCTTGTTTAATTTAAACAAAGAAGAAATCATATTTAAGTGATAAAATATCTGACCAATTAGTCCTATTGAAGTAATTAGGTAACTGCCACAACAAATTTATGAGCTTATAAAACACTACTTTTCAAGGATAAATAAATGAACCAGTCCTATACTGTAAGCTAAATCAAAAATTAAATGTACTTATAACTCACAGAAATAAAGTAACTAAGTAGTAGATACAAATCTTAATATTTTTCTTACGATTTTAATACAATTACTAAAACTATATTTATACTTAAGTTAGCGTCAACGGCAGTAGCAAGTTAAAGAAGTCTATTGTTGAAAATAAAAAAAACTTTAAAAAATCATAAAAAGTTTTACCACCCAGAACCAAAAACTTTGCAAATGAATACATACCAGTACGAAAATCTTCCAACCGTCATTGCACTTTGGCTAACTAAATTTTCTAACATTTAAATCTTGTTGCAATAAAAAACAATGCACAAAGACCTTTAACTTTGTATTTGAAAAGCAACTATTAAGAGAAAGATGACTTAACAGTTGTTTGTTTGAAGGAAATAAAGAACCTAATGACAAACTAAAACAAATAAAACAATTTTGGTTTTTGTTGCTGCTGCCGGTAATTGTTAGAGAGTTATAAGAATGTGCTTGTGTATCATTTTATTATTTAAAGTCATACTTTCTTTGGATTTAAGCCAAGAAAATCCATTTATTTGCATTATTATTATATTCATGTAGTAGTACCAAAATGTTTACAGGCATAACAGCCTACACACACATGCATGTGCACACACAACATTTTAAGTATACGTTAATGGGTATAAGGGTATAAGGGTAGAATCAGCCAGTTTTTAAAATTATGTATAAACGTTTAACGTCTGTTAAGCTCAGACACATTAAAACCTATTAGTTTATACAATAAAACTACATTTGAAAAACTATATGCAGGTACAAAAAAGCTGATGCATACGCCTTATCAGCATGCCGTGTCCGGTGTCGAATAGTTCTTAAACCGGGCTATTGCTATTTCAATCTCATTCTGAATAGGCGGTATGCACTTAATACCGTCCTTTAAGAAAAGTTCTGTGGTATCTTTTTCGACGCTACTTTTGGATATAAACTGCACAGAAAGAAAACTCGCTTTCTAAAATCAAGAATTTTATTCTTGAATTTATCCAAAATCTTTTTAAGTACGATCCTTACTTACATATTCTTAAATCAAGCCTATTCGGATTGCTTCAACAAATCAAGCAGAAAAAAGCTTGTTGTTTTAATATATTATTTTACATTTGAAAACAAAGTGTGTCGGTGGCCTAGAGGTAACGCGCTTGTGCTGCAGTGCAAAAATCCCTGGTTCGAATCTCAGCTTCGGTAAATACAAAAAATTAAATTTTTATATTATAAATTTTAAGTATCTATAAAATAAAAATAAACTATAAAATTCTTCTTCTTTAATTTAATAAAGCTCCATAAGTCAAAAAAGTGACATTTTATTTTCGAATTAACCCGGTTACGGCTTAAATCAATCTTTTTCACGCTTACATCAAGTACGGTTCCGAACTTAAATCAATCCTTTTTTGGCTTAATTGTGGCTTAAAGTAAGAAATTCGTACTTGAAAAATTTTACTTGGAGTAAGAAATTTCGTACTTGATTTCAGAAAAACCGTACTCACCGTACTTTTGACACCGCTATGGCTTGATTTAAGTAAAGTTTTCTTAGATAATTTTTTGTGTGTGGTTTAAAAATTCTGGTATAAAATACCCTAAAAAATTGAAGCTGGTAGACTAAGAGCCCGGGGGAGGGGGAGTGTTACTTGAAAATACGCCTTATTTCGGAAACAATTACATATAAATTTGAAAAAAATTAAATAAGTAAAAGAAAGGGGTTAGCCTAACACAATTGGACTAATTTTAATAAATTTTTAAGCGTTGAAACCTAATAAAAGAAGCTTAAATATTGTTTATATTTAATTAAAAATTTATATAACTCTTTATACAAAAGAGGAGCGATTTTCGAATGTCGTTTTTAATGAATTTGAATTGGTACAGTGGAAAATAATGCTTTTACTTGTTTTATAATAATTTTTTATTTTACCTCGTATGACTACGAGCAACAGCAAATAATTACACATTACCAGATATAAAGTATACAGATACATGCAAATAATCAAACATTTACATTAACATATTCAGTGTAAGACTAACCCAGCGGTAAATAGAAGATGTAAGCTGACTTCCTTGAAGGCCTTATTTTCCCTATTTAGCAAAGGCAAGCCTCCGACCCCCATTGTATACTCATACATCATACGCGTTGGGATATCCGAGCAAGGTCTTTCACATTAGCTTCTTTTACCCGATCTTCTGGGAAACTTTGAATCAAGACTGTTAAAAGACTTTTTGATTTAACATTCTTTAATTGCTGCGGTGAAATCCGAAACTGTGTATCTACATCACTCTTTCCTTATTAAAAAAGGGCGATTGGTATGCCTCTTTTGTTAGATATATTTAGAAATCATATAAATAAGCCAACTACTTTTCGCTTACTTAGAGAAGTGCAATTGAAATGTCTACCGGATACTTTAGAAGAAGATCAGATATCTTATAAATTGCTTTTAGTGGCGGGCTATATACGTTAAGCTTTAAGATCTAAAAGAAGGTGTAAATAGGCCTTTAAGAAGGCCAGAAAAGACAAGACTTTTGACCTTCGTTAGTAGTCCTTAACGTCATATATCAAGACTCATAATATCAAAAAACGAAAAAAGGTACCAAAAATGTAAAGATATAATTTTTTTACGTATTGGACGTCGGTCTCCACATACCTTTGTTTCATATTTCTATTCACAGAACGAAAAACGGCTTTCTAAAATCAAGAATTTTATTCTTGATTTTATCCAAAATCTTTCTTGAAATTTTCAAGTACGATCCTTACTTACATTTTCTTAAATCAAGCCTATTCGGATTGCTTCAACAAATCAAGCAGAAAAAAACTTTTTGTTTTAATATATTATTTTACATTTGAAAACAAAGTGCCTCGGTGGCCTAGAGGTAACGCGCTTGTTCTGCAGTGTAGAAATCCCTGGTTCGAATCGCAGCTTCGGTAAATACAAAAAATTAATTTTTTAAATTATAAATTTAAAGTATCTATAAAATAAAAATAAAATATAAAATTCTTCTTCTTTAATAAAGCTCCATAAGTCAAAAAAATGACATTTCATTTTCGAATTAATCCCGTTTATGGCTTAAATCAATCTTTTTTTGGCTTACATCAAGCACGGTCCGAACTTAAATCAATCCTCTTTTGGCTTAATTGTGGCTAAAAGTAAGAAATTCGTACTTGAAAAATTTGACTTGGAGTAAGAAATTTCGTACTTGATTTAAGAAAAACCGTACTCACCGGATTGCTTCAACAAATCAAGCAGAAAAAAGCTTGTTGTTTAAATATATTATTTTACATTTCAAAACAAAGTGTCTCGGTGGCCTAGAGGTAACGCGCTTGTGCTGTAGTGCAGAAATCCCTGGTTCGAATCTCAGCTTCGGTAAGTACAAAAATGAAATTTTTAAATTATAAATTTAAAGTATCTAAATTTTCTTATTTAAATTAATCATAAAAACTTCCTATACGTTCAAAATTTTTTTAAGCCTAGGTGCCCTATTATCAAGCTTTATTGGACTGTCACCTTTTGGAGCAAAGAGTTCAAACCAAAAACTTTAGCTCAGCTGAAGGCTACGCAAATTTTCAGTTTAATCGGCTTGTTTATTTAGAAACTACAGATTTATTTCCATTTTTTTTACAAATGCTTCCACTGTGCATATCCACTGATTATGTTGTTGGACTTATTGTCACTTTTCTGCTGGCTGTCTCTGCAACTTCTAGCCATGAAACGTAGCAATAAAATACACGAATATCAAAGTGGCAAATGGCAATTGAAAACTAAAAACTTTATGCATTTTCAGTTTTAAGCCGGAAAGCATTTATTTTTTTTTCTGCCCTTTTTAAAATTTTTGTTTGCAATATTCCATTCAGTTGGGTTTTTTTTATCATATCCTTTTATTTTTTTTTTTGTGGCAATTTGGGCTCTTTTCAAAATGTCATTATGTTTGTGTATAAGTTTGTTTGAATTTTGCCACTCATATTTACGCTTGTTGCGGTTTTGCATTAGTGCTGACAGTAAAATATTGTTGTAGAATAATAAGTTTGCGGTCAAAGTGTTGGTTATAATGGCGGCTTTTAATTAGTAAAGTACATTTAATTGCTTTAAAAACAAAAACTGCCGACTAATTGCGGTCAGTAATGCAGATAAAGACTTTAACTTAAGAATTTCGTACGTTTTTAAAATTAAATGTTGTGCCTTAACAAGTGAAAAAAGTACTGATAGATAAAAAAAAATAAAAATAAACTTAAATAATTCTTTAGTTTCTATTTTCACATATTTACATGTCTGTTTTTTCATAGTATGAAATTAATTGGCACGATTAATGACAAAACAGCTTCATATGTATATATTTTTAATTTCTAAAACTTTTACGAGTGATTCATAATTACAGAAAAAATGGCAAAAGATATCAAAAAATTTCCAAAAGTTGTTTGACTAATAACTTTAATTTTTAGCAATTTTTTGTTGTTAAACCAGGGACCAAAAATAATAATTATTTGTGAATTTTTAAAGAAAAAAAGTATCCAGAAGGAAACATCGAAGGGTCAATTAAAGTAACCCACCCATCTTGATAGTATTGAAAAACTTAATATTTGGAAAATAAAGTGGTTTTTAAATTTTTAATTCTTATTTGTTTTTGCAAAAAAATTATAATTATTTTATGACATTTTTTAATCAAAAAAATTTATTATTTTCTAATTTTTATTTTCTGAGCAGAGACAGAAATCAGTTATGGATTTCTATAAAATAAAAACATGATAAAAACAGTGACTTTTAATACTTTTTATAGCTGTGCCCGAAGCTTAGTTTGTATTTATTAAGTTCTAAGCATGTATAAAAAAAAACTTATTGAAAAATTCTTCATATGACAAAAAAAGGAAAGAAAGAAAAGTAAGTTATAGTCGGTCATATTATACGCTACACCACAATTTGTTTAATGTTAAGTATCGCCGTATGCACAAAGTGCGGGGCTTACTTGATTTGCGGGTAAGCGCCACCTAAGGGAGATACGTCCAAAAACGAACCACCCTTCACAAGATTTGGTTGAGTCATTTCTATTTAAAAGAGGCTTGCGAATTCGTTGATACATTTAAGTATCATTATTATTTTAGCAATTTATGAGGTTAAATGTAATTTCCGGGAGTTGGACTTGTGTTGCACTTATGGTGCAATTTGTATTGTTCACTACATGTATACGAAAAGTTTCAAAATTTTAATTTTTTTAAAAATTGCGACCTGCACTTTGTTCACAAGAATACATGGGCATGCAGCTGGATGAGCATGCTCAAATCGATTAGGATATGATTATGAGTCGACCGGTCCATTTGAAGATGGAGCTGAAAGACCGGTCAGTTTTGGGCGTTACAAACATCTGCGCAAAAGCATAATACCCCTACCACTTTATCAAACTTTAACCAGCACTTCTATTTTTTAATTGAAGCACAAACTTGCACTCTCAAGTTTTAAAAAAAAGTAAACTGCTGACAGGTTTGATCTCTTTTCGTCAGAAAAATAGCTAAATTCTATAACTTTTGAAGCGATAGAGAAATTTTTAAATTTTAATTTTGCTAGAGAGATTTGCTTAACTCTTCTAGGGTTTTAATTTTATTACAGTCGGTTAAGTAGTTTTTGAGACATTTTAGGCCAAAGTTGTACCCTTGATGTTTTCGAGCATTAGTTATGAAAGTGCTTTTGATTGAAACCTAAAATTATGGTATTTTGCAATCCAAAAATAGGGATTTCTTTAAGCTTATTCTCTTAAGAACTTCTCATTTTACATAACTGCTATATTTCATTCCAAAAAATAATAGGTTATTTAGAGCTTATTTGACAGATGTCTATGACATAATTGTCAAAGAAGCCCTTAATAAGCCTACTTTAGTTAATATGAAAACGAGCGTAAGTTGTTTTATTCATTGAAAAACATTTACGTGGTTCCACTAGATTATTTTAATCAATATTTCTTTAATGAAAATCTAAACAAAATTTAAATTTTTTATATATTTAAGTAAAAATATGGAAAATTGCAATTAAAAATGCATAGATCAGCTAGAATCAAAAACATAACACAGGCAAACTCGATTTAGAAGGACGTAAATTTTGATATCAACATGGTACTCAGCATCAATGTCTGTCTATAAATCACTTTTTTTGAATTGACCCTTTATCTCAAAATTTTCCGTTATGAAGAAAAAAGTGGATGCCCTGTTACATAATAAGCATTTATGAACTGTTTTTTCTGTATAAATATCTTTTGAACACTAATTAAACTTTTTAAAATTATATAAATATAATGTTAAATATTCTAAGGGTAAAAGTGCATAAGACTAATTTGTAGTTTATTCTAGTAAAATTAAAATTTATTATATGAAAAAAGGTATGTTAATCTACAACGTATTCGAGCTACAGAAGACATACAAAATATTCAAAGAGTATAATCACGATATTAAAATAGTTTTTATTTCAAAACATGTCTACTCTCTGTGGCATTTACAAACAGAATTTGTTGTCATTGTCATGTGGTCATGCGTTTTTGGTCCCTAGGTTACAAATTTGAGTAAGTAAAATATGGGCAACTCCATTGTGATGGTAAAACCATTTTTCTAAAAAAAACTATGATTTCTAAGGGTGGTACGTTTTAAAACGTTTAATATTAAGTAGACATTAAAAGTGTGACACCTGTTCATAGCGACCATTAAAAGACTGTGATGGATGTGACTTTACAAATTTGATCTTTATGGATTTTTGCCTTTGAGATCATTTTCCATAAAATATTCTTGATAATCGGCTTAACCTACCCACAATACATACGTGATAGGGTTATTGTGCGTCTCTGAAAATGTTTGTAGCGCCAAAAAATATAGTCTAAGAACCACCTTCCAGTATATCGACCGACTCAAAATCATTTCCTAAATTGACTTGTTTTTCCAGCTGGGTGTCCATGTATTCCTATGCAACCTTCTCAAAATATTGCACATATGTTTACCTACACGCTACCAACTATTATACTGAGTAAAAATTTTATCGGGTTTTTTTCATATATCTCCCATACAAATGGGGTGTAGGGTATAATATGATTGGGCTGGGCCGACTATAACTTTTTTACAAAACCTTTTATTTAAGGAAAATCTTAATAGAAAATTAGACGGGTGTAAGATTTTTGTTAAAACGTAAAAAAAGAGTCGTTAATTTTATTGGTGATTATATAAAATTTCTTCCAAATAAATAAAAATAAAATGTAGTCAAATTTATTAATTTTTCGATTAAATTCGTTTTGGTCCACTTTACTTAGAATTGGCCATATGTGCCTGTGATTGTATTCATTTTCTTCAATTAATAATTTGTATAAAGCTGAACATAAATGTGAACTTGCATTTTAAATTGGGGGTGCTAAGACTGTTCGCTGCAGTACGCAATTATTATTTTATTAAACAGCTGGCTAACTGATTTGACTGTACGATGACGATGACGACGTCAGTATAAATATAAGCAGCCTAATTATATCCAGCTGGGTTATGCGTGTGTAATACCATTTACTCTTTAGCAATCGGTTGCCTGTCTGCTGTTTGCTTTAGGTGGACACAGCCATAAGGACTATTCTCAAACTGTTTATCTATTGTTATACGAACGAAAATTTTCCTGCACGCACACACTAACACTGTTTAACATTGACCTAAGGGTGAGCACATTTTACTTTGCGTGTTTGAGCATGTGTGCAGGGAAATGTTTGGCTTGTTAGTTTGGAAAAGTACCATTAAATATGTCAACAATAAAGTTAATATTTTCGTGTCTATTGTTTACTCAGAGTCATTAACGCTTATAGTCATTGGATAACGACCTAAAACCATTGAGTATTACAAAATGTTGCCCTTAAATCATTTGATAATATTTTCTTTAATATATGTTTGTTCATAGATACGTAGGTTTGTATGTATAGATAATTAGCTATTGGATACGAAAGTATAAACATAAGTACGTATGTGGATATTAAATTACCTCAGTGTTTCTTTGTTATTTTCTTTAAATTTAAAATTCTGTAAAACGTTTGATTCCAATTATTGGCTAAATGGGGGGGGGGGGGGGTCTATTTACAAATATCTGATGTTATTTTAAGACGAAGTTTTTATGTATGTATATATTTTCGTTTGTAATCATAATAATTCAAGTGAGCTTATTAAGAAATCATTTCACAATTATGCCATAGACATCTGTCAAATAAGCAGGATTTTACTTAATTTTTTATGAATATGGGGGTTCAGATTTCTTAATAGAATATAGCACAAATTGTGAATGTTCAAAGTCTTATATTTTTACCCCCACCTCAGGGTATTATGCGTTTATGTAGATACTTGCAACCCTTAAAATGAAAGTCTTATACTTATCTTTAATCAAATATATCCCTTTAGAATCCCCTCCTGATTCGAATAAATCTTGTCCATCAGTCCTTCCGTTTGGCTGGGTGTTCACAAGACAACATGTGAACCAAGTAAAGGCGACATTTTTAAGACATTTTGATGACACTTGCCACAGATAAGTTTTGTAGCATAAGGATCAAGCCTAAGTAATATTAAGCTGACCAACTCATTTTTTAAAATATCTCTACAGTGACCATATTTTCAAATAAAAAAGGACATTCAAAATAAAATAAAAATTTTTGGTGTCAAGTTTATGAAATAAACTTTATATCCCATAAACTAATAGTATTATTTTTGCAATGCAATATTAATGATTTAATACAAGTAGTAACATATAACAGTTTCAATTTTTATAAAAGAAAGAAAAAAGGCGTAGAAGTGCACACGGTTTCAAAACAAAAAAAGAATTAAAATCATTTAAATTATCATTAAGCTTTTACTAATATTTTTTTAGTGTATCACTGTTATTTGGCAAAAACAATTTAAATTCTGCTCAATACATACTATTGTTTGTTGCATGCTGTTAATTAAAGTAATTTTAAAGTAACCATGGTGCTTCCACCCTTCTGTCCATGTCCTGCAAATCTTAAACAATTGAAATGGTGTTTTTTTTGTATTTTAAATCTTTTTGAACGTTGTGTATTATGTATTACAAAATTAATAGTTGCAAATGTGATTTGGGATAAATTTTTTCACTTTTTTTCCCTGCCAAGTCTTTTGAATTTGGGGCAGATACAACTATTTCTACACATAAAAAATAAATTAAGTAAACTTTACTTAAATCAAGCCATAGCGGTGTCAAAAGTACGGTGAGTCCGGTTTTTCTTAAATCAAGTACGATATTTCTTACTTCAAGTACGATTTTTTAGGACGAATTTCTTACTTTTAGCCACAATTAAGCCAAAAAAGGATTGATTTGAGTTCGGAACCGTACATGATTTAATCCAAAAAAGATTGATTTAAGCGTAAACGAGATTAATCCAAAAATGAAATGACATTTTTCTTAATTTTCTGGAGCTTTATTAAAGAAGAAGAGTTTTTTATATGTTTATAAGTTTAAAATATATATTCAAATAACTTTTTCTGCTTAATTTGTTGAAGCAATCCATATAGGCTTGATTTAAGAAAATGTAAGTATGGATCGTACTTAAAAATTTCAATTTTGGTAAATTTAAGAATAAAATTCTTGATTTTAGAAAGCTGTTTTTCGTTCTTTGTAGGTTTTCAGCTGCTGAGGTGGCTTTATAAGTGCCTCCTTTTATATATTTTTCCATTGCTTATTTGATTACGTAAATATTACTTACCCAATTTTGACATATATTAATTTTTTTTCAATTTAATTTTGAGAAAGTCCTTTTTCAGCGAAACATTTATTTCGGCTCTTTCAGATTCAAAAGGAGATTTTCTACGATATATTTTAATTGCAAGTTACACTAGTGGCTTTAAATTAAAAAAAAAAGTTTTAAAAAAAATCTCACTTTTAGCGGCGGTGAAGTTTTAGTGTAACCTAATTTACTAACTATCGAAGTATTTTGAAAAAGGAAAAATATTCCCTTAAATTTTTTACACAGAATTTCTAAAATGAATACATTTTCAAATAAAACGAACACAAATAATATTTTAGGTAATAATTTTCCAACGAAATGGAAAATAAATTCAGTGAAACGTTTAACCTATATAAGTGAGCGGCAGTGTACGAGTATTTTTACATTCAATAATTTTTTAAACTAAAAAAATCAAGCATTGCCACAGCCAAATGTGGCGCTCCTGCTTGATGCTATTGTTATTGTTGCTGCTGTTGTCAATAACACCATTAATAATAACAGCACAAGAAAAGAAGTGGGATAATAACGCATAATAGACTTTTATTTCCGAAAACAATGATAAAAACACAAAGACTTTAATTGAATATATTAGAAAATACAAAAGAAAATGTGTAAAGTAAATCAACCAGCCTTACCACACTTGACTATATTTACATTCTTTCTTAGCACTAGTAGTAGTGGCTTGGAGTAATATTTAAGTCAACCAACAACTCTTTATAAAACTGACCAACACAATGTTAAATAAGCTGTAGTTTTTCAAAGAAGAGAAAAAGAAGCACCTAAATATGCTTGTTTGTGAAGAAAAATGTAGGTATAAGAAACCTTAGGATGTGGTTTTATTTCATTGCCACAAGTTACAGTAGAGAATTATTATTTATTATATTATTATGATTTTGTTTTTTTTTTGTTACTAAAAGCTACAGATTTTTTTACTAATAATTTGCCAAGAACTTTTTTAACGTCTTGAAATATTCGGAAATTATTTTTAAAAACTAATTTGAACAGTGCAACAAGTAAAAGCGCTATATGGGTAATTCCAAGAAAAAAAGAAACGTTATGCCAGATTACATATCTTTTTTTAGGGGAAAGCTAATATTTATTTTTGCAATTACATATTAATATATATACATGCATATTACTATAAAAATTTTAATATTTCCCTAACAAACAAGAATAGTCCGTTTTGGGGTTACGTTACTTTTTCCTGGAATTACCCATATTCGGCTGTGCCGAATCTTAAATATCGATCAAATTGTTCTGTCTTTATTCCTAGTAAGCCGGTAAAGCTAAGTTGTGTTTAAAGTTTAAATTATTTTTATATTAATATAATCCTGCCAAATTTTTTCCAACCGTAAACATTATTAAAAATAATTTGTAGCGGGCTTGAAGTTACCACACTATGTTGACACACACACCTTAAGGCTAATCATTATACTATACAACGTTTAACGCCAGAAGAACGATTCCCTAAAAAACGATTTACTTAAAAAAAAATAAATCTATTCGCAAAGTTCAAAGGGCTATATCAAAAATGAAACGACCAGTTTCCCATTCGGCTGAATAGCTAAAGCCATAAAATTGAGCGCATGTGCAAAATTTTAAAAATCAAGAGTAATATTTGAGCCGTTTTAGCCCAAAATGCTTATTCCGTGAAGACATTTGTATGGAGCTATATCAAAAAATTAACCCATGACATTTGTATTCAGTTTACTAGTTGGCGGCGTAAAGCTAGACAAATACGCGAAATATTTTGGGAATAGAGTAACATTTCAGTCTTAAAGATTTATTACAGAAGGAGGTTTGTTTTAAAAAAAATTATAATGCTTTAAACAATAAAGGCTTGCTCTGTATGATATCTTTAAAAATGCGAGCTGAACTTTAATCATAAAAATACATGGACAATCACCGGATCGACGGGCGAATGTGCCTTAATCGATTTGGGAAGTGATTCTAGTTCAATCGTTTTAATAAAAATTAGGGGTCAAAAGCATCTGCGTAAACGCAATACTCCTATCCCGTATTTGAACTATTATTTTAAAGGATTTAAAATTATTTACTTTTGCTTAGCAAATATCTAAAAACGGCAAAACTTTGATGTAAAAATATCTGTTTTTAGCATTCAATATCATGTAACATACATATTTCCAAAAAACTAATGCCAATTTAGTTAAGTGATTCATAAGTGCTTAAGTTCCGTATGCTTAAAATAAAAATTATAATAAAAGTTTAATATGCCCACAATACAGATACCAACGAAGACCAATGTAATGAAAGCAAAACATACACAAAACTTAATCAGTACCACGTTAGATTTTAAAAAGGTTATAACAAAATAAAAACACACCTACACATTCTGATTAATCATATTCACTCGTTGGACATCAATGATCAACAGCTATTTTTTTTAGAAATCATTTTGAAATTTTCCCACACAAATAACTAGTTGTTCCACTGTGCCACTATTAAATTTTATAGTTTAAACTTTGTGTTATTGTTAGCTGTGGATAGAGGAGACTGTGTAAACGGATATAAAGATTGAATGTGTATGTGCTTAGCAGTATCTACTTTTATTGTCATGGCTAGTAGTACTTATATATTTAACTGATCAATTATCAGTAATTAGCTAATATGGGCCTGAGGGACGCTAATTAATGTTACGCTATTGTTTCAAATTATAAGGGTTTATTAATGAAAGTAAATATATTTAACTAACTAAAAATATGTTTTTGCATCTGAAGAAATACAATGAAGCGACAATAAAAATAATTTTAATACTAACTGTAACCATTGCAAAAAGGCATTGTGCCCGTCAGTCAGTTTCTATTTAAATGTAAATGAAATGAGTTGACATAATCTGATAATGATTACAAATGAATGTTGATATTCATTCACATAAGTAAAGTATTATATGTGAAAGTGTGAATGTATGCGTTAACATATCCTTATAATCCTGAATACATCATTGTTAGTTGCTTAGTAGCCATTGTTTGCTGACCGGTCATTGTTACTCAGAGATAAAATATCTAATACTTACGAATAATAAAAAAAACAGTGCAAACAAGATTGTGACATATTGTAAATGGATATATATCTTTTGTACTAATAAATGCTGTTAGTTTAAGGAAAATATAAAAATTAATATTTTATGATAATGTTTATGAAAGACTATTATTAGAGTTACAACGAAAAAAAAAATATGATCCGATTCCACTAATATGAATAAGGATAATAGATAAATGTATGTGCAAACATAGAATGCCATATGTTTCTTTAGTTTCAAAAAAGGCTAATTAAATAATGACGTTTATGAAATATGTGGAATTTTTTTAAAGGGTGTGGAAATTTTACTTTTAGTAATGCAACACAGACACACAAGGTTTTTATAAAATTATGTAAATGAATAAAACTCCTTCACTAGTCGATATAAAGGTACCTTTTTAACTTTTTTTTCGCTAGGTACTTATCTAGTGTGGACTAAACTCTGTTTTTTTTGTTAAGAGCATGGTGAAATTAATTATCAGGTGAACGCATCGCAGAGAGAATTTTTGACTTTCTTTTTTCTTTTTTATATATGAATTTTGACAACACGGTGGTAAAATAGTTTCAACCGTGAATATCATTCAGTGTAAAATACTTTATAATTATAAAATAAAAGAAATCGTTTACAGTCTTAAAATTAGTTTCTATGATTTTTTATAACCAAATTTTTGTTTGTAGTCAAAAAGGTTAAAATAGAATCTATTTTTTCACACCTCTTGTCTAGAAGCATAAAATTTAATTGACATAATAACATGAAAAATTTATCGTGAAAATGTAGTCTTAATATGTTTGCATACATTACAAGAAAAATAATTAAAAGAAATTAAACAGTTTTTTTCTAATTTATAACAGATGTTATTTCATTTTAATTAATATTCTTTTATCTATTTTGTAGCCCAAAATATTAGTTTTTCAATTCTGCTCACACCTTCTTGCTCCAACATCCTGATGTTTTTACAATATCATACTCTAATAATTTGGGTGTTAATAACTGTATTATTGCTTGTTATACCCTATATCACAATTGGAATGTGGGGTGATATGTGTTGTCTCTAATGCCTTTAAATAAAAGAGTCTTGAGTTTTAAAACTGTTATAAAATAAAGTAATATTTAGGGAATGCACAAGGTGTCCTATTATGTCCTATTGTCATATCGTTATAAAATTTCACAATGTTTTTGTTGTCTTTCATACAAATATACATAGTTCTTTAAAAGTACTACGTCGTTAAAGATACTTATTAAATTGTCATAACAACTCCACTTACACTTGCGCCGAGTGTCCAATAGTTGGTAAAAGTTGTTAAACCATTGTCAAAATTTTATGACAATATGACAATAGGACAAATAGAACACATTGTCCTAATTATAAAGTAATCAGTTATGTTTAATAATTTTTGTGGACTTTCTATCTTGTTTTTGTGTTGTGCTGTTGCGTAGGGTAAAATATAGCCTGTATTGACTTACTAAAACATTCATACATGTTTTATTTGGTCTTGTTTTAAGGCTGATTTTCACATACATACCTAATCTAATTTAATTCCTTAAACAATGCATGATGATTATTAAATTAACTAAAAATATAACAAAAATAAACATAAATTACATTTCAAAGCAAAGATGATGATAATGCAGGAGTTTCCTTTTTTCAAGTAAATTACTGTATAGAATAATAATTAAATATTGCTTATGAGCATTTATGTTTAAGTAGTGCTTGAGCTGTCTTCGTAAATAAGTCATGAAGAAATAGGGTTGTTAAGGACGAATGAATATAAGAAAAACCTAAGAAAATTTTTTTAATTAAGAAAACGAAATTAGTAACATTTTATAGACTTAATTAATTAAAAAAATAATATTTTGTATTAGGGAAAAACTAAATTTAGTTTACACTAAAAAATTACTTATTAAATCATATTCTTACCCAATTTTGTATATAAACTAAACCTGGATTTAAGTTAAAATAAATTTTAGTTATACGTAGTTATATGTGTATTTTCCGTTTGCAATTTCGACAATGCTCAGATATGACTTTACAGACAGGAAAGTCAATTAAGACATGTCTGTCTTTCCGTCTGTGAAAATCAAGTTTATAAAGCTAAAGCAAGCTCCTTTTAAGTGCGCTTAGTGTAACTTTTGTGACAGGTCCAGGATTAGATGCATACCTATGTATTTACGAAACTTAAGTCAATAAAAAACTCCTTACAAGCATTATTTGGTTAAAAAAGAGCACTGGGTTGGTCAGGCGTAATAAGCTTTTCAAAATTTAAATTTGTCTTATGTGTATTAACAAACATATGTACATAAACGAATTTTTAAAAATGTTACTTAAAAAATTTTTTATAGTTTTATTTTTCTAAATTCATCCAAAATATCCCCGGAATTATCGGTATTTAAAACTGCAATATCTGATTAATAATGAGCGAGATATAAACAAATAACTGAGATAACCTATTTATATATCCAAAAAAAGGTTTTTGGGTATCTTTTTTTTTTGGATAGGATCACAGTAAATAAAAGCCTCTTATAAATGCATACATATTTAGGAAATTTAGGTACACTTTTAAGACCTCATCCAAATGATCCCCAAATTTTTTAATTTTCATTATAATGCAAGTACAAGAATATATGTTCTGAAAAATAGATTTCTAGGCATGACTTTGCATATTTCACTTCTTCAGTAGAAGCCAGGCGCGAATCCAGCTCAAGCTTTGGGGGGGGGGGGGGGGGTAGTTCTAAATGAAGCACATATTGAAAAAAACTAGTTTTTAACGGTTTATCAAAACAAAAACTCAACAAAAAAAGTTCAATTCAGTTCAAATGATTATGACGGGCATGTCAAAGTAAAGCACTTTTTTTTTTTTTTTTTTTTGTTTCATATATTTATTATTGAATCTTCGCCTGTGGCGAACTAACAATAAGTGTTCAAATCTTAAAACTAGGTAGTTAATATAAGTCTAGCCAGTGCCAGACTAAAATTTAAGTTAAGTAAAGCACTTGTAACAAAGTATTGAGGAAGCACTATTTAAAAAAAAGCATTTAAAAATATTGAGTTTAATATTTTTTTTTTCTTAAAAAGTTGAGCTATAAAAAAAATTTTTATTTCTTTTTGTATTGATTTCTAGTCGTTTGCTTTCATTGTTTTATATGTTTTAATATAATATAGTCGTGATATTCATATTCTTAAGAAAAACTGCAATCTGTCCTTATAATTTTTCACATGACTGTAAATATGGGCTTGAAAAATAATAATATATTTTCCAAACTGTCCTTTTTCCATCTATTATGCAAAGGCGCTACATAGTTTGTATAAAACCCCAAAATTTTCTGTCGACTTGGCATACTTTTAAAATTTATAAATTAATATAATTATGTCTATTTATTCGGCTTAAGTTCATTATTAAAAATGTGATAGCTAAGAATGGAAATTTTTATTAAAAATTAAGTAATTCCGATACTAGCCGAGTGTAATGCATTTTCGAAATCAGCTACGATTTCTCGTCAGCACTCTTTCTATTCGGTACTACTGTAAGTTGAATGTTGATTTGTTCTTTTTAAACAAACTTTAATTATAAATTAATTTTAAAATAAAGTTGCGGTAACGGAAAAAGTTAAAGGTACTTTATTCTAAGCTTTAGCTTACGTTATTTTTAGTTAGCACTTCCCTAATAGCTATGATGTGAAAACAGGTTTAAATTTAAGGTATAAAAAACTTTTTTTTTAACAGATTTTCTTTAAATAATAATCAGAATTCTCCCATATTTCTGTTAGACACGTCGGCTTCAGATTTCCTACTACATGCTATGCAGATTTCGTGTTATATTTTCGCAGTTAGATATCTGGTGTTTCGGTTAGAAATCTTGCATAGATCGGCCAATTTGGTGTCTAAGAAGTATAAATCGTAAGTAAGTCAAGTAAGATTTAAGGCAAATTTAATAATAAAAATCTTAATTCAAGATCGTCTTTTTTTGTATAATTTAAATAAACTCACGTGTTTCCAATTACATTGAATCTCATGTCCTAAAAAAATTCACGTTCCTTATTTTATTCACATGATTTCTTTGTTTTTAAATACATATATTTATTAATATCTTTGTGTTTTCCTATCAATTTTTATATTTCTTGTTAAGAATTAACGTAAGAATTTATGTTTCTTTTATGAAAATTTTAAGAATATGTTAAAAATAATACACTTATGGGTTTGGCTTAAAACAAAAAAAATATAGAAAATATTATCTATAATAAACAAACATGAGATGTCATATGTATGTATATCAACACGTAATACGAAAAACATCATAATTCAAACTCAACGCATCGACAAATTTGTTGTCAGATGCCCAATAAGCACAAATTTTTTGTGAATTCCAATGTTGGAATTCCGGTGTGAATCCAAGCTTGAATTACATTTAAAATCCATCCTCTTTCCAGTCTGTTTGAAGTTTGTTAAAAAACAACAACAAATTTGTTTGAAGCATACGTTATTTATGGCACAGAGTTGATGGAAAATCATTGGCGGCGGTGAAGATGATGATTTTATAATTAAATTTTCAGATTCAAGTTCGGTTCAACTTGAATCACACCGTTATTCAAGGCTGGAATTACACTATAAAGGTACTGTTTTGTTCGACTGTAATTCAATGGTTAATTTGGCTGGATTCGCTATTGAATTCAACTGTGTTTCAACTGTAATTCAACACTGGAAATTGGAAATTGTGACTTGATTTCAAATGTAATTCCACTTGAATTTCAGCCAAAATGCTTATTGGGTGTGAATATATATATGTGTTTATAAACACATACATTGACTTGTAACACAAACACTCTTAAAGATTTTCCCACATTAATTTTTAAACAATAAGTTTACGACACCTTATTGAAAACATCCTTACACCATTACAATTATGTTTATTTTCTATATATACATAAGTATATATACATATGTAGGTTTACGACGAATAAGATTTGTATCTGTTAATATTTGATGGATACAAACCCTACAGATAAAAAACTAGTATAAAGTACTAAATATACTAGTTATTATGACCTAATTGTATACTGGTTAAAATACTGGTTTTTGTTTACAACTTCTGTATATTATTTATAACACTTATTTCTCTAATTTACTTCTAACTTTGCTAAAGGTTAAAAACCTATTAATTGCAACATTTCTAGTTGCAACATGTACATAAATCTTCTGAAACGTTACTAAATCCAACTTTAGCTGCAGGGTATTTATGTATGTAAATAAATAAATATAGGTGTTGCTTCAAATGATCCCTAAATTTTAGATTCTTGTTAAAAATAAATATTTTTTTATAACAAATGATAACAATAAGAAAATCATAAAAGACAACATTAATCTGAAGAAATGAGTAAAAAAACAAAGTTTCTTCAAGGGCTTGTTGTCATTGGATTTTTTTAAGAAACGGAAACTGTTTAGATCTCAACACATACATATGTATATGTATGTATGCATGAATAAAAGTATAATATATATTCTACTCTACCTTAAAATATTTAAAATATAGTACCTGTTAACCCGCTATTTCTTAAGCGCAGCTAACTACATAAAACTAAATTCAAATAAGTTAGAGTAAGTAAGTAAACAGTACTACTTTAAGCTTAAAAATGAAAAATTTGCAAGATTTTTTATACAATCTTAATGTACAATCAATAATTCTTAATTTTTAAAAAATGTACTGAGTAAATAAAAAAGTGAACTTTATAACTTTAACCCTCTAATTTCCAAAAACGCAACGCCCTAAAACAAAAACAAAATGTATGGAAAAGTTTTTTAAATTTTAGTTTTTTTCATACGATTGTTTTTGTTATTATGCGTTGCGTTTTACGTAATAAGGCCCTAAGCTTATATTTTGAAAACCAAAATCTTATAAGTACTCGTATAAAAAAGCAAAAAAAGTATTTCCATTTTTTTAAAAAAATTACTCTTTCGTAGAGGACGTACCACAGGAGAACTACTGGCCTTTCTAGCAGGAAACGTGTGTACCTCTATTAATCATTTGGCGCAGATGAAGTTGGTGGCTCAAGATATCTTAAGGCATATGCTATTTGTTCTCATTTGACCACAGTCCTAGTTTTTTTTAAATAAGAGTTATGGGGCTACTTAATCCCGTGCAGAACCTGGCGAAGGTTCTCATCGGTGACATAAAGTATAAAAACGTCTTAATTCACTCAAGCACCGTCGTAATGGGAAATGCGTTCGTTGTTTTATCGATACTATAACGAAGTGTGCTGTGAAGAAATCAAGGAACTTTTTTCTAAAGCCCGGAGCTTTGTGCGAGAAACGCGTCTTTACAGAAAAGCAGCCCTATTTGTGGTCGACTGGACAGTGAATCGCACCACGCATTACAGCGAGAGTTTATGCTTAAGTTGCATAGTTCGTATGTGGAATAAACTTCGTAAAGATATTTTTTCTGTCAGAATTAATATCGAATAATTTAAATTTTCTATTTACCTATATATTTTTTTTCCTTATACTAACACAATAAACACTATATTTTATAGGGGCCATCTCTTAAGTAATAATAAAAAATAGTATCAAAGACGTATTAATATTCTTTAAGGTCAGTCACAATGCAATTTTAATTATGTTTCTATCTCTGTTGTCATCCCCTTTGGCCTCAAAATTTTAAAAACTGTCAGTGTATTTAGAAAGGACATATATATACATTTCTTTATGCGTTTGGACTGTAAGATAATAAATCAGTCAGCTAGTCAGTCAGTCAATCAGTTAGTCGGTCGTTTAATCATTTGAATCCTTTTATGGTTTGAATATTTCTATTTATGCGTTAGCATAAATCTAAACTTTTATGTAATATTTATATGAAACAAATTTATAAATTGGCGTTTGTCTTTAAAAGGAAATCTAACAAGCTCTTCTGGCAACGTTGACTAAATGTTTACCTCACCCTGTCACAATGCTTGCACTTTTTCGTAAAGAAAAGAACACATACTGTAAGAAGAGAGAACTTACTCAAAGCAGCAGTAATGCCTATTTTAATCACTCTTTTTATTTTTAAAGGTAAAATTTTTAAAAAGTTCAATTTTTTCTTCTTTTAATAATATATAAACAATAAAACTACCAGATGTTTTTCAGAGCACTTACAACAGTGTAAATTTACAAGTTGAACAATGCGCTAGGATCTAATTCATGAATGGGCCACTGCTAAGTTGGATAAATCCAATGAAATCAAAATGTTTAATCATAAAAAAGAGATTCTTAAAAATAGAATATCTCCCTGTCATAACTTTTAACAACCAGGCCATAGAAATCGTCAGTTCTGCCAAGAATCTTGGAATTTATTTTAATAATACCCTTACTTGGTCAAATCATATTAATTATGCTTGTGGTCGAACGTTTTCAATATTAAGAAATCTCTGGCAGACACAGTATTGCACACCAATTAAAATTAGAAAGTTGTTGGCAAAAACTTTTTTAATGCCAATTTTATTGTATGGATGCGAACTGTTTTCCAGTTGTGACAAGAAGAGCAAGGAAAGGTTTAATGGGGCTTATAAAAGTATTATTCGTTATGTTTTTGGTCTGAGAAAATACGACCATATTTCAGCGTACTTAAATCTACTCTATGGTATTAGTTTTGACAATTTCTTAAAAGTTAAAGTTTTACTTTTTATTCACAAAATTATATATACTCGCCAACCTGAACACCTTTACGTACGACTTAACTTTTCATTACTGGAAAGAGGCAGAAGACTTTTAACTTTTAGGCATAGTACGCAGATTTCTCAACAGCAATTTTTTTATTCACGCAATTGGTCTCTGAAACGCAATTCCTCACAGATACCAAATCATTCGTAACGCACGCCAATTTCGTAAAGATATTACTAGCTATTTTTCTTCTTAGAAGATACATAAATGTATGTTTAATTTACAAATTTTTTATTATCATTATTATTATTGTTTTTAAATAATTTCAAATTGAGTACAAATAATTGGTTTTGCAAAACAAAATATCTATAATTTTACAATATGTGTATTTTTAACTTACTTCTTCCTTGTTTGGTTTTTAATTAAGTTTGTTATTTTGTATACATTATTCGTCTAAAGATAGTATAAGTCTTTTAGCATAAAATTGTATTTACGCTTACTCAGTTCTACACTGTAATATGAGACCTAAAGTCTTGTGTGTGGAACATCGAAAATAAAATAAATAAAATAAAAATAAAAAATGCAATAAATATTGCAATTTTTTTGAGAATCGAAAACACCATAAGTCCCAATAAGTTCCATTATAGAATTTTCTAATGTGTATCTTTACAAGGTGACAGCTTGTAGTCACAAAAACTTTTGTTTGTATTAGTTACGCTACTACCTTGTAGGAATATACCTTGATTTTTTTACATCTGAGCCGGACTTTTGCTTACGAGCTCAAAAGTGGTAAAAAAACTATTTACCAGCTGACATGTAAATAAGTATTAAAAATATTTGGTGGCATTGATTTTAATGCTTGTTTGTATTTATAGGTATATACATATAAACATAACACATACAACACTATAACATGTACTTTGGCTTTCTATACAAATTAATTAAAATCTCATATTTTTTAATGATATCGTTTATTCACATCGCACCTTTTTTAACTGTCCCTAATTTGTCATGCTTCCCCAAGGTTATTGACAATGCTTTAAATTTTCCCCAAAGGATCTAACATAAAAAAAGTCATCCAATATTATCTCTTTCACCTCAAATCGCATACACACAAAAAATAAAACAAGTTTTATTTACTTAAATCAATTTTTAGCGGTGCCAAAAGTACGATGTGTTCGGATTTTCTTAAATCAAGTACGATGTATATGGTACGAATTCCTTCCTTTGGCCATATTAAAGGCAAAACGGATTGATTTTAGGTCGAAACCGGAGCTGATGTAAGCTTAGATAGATTAATTTAAACGTAAACGGGATTAATCAAAAAAACAAATCTAATTTTTTTGACCAACGGAGCTTTTTTAAAAAATAAGTGTTTTTTGTTTAATTTTAATTTTATACATAATTAATATTTAGAGTTTAAAAACTTTTTTCTGTACTTGCTGTAGTTCGGATTTGAACCAGGGACTCTCCGGACTAACACCAGCATACTATCAATTAGGCTACAAAGACACTTTTTTTTAAATGCTAAAATATATAATAACTAAATATAATAATATAAATATATAGTTTTCTTTGGCTTGTTTTTATAAAGTATTTCGAAACGGATTGTACTTAAAAGTTTTAAGTACGATTTTGGACAAATTCAAGAAAAAAATTCTCGATTTTAGAATGTGTTTTTTCTTTCTGTGTTGTTTCACACATATATTTATACATATATACCTTAATACTTACATATACACATGCACAAATATACTGTTATTGCTTTCCTCTCATGGGCTTGTCAATATGTACTTATGTGAGTGCGTAAATGAACTGGGATTTAACAACAATAACAATTAACTTTTTCACGTCGTTTAAACCTTCAACACTTTTTTTTATTGTTCAGTACAAATATTACTTTGTTTCCTTCTTTGCCTTGCTCTAATTTTTTTATCCTTATCCAAACCATCTTAAAACGTTCGACCAACAATAGTGTGTCAGAGCAAAGAATTTAGTTTAGACTTTTGTTGTGGTTGGTTGATATTAAGTGTGTAACCACTTACTTGTATGCCACAAGTTGTCTAGTGCATGCTATTGTTGTGACAGGGTTTAAAGTATGAGTATTGGTAGTCTTACTTAGTTGTCAATGATTTTTCATACGGTACACATTTTTTGACAGGTCATTTTACATTTGACATGGGACCTGCTTTGACAAAATAACCCCACATACACATGTAAATAAATGAAGGCTATAATGCTGAAGGACACACATACATATCACCGCAAACAATTTTAAAATTTAGCATACATATGAACATTTATACACACATACATATATATATGCGCACATATAGGTATATGCTAACATTAGTAAAAAAAAAACATACTTGTTTCCAGCCGGTAACAAAAATAATGGCGGGCTTTTTAAAGAACGAGCTTCTCTTTAGGCCGTCCTTTTAGATTTGATAACCATCCTTATTCGTTTACCATATACCCTAAACCACATTTACATACTTAATATTAGGCATGCACAAAATAAACGAAGGTCAAGATGTGTTAATTTGATGTTCGGGTAAATGCCTACTTTGAGGAAAAGTTTTAGGTCCATAACCAAAATTGCTTAGTTCGGGAAGATTTTTTAATTAACTTTTTAATAATTTTATAATTCAGTGCAACATTTTGTCGCATACTGCTTAAGCGGATCTATTTATTTCTGGGTCAAAATCAGAACGCTTTTTAGTGTTAATACTCTAAAATCGAAGTTCAATTAAAGCGGTCGAAAAAAATCACTTTCGTCCCTTTGAGTGTCTGTAATCTTGTTGTTAAAGAACAGCTCGCAGGTCGATATTTTAGTCAGAAAATAAATTTTCAAAAAATGTATAACAATAAGGGATTAATTATCTACGTTTGCTCTAATATAACAAATGTTTGCGAAACATTTTATAATATATCAAATTGTCTTGAAAAATCACTACAATCAGTACTTCTTTTCAAAAATCAGTACATTTCAGTACACAAATTTTTGATCAGAACACCAAATGAAAAATCAAAACATATAATGGTGAAATCAGTATGAAGCAGTTTACGTGAAAATTAGCGACTCTAAATATGGAAAAGATCAGCCTCACTGGGACTTCCAAGAGCGATTATTCATGAAGATTGAAAAAAACGATCTGAAGTTGCATCTATTCAAAACTCAAATTGTTCAAGAACTGAAAGGAAGTGGCTTTGATTTATGCAAAAATTTTTTGTAAAACGATGTTTGAGCGATTTCGCACTGTAAATCCCATTTGCACTTAAACGGCCACGTCAACAAGCAAAACTGCCGTTACTGGTCTCGAAGAACCCGCAATCTTCGATTAAAACATCAAAAACCATTGCGTTGCCTCAGGGTAATTGTTTGGTGTGCCTTATCTACGCATGAGATAATTGGACCATCTCGACGCATGATTACGGAATTATTTTTGCCAAATCTGCGAGCTCATCATCGTACCCTTCACACTCGTGGTTTTAACAGGATGGGGCGAATGCACACACAGCCAGAGCTTCGATAAATTTATTATAGAATATTTTCGCCAAAAACTGATCAGTCGTTTTGTGGACATCCCTTGCCCACTGAGGTCACCTGATCTTACTTCCATGGAGAGACGGTTTATAATTACAATCCTCAATCTCTTGTGGCTAATAATGTTTTAAATATTTAAATTTATTATTAGCTAAAACGCAAAAATAATAAAGAGTAGTAGGGGTATTATGCGTTTGGGCAAATGTTTGTAACCCCTAAAAAATAATAACTTAAACCAACCTTTAAGTATACCGGTCGATTCAGAATTACTTTTTGAGTTGATTTAAGCTTGTCCGTTCATTTGGCTCGAAGTCCATGAACTTTTGTGATCAAGGTATAAGGTGCAATTTTAAAGATATTTTGATGAAATGTAGCACTGGCCCAATGTCTATTGTTTGCAGTGATGATCGGTCCATTTTTGTCAATTCAACCGTCATCTAGGATTAAGAATTTTTTATACGTACATATTTATTTATTTTTATGCCACCAACTATTAAAATGAGTACAAATCTTATCGACCTACTTTTTATAAAGGCCCCATACAATTGTGGTGCAAAGTATAATATGGTAGGGCTCGAACAACTTTCTTACTTGTTTTAATATAACACATGTGAGATCCTAAGCATATGTTAAAGTTTTTTGAAGTTAAGATTTTAAGTATTTCAGACACATAAAAAAACAAATTGTACTGGAAGGTCATTTATATTAAGGCTATGTAAAATAATAAGCCAGTAATTGCCAGCTATGTTAGTTGGATTTATGTATTTGGGTTAAAGCCGATTCTACCGAATGGTAGTTTTGTCTCTTAGAGAGCCAAAAAAATATCAGAAAAGTTTTGCTAAAGGTCTTGGGGTGTACTGCATGAGGTATCACAGGTGCCAGGAGTTGTTTACAAGTAGCTCGAAATATCACTGTACATCTGCTTGCCATTTAATACCTTATATCTGGAATAAAGGCAAGGCCTAGTGAATCAGGTGTGCTTAAACAAGAAGTTAAGGAACACGCTGGTTTACTGGAAAATTTAGGTGTAGTTGAATTTGACTAACTACAGCACCGCGGATCTATAGTTTTGGATCATAACCTGGATAGTGTTTCTGAAAAGGATCCCGTAAACTGTTTGCAGGTTGTGCAGTATTCATGATGTCCAAATTAATGATTCGTTTTTCAGGCGGAAATTCTGGCAGCAATAGAAGGGGAAAGCGAGAAAATCTATGTCGAGAGCCAGGCCGCGCTCAAGGTTCTAGGATGACATAACGTCCAGTCAACATCAACGTCAACGTTCTTTTGTGGGAGATACACAATGTAAAGCTCTGTTGAGTGCAGGGTCATTGTGATGTTACCAGTTGTTAAATTGCCGATAGGCTAGCGAGGAAGGACCAGCATGTGTCATTTAATAAGAGTGTTAGCCAGTAAGGGCTCTGATGGATATTTTTGACTGTTTGTAGACACATTGGACTCGGATAAAGTAGGCTACGCCTGGAAAAAAAACATTATGCTTCTTAATGACAACAAGAAGGGTCTAAAGAGAATAAATTGGCTATCATGGAATACTGCAATGTGAGCGAAAACTTCCCTTTGCAGCCATATCAAACATATCAACAGATGAATAGGCTTAAGCTCATCGCAAAAAATTATTTTTGCATTACTTTATTAAATAATCTTGGAAACTGCGACTTGAATTTTGAACACATAAATACATCGACACCAAACCAGACCGACGGACAAATGCATGTTGTTATTCGACTAAAAAAGTAAATCTTAGTTGATCGGCATAACTAATTATGGGTCTTTTGACAACAACACAACCACCTTCACGGGAACAATATACTCCTACCACATACACAGGGCTGGGCAGTATTTCAAATACTTGTATTTGAAATACGTATTTGAAATACAAATACGTATTTTGTATTTGTATTTGAAATACCACCTTCTAATGTATTTTGTATTTGAAATACCCAACACTGAAGTATTTTGTATTTTGTATTTCAAATACTTATGATGGCAAAATACATTTTTGCAAAATACATTTTTCTGTTATAAAAAACTTGTAATTAGAAAAATTGAAAAATGTTACAATTTAAAAAAAAAAAAGAATGGAAACTTTGTCTTCGTATTCATTCACGCCTTCGCCTTAGAAAGGTCCGTTCTTTTACAGGTCTTACTCATTTAGGTAATATCAAGAGCTAAGCGGATATATGGAAATATGAATGTCAAAAAAATTAAATTTTGTATAAAAATTAAAATTTTTTTGACATTCACACTTTTAAACACTATATTTGCCTCTGTCGAATCTTATATACCCTTCACATTGCTCTTTTAATATACCCAGCCGAGTTATTTTGTACTGCAAATAATATAATAAAAATACCTTGTGCCAGTTTAAAAGCTATAGAAAACTTTACAAAATTTTAACGTTCGTATGTATAATAGAAATACATGAAGAAGATTTGAGGTCGAGAGTTATAAAAGTTTTTGACATTATTCGTCTTAAAAGGTTAATAAAAGTTGTTAATTTTTATGGGATCTTCAAGTCCCCCTGCTCTTCTTCAACCTTTTTTTCCAAAATGTAGGTCTTATCATCGAATTACTTTTTGTAGAACACTAGAAGTCGATAGCTGTTATAGTTTCCGAGATATAGCGTATTGAAAATTTCATAAAAATTGTTAATTTGTATGGGAGCTACACTTTCTCCTGCCCCCACTCAAAAATTTTTTTATCCAAAGTGTTGGTCGAAAGCTGTTATAATTTCTAAGATTTAGCGCATGAAAAATTTCACCAAATTTGTGCAATAGCAAAGAAAAAACCACTTTGCCTGATCCTATTTGAAAAAAACATTTCCTTTATTGAGGTCCCTATTTTCAGAGTATCCGTGCCAAGTTTTGTGGCAAGAATGGCTATATTCACTGAGATATATAGGGGGATATATGCACGGATTCTGTCCTAAAAATGGGTTATTTTGATTTTTGTTTATATCTCGGTCAATAGTCAACCGATTTTGCTAATTTTAAATAGCGATTGTCTCCAGAATATTTACAAAAGTTTGACACCAGCTGATTAAAATCAATTTGACATATTCACGTTACAAAATTTTATTTTGTATGAAATATTTAATTTTTCTGACATTCAAACACAAAAAAAAAATGCGAGGGCGATTTTTTTAATTCGCCTTGGGCTAACCTTGTTGAATGTGCCTTGCAGAGAACTGTTTTCATAAAATTTAACACCAGTCTGTTTTCATCAGGACCTGTAGAAAGATTGTTTTTTTTATCAGGATTTATATATTCTTCAACAAGAGGCTGCTTATCTGATTAAACTTGTTTAAATCTTGTCTTCATGATTAATGGTTATAAATGTATTTTGTATTTTGTATTTCAAATAAGAGATACTAAAATACTGTATTTTGTATTTTGTATTTAAAATACTCGACTTTAAAGTATTTTGTATTTTGTATTTGAAATACAAGCGGAAGAAGTATTTTGTATTTTGTATTTCAAATACAGCAAAACATGTATTTTGCCCAACTGTGCACATACATATACAAAGTGTGGAAAATAATATTTTAATTTGAACAGTTTAGGGTAATTTAGTAGTATATTAATTGTGTCGCTGTTACCTTACGTTTTTTGAGACCGAGCTATGTTTCTTTACATATTTTTTAATCATCTAATGCTTTTAATAAATTTTTGTCAATCTGCTAAAAAAACCACACACATAAAAACACAAAAAAAACCAAAAAATATGTAACTCAAAACAAATTACAAGAAAAGGAAAACATATTTTTACTTTCGTTTTGTGTTTTCTTTTAACCTGTTTTTTTGTACGCACACCAGCACGTAACATATGCGTGATATTCAATAAATGTTTATTTGATTGTGTATTAGTAAAGGAAAACATTAATTTTAAACAAGGACTTTATCTGCTCTTTACAGAACCAAATAAGTCCAAGGAGAAAACTTTACTTGTTTATTTGTTCTTAATAAAACCCATTTAACACTTTCACTGAATTTAGACAATATTTTGTGGAAACAGAAAAATATTAGAGTGAAGGCATTCAACCGTGCAAAGTGCCTATACATATCCCTTTAATACTTTTGAAGTAAGCTTCTGTATAGTAGTGACTTAATAGTCACTTTATTTAATATTATATGACGTTGTAAATTTTAAATACTTACATGTGGATATTTAAATTTTAAGAGATACCAATTTTAGGCCTTTAAGTCAATTTTGTGCGTAATTCCACTACTTATCTGTACCGCCTTTACATAGTTATAAGGGTAAATATCAGTTGTTAATTCCGTTTGTAATTTCTACAATAGAAGAATCACTTAACTTTTTGGAGTCCCATGAGGTGACTTAAACTTAAAAGCTTAACTTCTTCACATTCTTAACTTTTGCGCGCCTTTACTTTTCCGAGCCTCTACTAAATAAGATTCTGCACAGTCTAACATAGTGCTCTTACTTGTTTCTAAATTGATTTAAAATTATTTTGCTTTCAAAAACTACATAAAATATATCTATAAATTTTATCCATCGGATATTTTTGAACTTCTTTCAATGCGCTTTGACAGATTTTGTTTTGGTAAAATTAAAGTTTGTGTGGATGTAAAGGATATTTATTTAAAAATGTGTGCAATATCGTAGGTTTTCTATGCGAAGGATAAAAACAATAAGAAAAACATACATATTTGTATGTGAGGTATATCATTTGTCAACATTTTATCCCATTATCATATCACATCATACATGGCAAGCACTTTTTATCACCTCCACAGTATCTAAAAAACTTGTTGGTTTTGCCATGCGTGAACCATAACATTTGAAACAAATGTGCTTTTGTGTGTAAAAAAACTAAACAAAATCACTTCAATATATTTTAGTTTAAAATTTTTCTTTTTTTATACTTTTAGATCATATTACTGATTTCTTAAATTATGTCCTTTGAGTTTTCTTTTTGCTCGTTATTAGTTTTTATTATAATTCATGTATTCCTCTGGCTCTTCCTTTTTTTGTGCCTTTATCAAACTGGCATTTCTATTTTCTTCTGTCCTTCGACATAATTGCCAATAATTGGCATTATTGTTGTTGCTATGTGTTATTGAAAATGTTTTTCTTTGATTTTGTTAATTCCCAATCCTCAAGTAGATTAAAACGACCTAAATGGGTTTCATGTTGTCACCAATAAATCACTTGATGCTCTTCTTTCTTCAACTTTGCTTCACTTGTGTTAAATTTATATGGTTTTGGGATAGGTTTAGTTTTGTTCCATTTGATGTAAGCAGTAATGTCATGAAATAGCGAATAAAGGTTGAGACCTAACACAAACAACAATAATACTTCTTTGCGTGTATTTACACACACAAGTAAAATTCCTTTGAGATTTAATAAAAAATTAATTTTAATAAAGCACTAGAAGTAAGTAAATGGGAATTTTGAAATCTAGATGCAAAGGTCAACCGTTATTCATATTTTTTTTAAGTTAATGCTATTAGAAACAGTTAATCCAAACTCGAAATAAGTTAAACATTGTTATTCTTGTCATTGAAATATAATGGGGAGTAGGGTTCAAGTAACTAGTCTAATCAAGCCAAGTTGTTCTCAGAATTAAAATAATAATTATTTAAGACGGGTTTAAAGTCGATAGCCTTTGTAGCTTTTGAATTAGAAATCTTCATAAGATTGGCCAGTTTGTTTTGGGGATGTGATATTCGTGCTCCTATTCAACAGGTTTTTCTTGCAAAATATAAAAGTCCTTATAAATGGACCTTGTGACAGGTTTGAAGTCGATAAATGTTAAGTTTCATCAAAATATCGTACTAAAATTTGAAATTTGAAATTTATTCATGGTATTAAAATTAATTTTTATTGGGTTCGAACCCGTTACTTGTTATAGTTTTCTAGATATAGCATATCAAAAATTGAAAAAAAGTTCATTAAGTCAGCCACTGCTTACTGTCTTTAGGTGCCTGAAGTTATCCTGGTTAATTGTTATACTAAATTAAGAGATATATTAAAAGCATATGTCCGGATTGTCTTCTATCCATTAAGGATTAAAAAATATTTCATATCTGTAAATAGCTTCTGTTGAATTTTCGTTGCTCTTTAAAAACTTCTGCTTTTTTACCCTTCACATTTGTCACTCCACTTGAAGTTTTTTTAATATCCATTTGCAACCCCACAAAATTCATATATTTTGGATCCTTATCGTTTTGGCCTCGTGGTCATCTAGTGGGCACATCTTGGTATCAAAATCGGCAGGATCGATTAGCCACGGGCTTAATCTAACATTAGACATACCTTATTACTTACATTAGACATGTATGTATTTCAGCTTTTTCAGTTTATTGAATAAATGCTTCAAACACTTATTAGATGATAGGGAAGCATTTGTAAAATTAAAAACTAAACTTTGTTGGTTTTATTAAATTCCACAAATACGTGAGAGGGATACATGAGAAGGAACAAATTTCTCCGCTATCTTCAAAGTCAATTAACTATTTTTTTTTAAACAAATCGATTAAAATTCTTTATACATTGTGTCATTGTATATATTTCCCCTCGCCCTGCATTATTTTAAAAAATATTCCCCTCTTTTCCGCTAATTAACAACTTATCACCCGTACTATCATGCAGCTTACAATTAAGAAATAAATACTTGTCATTTTGAAATTAAAGTATTTGTATCTAAAACTGGATTCTATTTAAAACACTATCGACTGCAATATATCTACCACTATTTTTAATATTATTAAATATTCGATTAGCTCAAGGGAATATATTTAAGTAATGCATTTGATGTTAAGGGTTCAATAGGTACCGGCACCACATGCACATACATATGCATTTGTGTATGTATTTAAGTATGTGAATTCGTTAATTTGTGTCTTAGTTTGTTAAGGAGAGATTAAATCAATGATTATCCATAAAATCATAAAACAACAACTACATTTTTATTTAGAAAAAACATATGAACATACTCGCACACATACATATGTATATATGTACATATATTTATAGATCCATAAAAATTGTGGCTGTTAAACCTCCCTCTTTCAAATTTATTGACATTGACAACTTGGTGAAAGTGCATTCATTTTGCGTACGAGGGAGGGTTCATTGATACATGTCAAATGTTTATTTATTTCGAAGTAATTTATTAAGTAAATTGTGATAAGTAGCATCTGCGTTCTGATGCTTATTTTTGATATTTTAATATTTGGAATTTGTTGAAAGATATTTCTTGATGCATAAATTATCATCGCAGAAGAACAATAAGTACTAAAAAAATTCATTTTCATGTTAAAATAATACTGGAGAAAAATTTCTTAAAGCAAAAAATACAAAGCTCAAACAGCCATTTTTAATCCTTAAAGAGTCGAACTACAAAAATAATTGGCTGCTTTTATATAATAATCAGCCAAAAAATCTCGAGCTAAAAAGTATGAATAAGGGCCTTTTATACAAGGTGGTCCAAAATAAATCACCCTATTGGACGATGCTCTTATTTTTTCAAATGGCGGCCAATGTCAAATCTGTTTGACATTTTTGAACCAGACAGATGTAGAATACAAGTAAACAAGCCATTGAGCGATACATTTCCCAAGAGAGCGGAATACTCGTGTCTATTGTTCTGCGTAACAATTTGTCTGTGGTGTTGGCGCAATGCGACTTCCGTCGCCGATTCCCCGGTCGTCTGGTACCGACTGCGCAAACACTGCGCCGTTTGAACACCAACCTTAAAGAGAATCGGACCATTCGAGACGCTGCCGAGAGTTGCCGTCCCCGGAGCGCCCGTTTGCCAAGAATATCACCGCTGTTGGCGAGGAGGTCAAGCTGTCGCCAGAAACATTGACCAGATGCCGTGCCCCGTAATCAGCCATCAGTCGGTAGTCCCTAAGGTGAATTTTGGTCAAAGGTCTTCGCAAGTTCCCGTAAAAAGTCCAGTCCGGGCATCAGCTGCTGCCTGTCGACTTCCAAACGTGTGTCACCTACGCCCAAGCCATCCTCAATCTCGAAGCCAAAGTGAACGATTTTTCAACCATAATCATAATGAGCGATGAGGCTTATTTACATCTCAGCCGGTACGTGAACAAGCAAAACTATCGCTTCTGAGGCACCGAAAATCCACGAGTAATGCACGAGGAGCTATTACACTACCTCAAAACGACAACATGATGCGCCATTCATGCAGAAAGAGTCTTCGAGCCATATTTTTTTCGAGGACGCCGCTAGTCAAATGACAACAGTGGACGGTGTGCGCTATGGGGCTATGTTAGTAGATTTTTTTTTTCTGCCGTAATTAAACGAATAAGGACTGGGAGACATGTGGTTTAAGAGAATGGAGCAAGGGTTCACGCTGGGTCAGCCACAACCAATATTCTGAAGGCGGCGTTCCCGAGTTGCCTCATCTCTCGTTTTTGCGATTTACATTAGCCCGCAAGATCACCCGATTTAACCGTTCCAGACTGTTCTTGTGGGATTTTTTAAAGTTCAGCATTTACGTGAACAAGCTCGAGACCCTAAGAGCTCTCAAAGACAACATTCGACAGGAGTGTGAGAATCAGTCGCCCGAAGTTCTTGCCGAAGTGATAAAAAATACCGTAAAACTTTCCTGTATAGCAATCAATTGTGACGGCGCCCAATTGCCCAATATCATCTTTTCAAGTTGACCAATGAAATTCTAAAAGTTAAAGCAAACATAATCAAAAAACCGGATCCAAATTTTTCATTTAGAAAAAAATGAGAGCGAAACAACATCGGATGACTTCTTTTGGCCCACCTGTATTAAGGTAAAGATAAACAACTGTTCTTGTACTACACATAACTTTGATTTCTTTCTGCAAAATACAATGGTCTAAGCACAAAGTGCAACTCAAAATTTTCCATTTGATTTTTTGACAAACGTATCAAAAGTCATATTGTTATGCTCTTAAAAAATCTAATAAAAATCCTAAGACTTATAGAATAGTCTGAAGGTGCCATAACTGCAGTATGTTTTTGTTTTGAACATTATTTTCAACTGAAATTTTAACCGGCAACTGTAAGGAAGATACTGGTATGAGTTTAAAAATGTGTATTCTCCTATTTAGTTATTTACTCATAATGACCCTCAAGGAATGTTTGTTTTTAATGAAGCTGTTTTTTCTAAGGCTTCAGCTTCATTTATTTTTGATTATTGCAATTTATTGATATCCATTATATGTATGTACATACATATGTGCGCATGTGTCTGTTTAAAATTATTCATGTGCTGGCTATAAACAATACCTGTCAATATTTTTTAATTTCTATGTTATTTCATTGAGGAAACAATTTTTGTTTTTTGGCTACAGTTTATTAAATTCCGCAAAATCTCACATTTCAAACCATACAATTTATGTATGTATTTCTGTGTTTAGTTAAACAATAGGAGTAATTAATGGTCTAATGTTGGCCGCAGACACTTCAGTAGAAAAGAAATTTTGGGTTTGTTTTATGTTCAATTGATCTACCGTCTCTTTTTCTTTTTTTAAATCTGATAGATTGAAATTTGATTTCGAAAGTTAAATAGACTTGAAATTCAAACTTAAGACTGCCAATAATTGATTTTAGTCATTATTATTACCAATTAAACATTAAGTTGCTATGGCTTGAGGACAATTTTAAGAATTTTAAGCTGCTTTGCAATCATTTGTTACAAATAGTAAAATTAAGGATCAAGTTTTCCCAAATAATTATTTATTAACGGCCGCTTAAAGGATACGCATACTTGTACTGCAAAATGTATTGCTTGTTAAAGAAACTAGCAAAATTTCTTAAAAAAGTGGAATGCAATTTTGCGAAAATATCTAGAAACAAATTTGTCTCCATTATGCGAAACTAGATGGGTGGATCGTTATGATTCAATTTTACAATTTGCTGTAAAAATTAATTTTAGTTAAAAATTTTTGTTAAAAAGCCTAGATTTAATAGAAAAAAATATGCCACCGCATCGAGAGTTACATACCCTTTTTTGAATCTCTTTTACAGGACTCAAAAACACCTTTCTCAAATGACGTCCTCTTTTTGTTTAACATCCCCCAATTCCTGCTTTAGAATATTACTACATTTACTGATTTAAAAATTTTAATTTTACAATTTGCAGATGATACATTTAAAAACATTTTTGCTTTTTTCTTCAGGCTTAAGTTCTTTATATAATTTTTTTTATAAAAAGGAATTATTAATATTTTCCTTTAATGTTGAAAGAAACTTTTATCTTTTAAAAGCAAATTCATTGAGTTTTTTAAAAAGCTAAAAATAATTTTCTCGATTTTTGGTCGTTTTAGGTAGAATCGCCCAAGTCCAATAGGGCAACGCAAACAAAGGAAACAACAAATAGTCGAATAATAAACGCTTGTTTAAATAACACCCACTCCTACACACAAACAAATTTTTTTTATTTTTTCTGTAATTGTTGCTGTCTTAGAAATCGGTCTGGAATTGCAAGTGTGTACAAAAACATTTGTATTCATAGGTAAAAGGTAACATGACTAACTGATTTAATGATTTATTATCGCACAAAAACATTATGTAAGGGGCATAAAATTTGCACGTTAAAATCCACTAAGAACTAATTAGAATTTTAAGTATTTAAAAAAAAATTAAAAAAGGGAAACATCTTAGGTATTTTCACTTAGTATCACTTTCCGAATCACTTGAAGATTACTATATCGCAATAAAAATCTGAAGTTTTATACGAAATTTTTAATGATCTACTTATTTCTCCACATAGCCCCCATACAAATGCACTGCCGGAAAAGAGAGCTTGGGCAACAACTGTCATGTGTATTACACAGTGCAACACGAAAAAAAATAACCATATTCGGACATCACTACGTGAAAGAAGACCAAAAAAGAAAAGACCCGTGTCTCCCAGTTTTGCCCACAGTCATGCACTTTTTTTGTTATGGGCCCCCAAAGATTTGGGGCCTTGGTGCCATTTTTGCAAAAAGTGATAATTTTCTCAGGCTCATATCTTGCAAACCGTTCGGAATTTTAATTTACTCTTTGAGGCAAAGTTGTAGCCCTTTTTATAAAGAACAAAAATAATGAAGATAAAAAATTAAAAAATAAATTAAATAATTTTAAATCAAAATCGCAAAAAACTTTAAAAAATTCAATTTTTTTTTACCTTTTTCCCCCTGTTCAGGTCCATAGGTAGCAAACCGTTCAAAATTCGAGGAAACAGTCAACTACAAAAATTTACCTAACATCCCAATAAACAACTTTTTAGAACATATAAACTTCATAGGAATGATTCTTAACACCGTTTAGGTAGCGCTTAGGTAGCCGCAAAAGTTAAAAATTTCCCCAAAATGTGTGTATGTACATACATGTAGTTATGAAGTTATCTCTTCCTTACGTTTAATCAAATTACCTTAATTACATATATTGTATCTGTCTTTTGTGTAATAGAGAACTCTTGTGCATATAAATATGTGTATATGCATGTGAGATAGCCGCCCACAGTCATGCACTTTTTTTGTTATGGGCCCCCAAAGATTTGGGGCCTTGGTGCCATTTTTGCAAAAAGTGATAATTTTCTCAGGCTCATATCTTGCAAACCGTTCGGAATTTTAATTTACTCTTTGAGGCAAAGTTGTAGCCCTTTTTATAAAGAACAAAAATAATGAAGATAAAAAATTAAAAAATAAATAATTTTAAATCAAAATCGCAAAAAACTTTAAAAAATTCAAATTTGTTTTACCTTTTTTCCCCTGTTCAGGTCCATAGGTAGCAAACCGTTCAAAATTCAAGGAAACAGTCAACTACAAAAATTTACCTTACATCCCAATAAACAACTTTTTAGAACATATAAACTTCCTAGGAATGATTCTTAACACCGTTTAGGTAGCGCTTAGGTAGCCGCAAAAGTTAAAAATTTACGAAAATTTTTGAATTTTATTTGTTTTTTATTTTCTTCAACATTGAGATACTGTGCTGTCTATTACAAAAAAATAATAAAAAAAAATATTCGTTGATGTCCCTGGACTTGCAAATCGCGCTATCTTAAGTTGAGGATCCAAATCATCGTCCGAATCTGACACTGATTC
Organism: Melanophora roralis; assembly: GCA_963583895.1. Classification (NCBI taxonomy): domain Eukaryota; kingdom Metazoa; phylum Arthropoda; class Insecta; order Diptera; family Rhinophoridae; genus Melanophora; species Melanophora roralis. Next base: position 33,379,558 of record OY757187.1, on the reverse strand, counting down.
AGAACTTATGGTGTCCACAGGCACGTTGCTTCCAGACTGCTTTCCATCATTAGCTTTTTCTTTTTCACATACCTAATTAACATCATAAAGGGTTATCTTGTGACTCCACCAACATACCTAAAATGAATTAGAAAAGAAATCAAAAATAATACAAGACCATGCAACAATAAAATTGATGTTACCTCTGCAAGCAATGCGTCGAATTTTTTGCCTTTGTACTGTTTTTCCATGGGCATTGTGGTTTGGTGTAACCGTTCTCCTCGATCATCGGATTCGGTAGGGAGTCCTTTAATAAAGTCGTCAGAATAAAAGTAAAGAAAATGCAGCTTTAACGTCATCGATATGCCGATTTTCACAAAATAATACAGCATTTCTTTCACCCATTCTCTTGCTTGCGGTTCCGCGTCTCGATCCCCACCACGCTGAAGGTTAATCCATGCCGTTGAATGATTTTCATCAAGCGATAAATCAAATTTGCTCTTGAATAGCTTCTAATATCAGGGCCTATTAAATGAAGACAATTATGAGGGCAGAAAAGAAAACATTAACATCGTGTAAATAGTTATAGTACAACGAGGTGAACAAAAAATCGTTCTAAGTTTACTGTAATAACTTTTTTAATTTTGTCATCGCTACGCTTTGGGAAAACGCTTTTCAAATAGTCGAATGCGCTTGAACAATTTACAGCGGCCACTTCAATGAATTTTTTAACAATTCCTAATTTTATATGGAGCGGTGGCAGCAAAATGTCTTGAGTCTTGTCAATTAAAGGTGCATTCTTAAGTCTATGTTGTTTCATTTGTTCCTGCACACTTCCTCTTTGGCTCCATGAATTTCATTGGAATTGATTTACAGGTAAGCGCAAGTCCCAATTGCAAAGAAAACAAAAGAATTTTGGAAAGCCGCTCTCATCATTGATTCCTTGCAAAATATTGATGACCTTCAAATCACAGCAATTCTTCCATTTATTTTCGTAGCATTTGATTTTTTATTAGTTATTAGTTTTGGTCCATCTCTTCCCTATTGGAGCTCATAGTCGGTATCAAATCGATCTCGATTAGTAACACCACTTGCTGCAGACATTTCTGTAAATTCTGTCCTACGATCTGGAGTTTGCGGCCTTGGGAATACAAAATTTTCAGGTGCAAGTACTGGAAGTGTGGCTGTAACAGTTGCTTTATAAATTTTGTTCTTCTCATCATGTCTATTTAGGCAAGATGTGTAATTTACGCATGCATAAGAACTGGTTGCATCATGATCACCTGGGCGATTAATCCAGTTTACCGGCTTACAATATTTCATACTATGTTTGCCTCCATTCAACCATGCTATGAGATTATTATAACATTGGCGACACACTGCGTTAGGTGTGTAATTTTCACCGGTCGAATCTATTTCGTCCAAAAATAACTTGTATGCTCTTTTAAATTCACCTGTTAAAAGATTCTTTTCCTTTTGAAATCTTGTAGAATTATTTTTTCTGATTTGATGACCGCAAATGTAGCAAAAGAAATAAATCTTTTTACACTGCATATTGAAATTGTCAGTTGCCAATGTTGTATGCGAATTATGCTGTAGAACTTTCTCTATAACTTTCACCGCTGAGATCTCGTTGACGTCGCGCTGTGTAATGCCTCGATGTGGGAGTCGCATCGCTTTTATATTGTGATCTGCGTTCCTTGATGCGTGTGCGATCGATGCGTGAGCGCGTGAGCTGTTTACTGAAATCTTAGGTAAATTTTTGTAGTTGATTTCTTGATAAGTTTGGTTGCAATAATTTCTTCTTTTTAAATTTATCCAATTGCTATTTTATTTTGAATTGTCCTCACTTATTAAAAAAATTGGTAGTAGGTACATATGTAGGTAATTTATTGTTGGTATAAACAACAATTATTAAAAAGTAATAACAAAGCAATAAAAAAAGTATGTACATAATTTAGTTAAAGGCCGTTAACGATCATTATTGCGATTTGTGTATGATGTATTTTGTTGTTTAGGGTTTCCTGCAATTTTAAAGTTTGCCTACCTGTTTAGGTTGCGAGACTTTTCGCGGCTATCTCACATGCATATACACATATTTATATGCACAAGAGTTCTCTATTACACAAAAGACAGATACAATATATGTAATTAAGGTAATTTGATTAAACGTAAGGAAGAGATAACTTCATAACTACATGTATGTACATACACACATTTTGGGGAAATTTTTAACTTTTGCGGCTACCTAAGCGCTACCTAAACGGTGTTAAGAATCATTCCTATGAAGTTTATATGTTCTAAAAAGTTGTTTATTGGGATGTTAGGTAAATTTTTGTAGTTGACTGTTTCCTCGAATTTTGAACGGTTTGCTACCTATGGACCTGAACAGGGGGAAAAAGGTAAAAAAAAATTGAATTTTTTAAAGTTTTTTGCGATTTTGATTTAAAATTATTTAATTTATTTTTTAATTTTTTATCTTCATTATTTTTGTTCTTTATAAAAAGGGCTACAACTTTGCCTCAAAGAGTAAATTAAAATTCCGAACGGTTTGCAAGATATGAGCCTGAGAAAATTATCACTTTTTGCAAAAATGGCACCAAGGCCCCAAATCTTTGGGGGCCCATAAAAAAAAAAGTGCATGACTTTGGGCAAAACTGGGAGACACGGGTCTTTTCTTTTTTGGTCTTCTTTCACGTAGTGGTGTCCGTATATGGTTATTTTTCCATGACTTAAAAAATTACACACAGTGTTACTCTATGTCCACAAAATGTTGCATATGTTTGTGACTTTATGCCACCAACTGTCATACTGATCACTATAAAGATCGGTCCATAGCTTACCATGGCCTACTGAAAGACCCACTATCGAAAAACACCGTATCCTAAAATAGGTTTTGTTTGAAGTATTTTAAGGTCGGGCTTGACCGCCGCAGGCTTTTTTCTTGCTGCACTAATCAAGCATAAACAGCAAACGTGATTGAGTAGAAATTAGTAAACAAGAGCTTATAGAAACAGGTATAAAAAGCAGCAAAAAAAAATACCAAAAAAGAAGGGATAAATTTAAAAAGGAACAGGAAGTAAGAGGCCTCTTCTTGATGTTGTCGTTGATTTTGTATTTGCTTGTAGTTCTTCTTCTTATTTGTTGCTGTAGTGTCTACTGTTGTTGATGATATCATTGTTCCATGCTGTGATTCTGTTTTGTGTTTAACGATTTATGTATGTTTATTCTTACTCTTATTTTTAGGTTTGTATGTAGGTTGTAGTTTTATTTTTCGTTACGTTCGTTTATGTAGTTTTGTTTTTCCACTTCTTGCAATTTTTTTAGTTGTTGCTGTTTTTGTCTGCTTCATTGTTTTTACTTTCAAACATTCTATAGGGTTGGTGGTGGTAGGCACGATTATTAAATAACAACTTGCTTTGGTGAAGCATACATTCCAGAGCGTGCACATTGGGACAACTTTTATAATAACTTTTTTGGGTAAATAAACAAAAAAAACATCGAATGCATGGAGAAACAAAGAAAATCAAATTTAGAAAAAAAAACATTAGTAAAATTTTAGTTTACAATTAATTTTTGTTTTTAATTTTATTTGTTTAATTGTTGTTTTTTTTATTATGGCGGCCGCTGACCAACAAATACAAATATACAACCCTGTACAACTATAAACTAAATTATATATATATATACATTGGATTTATCATAATTAACAATAAAAAATGTTGAATTGAGTAGTAGGAATGCCGATTAGCTGTTAAAGGCTCTTTTTACCTGAAAATAGGAGATCATTGGTTCTACTTATTAATGCAACCTGCCTTAAAAATTCTGAAACCATAGAGCCTGTGCTTCCTGTTCTCCCAGTCCTTAAAAAATATATGGATCTTCCAGGAATATTCTTTAATAGTGACTACAGGCTCAATTATGATTATGGTGACTTTGGTGCTCTCTAACAGATAATGGGTGAACTAATAAATAATATACTGTTCAATATTTTATGATCTAAGATAGTTACGGTTAAAATAATTTAATTTGTCGAAAATGAAAAAAAAATTGCCAAGAAAATTTTTCAGAGGAAACGTAATGTTCGTTTTTGGGTGTGAGCAGTAAAGTTTAACGGGAAAAATGTCTGGTGAGGTGCATTAATATTTTCCAGGAAATACTATACGATTTTGGATTGCATGGAAGATCAATACTTTAGTCTGGTTAGGATATCATTTTTATTCGAAATTTAACAGTATTTAATTGTCTTATTTCGTGTATGGTAGACTCACATAACGGGAGAAAGAAAGTAAACGATTTTGTGTTCCCAATTTTTTTTAATTAAAGAGCAATACACATTGAAGAGTATATACGTTCCCTGTTGGGAAACCTAATCAGAGCCGAATCTGGCATTAAGATACTATCACCAATGATCAATGAAGCAGCACTAACGGCAAAAATAAACTTACCATCAAGAAATGCCTACATATATACCAACCAAAGTGAATAATATTTAATAAAAGGAAAATTTGTTGCTTCAATTATTGTGTAGTTCTTTTTGTAAATACCTGTCCAGAGCAGTTAAGAAATTAATTGTACTACAATTTAACTGGTTTCATATTCTGGATAAATAGTCATACCATTTGTTCAAAGATACTAAATAAACATTTCAACAAATTAAATTAATCATACGTCTGAGAATCAAATGTAAGTTTTTTCTTAGTTGTTAAACTTAATTTTATTATTGACACTTAAGAATTTTTATTGTTTAACTGATTTTAAATACATATTGAAAATGCCCAAAAAAGAAAGCTAAAAGTTTTATTTATTTATAACGAAAAATAAAGGTACGGATAGTTCGTTTTTGGTTTATAGAAGGGCTGACTAGAATTGTGAATAATTGTTAGCAAGGGTGGTGGGCATAGACAGAAGGTAGCAGATTTTATCAAAGCTACCTAGGCCAGCTCTCAACCCATGTAGTAGTTTTAATAAACATTTCAATGTGTAGATTATTTTAAGTACTGCTACCTATATTTATGAATCCTTTCACATTATTTCTAAAGATCCTAATAAATTTTCCTTCTCTGGACCTAAAAAATCCCGCCATTTTCCGACAAGCACTTCCGAACTGTTAGATGGCACTTGTCCCCGAAAGAGCCTTGAATCACAGATCCGTCTGTCTGTTAACCTGTCGAAATCAAGTTTCTAAAGCCCTTTAATATTTCTCGGGCCTGTTTGTAATATTAAATATACTTCAGCAGAATCGCACAATAATTGACAGAGGCTAAAATATGTAAATAAAAACCTCTAAGACCGCCCCTAAGCGTGTGCAAACATTTTTGAGAAACATACTTATACCTTATTTGTACCCCCTAATAGAGTTGTCATACAAAGTTTAATTTTTTAAATATTTTAAAATCGCTCCCACAGCTTCCAGTGAGCTCTTACAAAGCTTAAGTGTGGGACTGCCCTAATTATTCCTCCTAAAAATTTTTGAGGTACATACTTATACTCTATCTCCAGCCCCTAAGGTTGCAATACAAAATTTGAATAAATTAGGGCAAAACCGCTACAGTTTTCCTGTAGTCGAACTTAGAGGAATAAAATCTATCACAGAACTCCATTAGTTTTACTTCCAAAAATAATCCTAGAACATACTTACCCCCTGTCACCATCACCTAAGGGGGTTGCCATACAAAATTAACTTAAATGATTTAAAAACGCCCACAACTTCCCCAGAGTTGGCCTTAAAGAAATAAAGTTTACGACCGACCCCCATTAGTTTCCCTTCCCAAACATATTTCGAATACATATTTACTTCCTATCTTCATCGCCTAAGCTAGTTTATTAATTGTAATATATACGGTTCAAAAACTGCTTGTGTGGATCAGGTGACTGGATAATCAAAAAGACCATTGTGAAAGGATTATAATATTTATGACAGCCAAATATAACGCCTTTACTTGTTTTTTTTGTTACAACTAACGTCATTGGCTCATTGAACTTTGTCTTTGTAAACTTTTTCATATCAGAATTCACCTAAAAGGTTTGATATTAATTAATTTTGTTTTTCACATTAACCCCACTGTTAAACGTGTGCTTGTAATATGTGTAAGTGTATGTATGTATTTCTCAAAAGGTTAAGTTGTAGACAAATATGTTTAAAAGTAGTGCAGGTAGGTACATTTAAGTTAGTGCATGCTATAGTCTTTCTTGTTTTGGTATGTTTAAAGAGGTGCAAATATTTTTTATTGAACCCTATTGTTGCGTTGCTTATATTTAATGAAAATATAATGCTGCTTCGCTTTCTTTGTTGCTGTTGTTATTATTACCAGGCTAAAACGCCATAAAATTGTTCTCTTTATAAAAAAAATTAGTTATTTTAATAAATGTGTTTGTGGAAGTATTTTGTAATTATTTTGTTTACATTTGCATTTATTTTAAATCATTGAATTTTCGTAGAATTTTTTGTTTCAAATACTTTTGTCTAGTTAATTTGAGTAAAAATTTATTAGTTTGTTTTATTTTGTTAAATAATCTAAATGAAATCATTAGGCTTTAATTACTAAAAATAATCAGAACAATCTAATATTATACAAAAATTATTTTAAATGCATTTATAGAATTTAATAAAGAAACAAAAAAAAATTAAAACATATATAGGTATATGTATGCTTGCACTTTTAATTAAAGCAAAAATTTTGTAAAATATAGAATATTTTAAAAATATTTAAAAGCATAAAAACACATTAAAGACTTTATTTAAAAATTATTTAAGCAGAGATTTTACTATGTTTATTTAACTTTTCATTTAGTTAAATTTAGATTTAGCTAAATAATTGTTATTGCGATTTTATCTTTTTTAATTTAATAAGAAATAAAGCTTTTAGATAGTGGAAATTATTTACTAACATTTGTTAACTAAAACAATGCACAAGTACATCGATTTATTGGTCCTTAATAAAGTTTCATGTTTTAGTATACTTTACAGGCTGCAGCCAGCAGCCAGTAACCAAGCAAAAAACTATCGCTATGCAGTAAGAACTTTCAAAGACGAATCAGGGTACCTTCCTGATTGAATGTAGACATGATTTTCTGTTAGGTTGGGTTTCCAAGTACTCTTGCACTCTTCCAAGTACAAGGCACAGGATCAAAGAAATTCTTCACACCAAAAATAAACCAAGTAATCTTTACTTAAATCAACCCTAAGCGGTGTCAAAATTACGGTAAGTACGGATTTTATTAAACCAAGTAAGGATCTTTTTAAATGAAGTACAATTTATATACTACAAACTTTTTAATTTTAGCCACATGTAAGCCAAAAAAGAATTGACTTAAGTTCGAAACTGTACAAGATGTAAGCTGTAAAAGAGTGATTTAAGCATAAGAAAGATGAATCCAAAAAGGAAAATTTATTTTTTTGACCAACGAAGTTTAATAAAAGAAAAATATATAAAATTTTATTTATGTTTTATACATATTTGATATTTATAATTCAAAAATTTTTTTACCGTACTTGTACTAGGATTTAAACCTAGGTCTGTCCGGACCAGCACGCTACCATCTAGGCTACCGAGGCACTATGTCTTTGTTTTCAAATCGAACGAATTGTCGTTTCAGGCGTTTTTGATTAGAAACAAAATTTAATAGAAGGTATAAATTTCCACAGCCAAGCAAAAATGTGTGTTTGAATTCAAAATAACTTTCATAAAATACAAAGAGATCAGTTTCACTATAACAGTTCCTTAAATCTTTCCAGCAAAAACTTACATTGCCTTGTAATGAGTTAAAATCCAAAAAACTCTCACTTATTTGCATTTTACCCCATTTTTTAACATGACGATAACATTGGCGGTAAGTACTTACCATGCTCGCTTCCAAAGAGGGAGTTAAATAGGTACTTACCATGCTCGCTTACAAGGAAAGACTTGAATAATCTATTACTTTATTGTCATTAAAATAACATTTTCTCTGGCTACCCCAGTTACTCATTGTTGAACTTAAAGGTTTTTCTTTGATGTTTTGGTTAAAACTGGCTTAAAATAGTAAGATAAAATAAGTTAAGAAATTGTCAAACTGAAACTATCTGCCTAAATTTTAAATAAAAAATAATTCTTAATCTAACAACTGCTAAGTAATACAGACGTTTGGTAATACTAGTTGTAATGTTAAAGATTTGTAATACCTTATCACTTCCAAGTTTTTCTGGGTTATTTATCTTACTTTTAAGTTTAAGTGTGTTCATATGATGCTGGTTGCATGGGTTCTTTAAAAACTTCTTCTTCTCATTTTCTCAACTTTTATTCGGGGGTGGTAAGCAAGCTCCCTTTGCATCTAATAGCAGTATAGACTTCACATGTATTTCCCTGCCTGGCGCATACAAATTGGAGTCGACGAGATAAAATCATAGACGTTTCATTATCAAAGATCCGACTGTATATGACGAATATATAATGAAAGAAACCCTCTACATTATGCCAAACAATAAGAGCTGCTGTGCCAAATCTTCTTTGGGTTTTTGCTTATATCTCGATCAATAGTAAACCAATTTTGCTAATTTTAGATAGCGATTATCTAAGAGACATTTATGGTTATTTGGTATCCAATCATTATTTGTGCGACTTAATTTGGGTCCCGAAACTTGATTTCAACAGACACACAGAGCGACAAACGGACATGGCTTTATCGACTTGCCTATCTATAAGGATTCAGAATCTATATACTTTATGGGGCCTAATATATATCCTTATCACTATGTAAAGATTATAAACATTTTTATGTTTGAAACGTGTTCGAATTGAGACATAAAAATACTTCCTTCACAAAAGTTTAATAGGCTTTATTATGCTGACATTAGGAAAGTACGTCAAGGTGGTACGAACGGAAATCTGGTGGGTAAAGTCCTAACAGGGATACTGGAGGCAAATGACTATCAGATCAAGACTTAAAAATCCGACAGAAAATGCCAAAGATATAATAAAAAAAAACTAAAACGGTGACCTCTACTTTCAGCGTAAAAATTAAAAACCAGTTTTTTTCCAAATCTGCCAACTATTCTTTTTCTAGACAGTCTACTGTATTAGCAGGCATACATACATTAATATTCCTAATAGAGATAGCATTTCAAATAAATGGGAATAAATTGATTTATGTATTTTAATCATACACACAATTTGTGTCATGATAAAAACTCATTTTAATTACAATTTAAATTAAACGCGAATTTTAATAAATCCTGTATAATATATCAATGATGTAACAAACAGTATCAATGCAGTGAACTTTTAGGATACTGCGTATTTAGATCTGTAGATACACGTGTAATTATGCATGTTAATACAAAAATTAATAGTAATAATTGATAGTTGCAAAATCGAACTTTGAAAAAACACAAACTTTAAACAAATAACAACTCTTACGTTTGTACACATACATACATACATACTTGTTATAGGACAACCACTAAGGTATACAATAATTTAAATATTTGGCCAAATTCTATTCCACACAAAAATATTAGCATCATTTAACAGAACAGCAATGCAATCATACAAATACGCACACATACAAACAGTAAGAAAATTAGCATTTGACCATAAATTGCGGCCTACAAATATAAAGTGCATAAATATTTTTGTTAATATATACGTATATGCATCATTGGTTTGTTTTTATAAAAACCAATCAATCGGTAACCCATTTTAAACCAAGCACGGTTTTTTAAGTGGGGGTCTGTCCCGGATTATATAAAGGAAAAGCCAATTAATTAATGTTAAAGTAAATGAAAATTAAAAAAACTACATCCGTCTTAATTACCCCTATTCTATGTAAACCTTATGTCCTTTAAAGTTCTAGCTATTATTAAACGTTTTAATTGCTATCATCTTTAGGAGTTATAAGCTATTCAATATCAACAAATACTTACTTTTTTAAATGATATCGAAATATATTTTATGTTCACATTTTTGTTCACACATTCACTACGGAACGATCCGTATACATTAGCCTTTTTTCAAACCATTATAGCTGATTTATATAAAAGTAAGACATCATCAGTCTGTCAGGTTAATAGAGATTTTTAAAACATCGGAAGGCTACTTTTAATAGAAATATTTAGGTTGATTTTCCTACTTATAAGGATCAAAAATTTGAATATATACATATATGGGGTCAGAAATTAGCACTTTTGCCTTTAACTTTTTGTTTTTTTATACAATTTTTTATAAATAAACGACTGTGTGTAGATTAGTAATTACGTCTGTGATTTCTGAAAAAAGACCACAGTACAAATACAACTAAAGAGTGATGATTTGTAATTTCGCAAAACTGGTGGTTGTTGTATATAAACACTTTGTAGGTTAAATTATGTTAGGTTGTGTCCTTAAAGAATGATGCTATCAGCTGTTTAAATGAAAACAATATTAAAAGGAGAGATAACGCAACTTAATCTACAACATTTTCCTTTGTTTATAAACAAATCAACTGACTGATTCAAAGTCTTTAGAAACATGTACTAAATAAAAACTTATAAAGAGAGAGAGAGAGTGAGAGAAAGAGAGACATTTTCGAAATTTGTCTGTAACTTTTGTGTACAATATTTTCAAATAAACTTTTGTATTTAAATTTGTTGATTTTCTCTTGTTTCTTTTAGTTTTTATCACATTCTTAGAGCTGAAAGACCCAGTAATGTGTTTATTAATAAAATGTTTGTGCATTTTTAAATAATTTTCTTTTATCTTAATAGTTTAGGACTGATTCGGTTTACTACTTTTGTTGGCTCTTTCTATAAATTTATATACATCCTGTATTATTTAACATTGATAAAGTATCTCATGGCTGATATTATATAAACAAAACTGAACGCTCTATAGCCTTATAATAACTGTACTTAATAATTTTCATTTATACATAACAGATTTCAATAAGAGTAGTCCGATTTTATTTAATTTATATTTATATCAAAAAAAGATAAACTTATGCATGAACATACTTTTCAAAATATTTTTCCGTTCAAGAGTGGATATATTTTATTCATTAGTACATAACCACAAAGCGATCAATCCCAAACTAAAGTTATACTTATTACTACTTAGTAAAAAGTTTTTGTGTTCAGTGACCGAAAACGAAAAAAATAGATAAAAATCTCTTAAAGGTTTTACAAAGCTTTTTTCATGCCCAGCTTTTTATTTACATTAGATTTCTTTAAATATTTTTTTTATTTGGTCATTCAAACATATTTTTTTGTAATAATAACAAAATAATGACAGCAACATACAACTTTTAATTATTAAAATTTTTTTTAGAATTACGGAAAAATTTTTAAGAAAACTAATTAAATCTTGAGTTTACTTTTTACATTAAATAAATATTTCTCATACGCTAGCAGGGCAAATTAATTGTGTTTTAAAACTACAATAATAAAATTTAAATGGCATAAATTCAAATAATATAATAACTAATGCATTTTTTAAGAATATTTTAAAATATATATATAAAAAAATAATGTTTTTAAAGTGTTTTTACGATGAGGAGTTTCTGATCAATCTTAAGGTTATTAATAAATTTGAAATTCACTTAATGAAGAAAGTAACGCTAAAGTATTTTTCAAAAAATTTTGTTTTTTATTTCTTAAATCTTTTAATTTAATTTTATTAGCATTATTTTGTCTAGTTTTTTTATATTTATTTAAAAAAAGTAAATATTGAAGTAATAGCTGAAGGATAAAATTGTTGTAAATACTCCTACTTAACTATGTCAGTAGTTGTATATGTATTCTTATACATTTATAAGGCCACTCTTATATAAAACAACTGATTACAACCAGTGAGGGAAAACGTTTTATTTAAGAAAAAAATATATTTTTTTTTAATGCTTCCATATACATACATACATATGTATATCTAATAACTTCTCAATGGGTAACGAGACGCATGAAGCTAAGCCAAAGTTAAAATATATAAGCAAATATATTGATGTTTTAAAATGACTTAAAGCAAACCCCCCCTTAGGCAGTTTTTATCCATAATCAACTGTATTTAAACGCTTACTATAACAACTTATAACTTACCATTCGACATCGAAATGCACACACATATAAACCCTCATACAATCTATCTCAAACCCCAAACGCATGCAAATATACATATATCATATAATTTAATTTATGGCAATTAGTAAATATTGAGCATATGATTTGTTTCCGGCTCAATATCAAACCATTCACATTATAATTTATGATCTTCTTATTTAATACCAATAGCAATAACAATAGATAACAGGGTAACTACTGTGCAAAATTAAATCCAGTCTATGTAATTACATTTAAGAGCAAACAAAAGAAGAAGAAAAAAAAACAAATAAACAACAAACAAACAAAACAAACATACATATATTTCTAACCTTATTATGCTCAAATTTGCAAAAGTTTCAAATTTAATATCTATACGAATATATTTTTAAAGTTTAGATAATAAAGACATTGTACTCATCAACGTCCTCATTATCATGGCGTTTATGCCTACTTTTAATTCCACCACACCCGGCAAAAGCGGATGTTGTGGCGCCATCATATCCATACAGCCTATACTCAAACACTCATATACGCACACACATGTATGTACCTTATTCTTAAAAAAAACAAGTAAGAGCGCTATATTCGGCTGTGCCGAATCTTATATACCCTTCACATTGGTCTTTAAATATACCCAGCCAAGTAATTTTGTATTGCAAACAATATAAAAAAAAACCTTGTGCGAGTTTTAAAGCCCATAGAAAAAATAACAAAATTTTAACGTTCGTATGAATAATAGAAATAGATGAAGAAGATTTGAGGTCGAGAGTTTTAAAAGTTTTCGACATTATTCATATTTAAAAGTTAATAAAACTTGTTAAATGTTCTAGTCCCCCTGCTCTTCTCCAACTTTTTCTCCAAAATGTATGAATTATTTGATTATTACTTTTTGTAGAATATTCGAAGTCGATAGCTGTAATAGTTTTCCAGAAGTAGCGTATCAAAAGTTTTATAAAAATTGTTAATTTGTATGGGAGCTACCCCTTCTTCACCCCCCATCCGAAAATTTTTTTCTTCAGAGCGTAGCCCTTGATGTCCAATCACTTTTTGTAGAACGTTTGATTTCGATATCTGTTATAGTTTCCGAGTTATAGCGTATCGAAAATTTCATACAAATCGTTAATTTGTATGGGAGCTACCACTTTTTTTGCCCCCACTCAAAAAATATTTCTTTAAAGCGTAGGCATTCTTGTCCAATTACTTTTTGTAGAACATTTAATTTCGATATCTTTTATAGTTTCCGAGATATAGCGTATCGAATATTTTATAATAATTGTCGATTTGTATGGGAGCTACCCCTTTTTTTGCCCCCACTCAAAAATTTTTTTCTTTAAAGTGTAGATCTTTGCGTACAATCACTTTTTGTAGAACATTTTAAGTCGATATCTGTTATAGTTTCCGAGATATAGCGTATCGAATATTTTATAACAATTGTCGATTTGTATGGGAGCTACCCCTTTTTTTGCCCCCACTCAAAAATTATTTTCTTTAAAGTGTAGATGTTTGCGTACAATCACTTTTTTTAGAACATTTTAAGTCGATATCTGTTACAGTTTCCGAGATATAGCGTATCGAATATTTTATAACAATTGTCGATTTGTATGGGAGCTACCCCTTTTTTTGCCTCCACTCAAAAAATTTTTTCTTTAAAGTGTAGATGTTTGCGTACAATCACTTTTTGTGGAACATTTTAAGTCGATATCTGTTATAGTTTCCGAGATATAGCGTATCGAATATTTTATAACAATTGTCGATTTGTATGGGAGCTACCTCTTTTTTTGCCCCCACTCAAAAAATTTTTTCTTTATAGTGTAGATCTTTGCGTACAATCACTTTTTGTAGAACATTTTAAGTCGATATCTGTTATAGTTTCCGAGATATAGCGTATCGAATATTTTATAACAATTGTCGATTTGTATGGGAGCTACCCCTTTTTTGCCCCCACTCAAAAATTTTTTTCTTTAAAGTGTAGATGTTTGCGTACAATCACTTTTTGTGGAATATTTTAAGTCGATATCTGTTATAGTTTCCGAGATATAGCGTATCGAATATTTTATAACAATTGTCGATTTGTATGGGAGCTACCCCTTTTTTTGCCCCCACTCAAAAAATTTTTTCTTTAAAGTGTAGATGTTTGCGTACAATCACTTTTTGTGGAACATTTTAAGTCGATATCTTTTATAGTTTCCGAGATATAGCGTGTCGAATACTTTATAACAATTGTAACAATTGTCGATTTGTATGGGAGCTACCCCTTTTTTTGCCCCCACTCAAAAAAATTTTTCTTTAAAGTGTAGATGTTTGCGTACAATCACTTTTTGTGGAACATTTTAAGTCGATATCTTTTATAGTTTCCGAGATATAGCGTGTCGAATATTTTATAACAATTGTCGATTTGTATGGGAGCTACCCCTTTTTTTGCCCCCACTCAAAAAATTTTTTCTTTACAGTGTAGATCTTTGCGTACAATTACTTTTTGTAGAACATTTTAAGTCGATATCTGTTATAGTTTAGGAGATATAGCGCATAAAATATTTTACCACATTTGTGCAATTGTAAGAAAAATACCCCTTCCCCTGGTCCTATCTGAAAAAATTTTTTCCATTATTTAGGTCCCTTTTTTAGGAGTATCCGTGCCAAGTTTTGTGGCAAGAGTGACTATACTTACTGAGATATATAGGGATATATGCACGGATTTTGTCCTAAAAAAATGGGTTACTCTGGGTTTTCGCTTATATCTCGGTCAATAGTGAACCGATTTTGCTGATTTTAAATAGCGATTGTTAGCGGGATATTTCTGATCGTTTGACACCATTAACTGGTCTGTATCTTTTTATTTGACTCCGGAAACTTGATTTCAACAGACGGACAGACGGACAGACGGACAACGCTAAATCGGCTTCCCTATCTATAAGGATCCAGAATATATATACTTTATGGGGTCGCAAATGAATAATAAAGAAATTACAAACGGAATGACAAAGTGATATATACCCTATCACTATGTGAAGGGTATAACAAGATGAAAAATAATATATTTCAACAAGAAAGCAAAAAAACCTAAAAAGAGAGAACTTCACATATTTAATTTTATAGTTTAAAAACAAAACTAAAAATTCATATTTGTTCATACGTTTGATAAAATTGAAATCATTTTGAAGCTGTGTAACTAAACTAAAGCAGCAATGCTGCCTAACAAAACTAGTGAAATAAATTGGGCCAAGATGAAAGGCGTAATAGTTTTAAAATTTTAGAGAAAAAGAATTAAGAGCATTTGTATGCCAAATTTGTTGAATGTTGATTGAGTAACTTAGTTACGTTCCACTGGCAACATTGTATTGGGTTTTATTTTATTATTTTGTTCAAATCAGACTGGCATTTCCATTACATTCAAAGGGTAATTGAAAAAGCAAAATACCAATTACATGTAATTCTAACTAAATTGCGGTAATTATATACATATTTAATTACATTTCATCACTTTAAACTGAAAATCGATCCAAGCTATCAGCCACTAATGTATGTATATTTATTTTTTTAATTTCTTTAAAAGAAAAAGTCAGAAAATATTTTGTACTAATAAATTTTTACACATAAATCTCATGCAAATATGCACATGCAAACACCATAGTACCACTAATATTGGGTAATTAAAAAACCCGTTTTGTCTGCTTAACTCCAAGGCTTCTATGATTTTTTCTGAATTTGGTTAAAAAACGATGTGTCATGCCAGTTTTCTGCTGACTGACTCATCCATCATCGTACAGCCCAAACACAAAAAGCTAGAGGCATGAAACGTGAAACATTATATTAAAATCATTAGATTTAAGTCTTAATTACTTAAAAAAAGGAAAAAAAAAATTATTTAACAAAACGATTGTATTATAACTCGGGAAGAATTAATTAGATTTTAACAAAACCACTACCAAAAGGCTTATATTAAATTTGCTTCTAAGCCTTTCAATCATTACTTTTAAATTATCCACGGTTTTAAAATTATTTGGTCCACAATATTAAAAACGAAAATTCGAGATTCGAAAATTATTTAAAAATACAAAAGCATTTAAATCTTTTCTATTTCATTTTACGATCACAAAGTTTCATGAATCTACGTTAATTAAAATCAATGGATAAATGGTTTTATTAACAATTAAGTGCAGTTACCTAATTTTAATAGAAATTGAGTTTTTTAAGGACTTCCCAACCAATATTATAAAAAACTGCGATCAAGTAATCCAATTTTGTTAGAAGAAATACTTTAAAATATGAAATAAGATTAGTTTTACTTTTAAGTTATAAAATTTGGTTTAAATACTTGGCGGGTTTGGAATTATTCTAATCAAAATCATGAAAAATATTCTTAGCTTTTGGGAAAATCAATAATTTGTATTTATTGGAAAATAATTAAAACTGAAATGAGCAAAAACGTAAAAAATCTGTAACAGATCTACTTGATAGAAAAATTAATGCATAAATGGTGATTTTAATAAAAATTAAATTAAGTTACCTGTCTCTTTTAAAACTCTAAGGGCCATTATTACAACTTGGCGTTAGCTTAAAGTGAGATTTTATCGGTCGGATAAAAACATTTTCATTATTACAACTTTCTTTTAACCTAAAAATGAGCGATAAATTAAAGGCAAGTTCGTCTTGGCGGTAAGTTTTACAAGGAGGATTTATGTTTAAGTTACCATATTTTCTTATTTTAATATGGTAGCACTATCCGTTAAACAATTTTGCTTTTCAAAATGTAAACAAAAGTGCGTCGTTGCCACTACAATTTTATTACTCCTTCAAAAGTAGTCGGTAATTGCTAACGGTATTGCCACACAATAAGAAATATGTATTTAACTTTACCGGCAAGTTGTAATAATGGAAATTTGCTAACGGCCACTTTATCGCCCTGTTCTGTTAACGCTACCATTTACTACCGCCAACTTTGTCGCCAAGTTGTAATAATGGCCCTAAGGGCTATTATTACAACTTGGCGTTAGCTTAAAGTGAGATTTTATCGGTCGGATAAAAACATTTTCATTATTACAACTTTCTTTTAACCTAAAAATGAGCGATAAATTAAAGGCAAGTTCGTCTTGGCGGTAAGTTTTACAAGGAGGATTTATGTTTAAGTTACCATATTTTCTTATTTTAATATGGTAGCACTATCCGTTAAACAATTTTTGCTTTTCAAAATGTAAACAAAAGTGCGTCGTTGCCACTACAATTTTTCGCCATCTTATTACTCCTTCAAAAGTAGTCGGTAATTGCTAACGGTATTGCCACACAATAAGAAATATGTATTTAACTTTACCGGCAAGTTGTAATAATGGAAATTTGCTAACGGCCACTTTATCGCCCTGTTCTGTTAACGCTACCAATTACTACCGCCAACTTTGTCGCCAAGTTGTAATAATGGCCCCAAGTAGGTACTTAGATTAACACCCCTTTTTAATATGAGTATTTTAAGGTTTTTTTTAACGTAAACGTTCTTAACAGTTTTCGATTTTGATAAAATTTTGTAAATTAATGGTAAAATGCATCTTTATGTTGCAAGCTAGTAATTTTTTAAAATTTTTAACAATAGTGGCAACCTTGTTGCTCTGAACTGTTAAAAGTTGGGAGGAAGAATCTACACAAGGCACATTCAACCAGGTAATATTAAGAGCCCAGCTGATTAAAATCAATTTGACATTTTCACGTTATAAAAATTTAATTTTATATCAAATTTTTAGTTTTTCTGACATTCTACCGTTCAAACACAAAAAAGGAAATGCAGAGAGCGATTTTTTTGAACTCGCCTTGGGTTTACCTTGTTAAATGTGCCTTGAATCTGCATATACAAACATATGTTGTAATATTTTTTTGTATAAAAAATATTTATTTTTAATGAATTTAAGCCTTTGTTTTGCTTCTGTTTCCCGATTCCTCCCAATTGAGAAAATGATATCTTTTAGTTCTAACATTTCGGTAAACGGCGTTATCATTTCATAATTGACACCATTCTTAGTTTTACATGGGTATAGAATTTAGTTGCTTAATATTATTTATGGTAGAACACGGCATAATTCGTTATCATTTTCCTTAACTTAGTAAAATAGGTTTCGCTGCAACACTTTCAATCAAATAAAATCAAATTTTAAAAATCGACAAAAAAGATATACGGGAGATACATATACATTCGCTATGTGACCGATTGTTCTACTTTCACCCGTTAAGCCGCCGTAATGGCCTATGCATTGCTTATAGCGACTAACGCTTGTCTGTCTGTTTTGAGAGCTTGTTGTTATTTCCTCGGGTAACTGGTTGGTAATAAAGTATGCTATTACTTTGTTTACGATGCTCAAAAGTGTTATCACTTCGGTCATTTTGGTCGCTTTTTTGAAATTTAAAAAATGACTTTATCACCCGGAGTTGTATATGTCTCTAATGTTGTTTTATTTCTATTTTATCATTTATCTAGCTAGAAAGATTTTTGATAATATTTTAGATTAAATTCAAAGAAAGGAGATTCTGCGGGTTCCCCGTTTTAAATGATTTTCATGAGATCAACTTGTCACTTGTGGTCTGGTAATTTTTCTACGCGTCAGATTTCCGAAAACTGCGAAAAAAATTTACCCGAGGTAATTAATTTAAGCACATATTTATAGTTTTGGGAGGAATGTAGTCAAAGCATGCTGCTATACTTTTTTCAGTCTCCCAGTAGTAGTTTCAGCATTAGATGGTTCGAAATATTATGAAAAGTTTTAGGGGTTTCCATTATTTGTTCGTCCGTGTTAGCGAATAGCGTCCTTACCTTTTGATTATGGAATGATTAGGTAAAATCATTTAGTTTCGTAAGCTCTCTTTTGTTTTTTTTAACGGGCATTTTTACTTTTTTATTTTTACTTAGCATTCTGTAACAAGTTCATTACGTTTATGGAGTGTTTTGTTCCTTGATGTTTTTAAAGTTCGCCTTTCTTTAATAAATGCCCATGTTTTTGAGCTTATATTTGCGGTTTCCCTGCCTAGCATCTTAAAATTCTAAATAAAATCTAACTAAATGCTCTTTTTAAGTAGAATTAAAAGATAATGTTTCATCAACATTTATTTATTTTTAAAATATTTTTAGCCTTTCTCTCTCTCTCTCTCTCTGAAGTTAGTTTTAGCGCACTCTCCACAACATTCTAACAAGAAATTTTATTTAAGCAATATGTTGCTTGTTAAACATGTAAAACATCATCATCATTATCATCACCCCTTATTTATCACAACAAAACAAACACAATACAGACGAAGTTATGACGACTCCACAACGATGATGGCCCAGTACTAAACACAAGAGGAACATTTTTCTTGTTAATGTTGTGCTTATTGATGGCGTGGTGGTGGTGGCGGCGGCCTTTTTGTTATTGCTGTAGTATTTTCCTACCACCAACCCAATACGACACATGCGACTGATATTAAAAAGTATCTGCTCCAAGATTTTATTATCTCAGTTGATATTCGTGTGCCGTGTCAGCAACATCAATTAGAAATCGAGTGCGTGTAGACCGTGTGTATAATATTTAAAAATTTCGTGTCTCCTCGAAACTAAAAATTCGTGTATGTATGAATGTTTGCACTCGAAATGTACATTTATTTGAAAATTATTAAAATCAGCAGCAATAAAGAAGGTAACAGCAATATTTAGTACAACTTTAGTAGTTGCAAGAAAGAATAGTGTCGTCGCTACTAAATAACAAAATATGTTGTTGTTAATTATTTTTTTATAAACAGAAAAATATGCAATAGAAAACAGCAAAAAATAAAAAAATTTTTTGAAAATTAAAAAAAGTTTAAGTGGAAAATCGAAAGTGAAAAATAAAATTAATTAGAAAAAAACTGATACGATAAATAAAACTTGAAAATCGGATATTTTCTCTTGTGTCAATAGGGCCTTTGGCGGAATTAATGTTTTATTGTGCTTAAAATGGTCCAACATAAGTTACCAAAACCTAAAAACTGAAACGGTATGTCGGTGTATTTAATTGCCTAAGACTTTCGGTCGCTCGGTTGTTTAGTCGTTGACACGTTCTTTATTTGTTCCGTTTTGGTGAAATGTGTGTGCGTGAAAAAAGTTTGATGTCTTGTCACGTTAAGTGTGCGTGTATTTGACATACTAGAGCAAAATCAATTTACTACAAAAAATCCCCCTTTTTTATATCACTAGTGGATACAAAGTTTTTCATTGTATGAGTAAAAACTAATAAAAAACCTCTTGCATTTAAGT
Organism: Melanophora roralis; assembly: GCA_963583895.1. Taxonomy (NCBI): domain Eukaryota; kingdom Metazoa; phylum Arthropoda; class Insecta; order Diptera; family Rhinophoridae; genus Melanophora; species Melanophora roralis. Next base: position 33,359,285 of record OY757187.1, on the reverse strand, counting down.
GTATAGTGTTTTGTTTATTCGTTGTATTCTTTTGTTTAACCGAATGATGTACATAAAAATATTTAAAAATAGAAATAAATGAAAAATATGTTAAATCTTAAAATTTTCAAAACAGCTTAAACAAAATAAAAACTCCTAAAAAGTTCCGTATGACTTCTACCATCAAACAGTTTTGGTAGCTAAGTAAGAAGGATGAAACGCAAAAGCAAAGGCATTTGTTTCTTTTATTCGTATAAAAAAATATAAAATAGCGACAATTTAAAGAATTTCAAACTATAGAGTAATGAAAAAATAAAATAAAAAAAAAATAATTCCAACCCAACGAGTTAAGTTTTAATTTTTATAAATAAACACACTTTGCAAGCATCGTAAAAAGGAATAAAAAAAAAATTAAAACATATTTACACAAAAAAGTTTTTCTTTTTAAATATCAAACAAATGATATGCAAATAAACTTACAAAAAAAGTTTTTAAAAATAAATAAACAAATAATATAATAACAACCATTAATATCAATTTGAGATGAACAAATTAAAGTGAAAATGATAAAAAAATTAAAATAAATAAAAATTTGTTCTTATTGGAATTTGTTTAAATGTATAATTGCACTTACAGCTAAAAGTGTAAGAAAATACTTAATTTGAGAGCTGTTGGTTGCTTTTAATGCATCTTAATAAACAGCTGCATTTCAATTACCAAACCACACTCTGTAACATGTTCTTTTACAATAAGATAATGATTAAGTGGATTTTTGACGCGTGCCAATAAAACAGCTGAAAACATATTGTTTTATAATGGAAAACAAAGTGTAGAACAACAATTGTTTGATTTAAAAAAAATCTTATAAGAAAAAAGGAAATTAAAAAATCGTTTTAAACATAATTGGTTTTTCAAAAAAAAAAAAAGTGTGAAAATAGTGCATTTAACTCAGATAAATAAAACCTTAATTCCAGTGTTATATTGGGTATCCAAAAGTGTAAGACTCTATCGCAGCAAAATTTTTTGGATTTATTTCTATTTTTAAAAAAAAGGTAAGTAAATTAATATTTTTATTATTCCAAATCCAATCCAAACTAATACAAAAATGTCAACACAACTGCAACCTAAACAAAACAAAATGTTTGTTAAAATAAATACTTACATCCATGTGTAGGCGTGCAAAACAAAAACATTTCAATTTTCTTAATTAATATTATTTAATAGAAAATATCAAATATTCTTCAATTTTTAAAGAAAGTAGGCACAAGGAAACATTGGAAAGTCAAGCGAAACATGATTTTGAAAACTAATCGCTATTTAAAATTTAATTTTTTTGTTTGGTTTTTCCTCGTCAAAAAAATTTATGAAAAAATTCAATAAACAATCATTTTGTTTTGATTTTTATAATTTTTTAACATAAATGTTATGGGTCCTGTTGTTAATGAGGAAATTGATAAAACCAGCAGTAAACATAAACGTAGTCGTCAATTTCTCCAAATTTTTAGTCATTAGTATTATTAGTACCTTCGAGCTCATAAAATATCATGGGGCTTTAAAGCACTTATTTATATTTAATAAAAAAAATCGACTCAACAATTAAACACCCTCTTAGAAAAAAGCTAAACAAACTCGTTGAAGTCTTTTTTTTAGGAGAATTTCTATCATTTCCAAGCTCAAGTTCAATTCAAATTTATTTCTTATTGTTTATTCCAAATGAAAAAACTAATATTTTTTATCTTATCAATCAATAAGTGCCAGCTTTTTTTGAAAGAAAGTTTTTTCAAAACAGCTTAAGTTATTTTAAACCGATACTAGCCTATTAGAATACATTTTCGAAACCCCCCTATTTATATAACTCGTACACTAACGCTATCTTAAGTGTATGTAGCGATTAAGCTATCTATCAGATTAGTATTGAAAGATTAAAATTGTTTAGGAATTATCTGACAATAATTTGTGAGGTCTGAGACTGCATGTTTTGTTTAAATTACCCATCTGAAGCTTTCTTGTTTGAGGAAATTAAAAATTTAAGCAATTGATACTCCAAAAGTAAGAATGATAGAGGAGGTAAAGTCCAAACATGTAAAACCCTAAACAGCAATTTGTGTTTTATTAAGTACCTGAATATAAAAAAAAGGAGAATTTGACTTTAAGAAATTTTACTTGTTTTGCTCTTTTACTCGTTAAACATTTTTTAGGTAGACATGACCTTGATCGGAATTGAAAAAATTAAGAGAGATCAGAAAACATGGTATTACTAAAGTCTTTATCAAATTTCGATAAACTCAATATTTGCTTCGTTATTCCAATTTTTATTTAAAGGATATATGTGAAGTACACAATTCGTTAAAGATATTTAATTTAGGAGTTTGATAAAATTTTATCGATTAAAGTATGTGGTATTAGTTTGAAAATGAAATTTTTAATTGTTTTTCTAGTTAATACTTTTTTTAAAAAGGACATTTTTAAAGTACTTGCGTCGCACTGAAAATAATTTGGACAGAGTATGAGAATAATATTTCTCATACTCCGTCTAATGCTTGCACAAACTTTCAATAAACTATCGTTTTGTTTCTCTCTGTAAGGACGATTTTTTTAAGGATTAAAGGAAGGACACGATTCCTTAGGGCTTAAGTGGTCACAATGTAGGTGTGATATATTTGATCGTTTTAAGAGTAGAATAACATTTAATAAATTCCCGTATAATCGTACAATCGTTTTAGAATAAAAATAAACAGTTAAAAAAACATACCAATGCACCTGAAGAGCATTATTTCGCTTTTTTACATTTTTATTTAATTTAAATATTTCTTTTGTAATTTTAAAGCAAAATACAGCATTCTAACGGTAAAGTTATGTTCTTATACCGACTCTACACACGTGGTAGGGATATTATGCGTTTGTGCAGATGTTTAAAGCGCTCAAAAGAAATGGTCTGAGAACCACCTTTAAGTATACCGATTGGCTCAAAATCACTTCCTGAGTTTATTAAAGCATATCAGTCCCTGTATTACTGTGAACACGCTACAGGTTGCAATTTTAAAGATATTTTGATGTAATTTGGCACATATCAGCTTTTGAAACTGGCATGATGCCTATTGTTTTTGGTGAAGATCAGTCCATTTTCAACATAACCCATATACAGAGGTACTGTCGGAATTAGCGTTTTGGGATATAACTAACTCGAATATTGATCCATATTCACAAAATGTTGCTTATGTGTCTATCTCTATGTGTTCAACTTGTATATATTTTCATAAAGACGGCCTAAAAATGTAGTGTAGGGTTCAAATGGGTAGGGCTTTACCAACTATAACTTTCTTACTTGTTATGAATACAGTATTGGTTCAAGATATTAAAAGAAAAGAATTTTTGTGTTAACTGAGATGTGGCAATATTTCCAAGTGAAATTCAGCAAGTCATCCTAAATTTAAAAATATTAAACCTAAATTTGCACTAGACCAAAAACAAAAAACCTTACAAATTAGTCATTCGGAGTTTCAAACTCTTTTTTTAAACTTTGGATTAGTTTTCACCATACCATTCCTTTAAAAATTTCGGAAAGTACATAGTTTTCTTAACTGTACCACATTTCAAGCTGCAGTTGATTGCCATAAAAAATTATATTGAGTTTCAACTAAAAACATAGTCAAATTCAAAACTTTAAAATTTTTTTACCAAAAATTTAACCCTTAACAATTTTTAAACTCAAAAATAGCCCTAAATTTAGGGTGGAAGCCCTAACTTGGCAATAGTTGGCTGTGGTAATATACCAACACAATATTGATGATTTCAGTTTACATTTTCTGATGATTTGGTGCAAGAACCAACCAAATGGCTTTAAACATACCTGAATTATTTTTTGAAATTAACATTCAACTATTATAATTCAAAATTAGTGTGAAATTTACAAATATTTTATCAGCATTATTTTTTAAACAACTTCCTATACCAGGAAAAAATTATAATGTTTTGCACTTTAACTATTTTTCAAAACTACAGGCAATCAATGGGGAAATATTTTGAATGCACATTTGCTTGCAATACTTTTGCAATTTCTTTTTACTTAAATTCAAATTTAAAGTAATTAAGTTTCAAAGTAAGAAAAACGGTGATAAAAAGGCAAAAAATCTTAATTTCAAATAAATTGAACACAAAATGAGTTCGTTGCTGGCAAATAATACATTTATTAAGCAGCAATTAAGAATATTGTTGTTGTACTAGGTCTTACTTTCTAGCTTTTAACAAACTTTGTGAACTTTTATTTCTTAGTTTTGCTATTTAATTGGCACCTAACTGTTACTGATTACATGCTTAATAAGGTTCTATTGGATAGTCACTGTTAAGCTATTGTTAACAAAATTTCTGTGGTAAAAAACAAAAACTGCCTAACTCAACTTAAGAAAGAATCGAGTTTTTATTTGCTATCATCATCAGCAAAAAAGCTTAATTTTTTCCTCAAACTCCTTTTTATCTAATATAATTTTATTTCTAGATATTAAAAAAAACATATTTTCTTAAGTCCCCTTGAACTCTTTTAGCATTATAAAATATCACCTAAATTTACTTAATTATTTATTTTCACAATATTTCATTTTATTAAAAACACTATTTGGAACCAGGTTAGTTTAAAAAATCAATTATTACACATATTTAAGAACAAATAAATCTATCAATCACTTTCAATTTGCAATAACCGTTTAAGTTCGTATAAACTCAAGAACATGGTGAAATAATAAATTGCCCTCGTCCCTACAACAAAAACTTCCTGTAACTTTCTGTTGTTGCTAAATTCTAGCCAAGTTTTCCAAAATACCCAAAGTTTACACGACAAATATATAACATACTAAATTTTACAATTTATGTAGAAAACATATGGCGGAAATAAAATTCAGCTGATCAGTCTGTTTCTCCTAACTTATTCAAGAACCTTGCTCAAGGACAATGAACTATTCAAAATTAACATAAGTTATAAGCTTTCAGGATTAAAATTTTTATTTTGCAAAAAAAAAATTAAATTTTAATTATTTATTATTTGATTAAATATCTCTTTAATCACTTTAAGTTCAATTTCCAATTTTTGTCACATTACCGTGCAATATGGTAAGGTTTCCTTATGATTCAGAACCGTATATTTTCAAAACCTTTTCAAATATTAAAATTGAATTATCTTAAAAGTATGTTTTCCGCCTTAGGCCATTATTGCTTACGACCATAGAGTTACAGAATATTTTTCTGACTAAAAATGTGCCCCTTTTTTTGTGGAAAAAATATTTTTTCCAAATTAAATAGAAATTTGAAGATACATAGCTTTTGTTTTTTATTATGGCAGCAAATTTTATGTTGAGTTTTTATTTATGGATTTATTTTTTGAATTTGATATTTTATTTTAATACTTAATATTAAGTTAAAGAAATAAAATTAGTTTGGTGGATTTGAAAAGGTGACCAATTCAGATTTTATATCAGGGGATTAAACTTTGTCACCCTAAAGGTGGCATGTTTTTCAAATATGAAAGAGCATAAAAAGAAAAAAAATTTTTTATACCGAAATTCGAAAGTTCAAGGCTAATGGATACAAATGCCTCTAATCAACAATTTAAACGATTTCTTAAATATTAACGTTTTTTTTAGAAAGTGAGATGGCATTAAATTTAAATCTTCCTTTGGACCCTTTATTCATTTGCTTTTTTCTAGCTATTTGCTTTACTTTTCCTACTTTATTATCCTTCTGAGCCAACCTTAGATAAATCATTAAAAACAAAAATTTTTAAGGAATTAAATTGTTTAAAGAATCTGATTGATTGCACACATAAAGAGGTTATTGTTTTGTGTTAATCGAGTTTATGGCTAATCATAAGGTCCAGTTGCGATAAAAACATTATTATTCAGTTGCTATGACGGCATAACTTTGCTTTGTTACATACAAACTTATAATAAAAAATTTTATGTATTAAAGTACAAAATTTTATTGCTTGAACGGATCTGGCTCTTTTGTTTCGATGAATCCATTCATTGTAAAATATATCTCCATTATTTTTGTTTTAAAACAACAACACTAATAAAAAAGTAACAAAATTTTAAACTTCTTATCCTTAAGCAGTTTTAAAATTTATCAAAGGTTTAAGGTTTATTATTTGAAATTAAAAATTTTTTTAAACCTTTTAACCGCGAGTATTTGGAAAATGCTTTAACAAAGATAATATATTTTTGGATAAAATTAAATTTTCAACCGTGTTCGTAGTATAAAGTAAAATAGAATATTAAATGTCAACTCTAACGCCAAGTTCTTAGGTATAAAATTAACTTTAAAAATTTTGTTTCATAAATTTTTTTGGCAAAAAACTTGTAAAAATTAAGATATATTTTTATTTAAATTATTTATAAAGGTATTATTTTATAACCAAATGATTTTGTCTTTTTTTTATGTTCTGAGAAAAAATACAATACCTTTTTTGTTTGGTTGTGCTTTCAAAGCTGTGTTGACTAATTGTTTTAGATTATGATGCTTTAATATTTGATATGCTGTCACCATAACTTATAAATGCTGTAATAAAATAATGACTAAGAAATTTAAACCTAACTTTAATTTAAATGTATTTTAAAGCCATGATCGGCAAATCCCCACACGCGTGTGGGTGCTTTCTGAGCATAGAAGAGAGTAAGCCTAAAAATACAAGTTTTGTATTCTCTTGTGCCAGATGACCAGTGTGACCAGTTAGGATTTTCCAAATGTTTAATGGAAAAATTTTAAAATTGCATTCAATGCTTATATCTGCGAGTTTTTATTTAAGTTTAAAAAAAAATAACTAAAGCAAAATCGGAAATAAGCTAAGTAATAAACATTTTAAAGGTCTTATCCTTATAAAATATTTTCAATATACATTTAATATCTGTGAGATTATGCAAAACTAAAAAGTATGGCAAAATTATTTCGCGTTAATAATTTTTTAAATTAAACATAAGCGGCTAAGTTTTTAATATAACATTCTAAAACTTTTTCAATGCAACTCTATCATACTTTCATCTTTTGACTATGGTCACCCTAGTGCAATAAGAGACAAATGTATGCGTATGCCGATCACTGTTTTAAAGTATACGCACAAAAAATCATGTTTGAGTAATCATCACGACAACCATTTAACTTTCTTTACAAGAAAATACCTACATGTACGAGGGGGGATTACTGGCTTTTTTTTGAAAATATTTGAAATCATGTTTGAGTAATTATCGCGACAACCATTTTAAAAACCAAGTTTTTAAAATATTGTTTTGATCACCACACTATTTTGCAAAGCGCTCGTTTTAAATGCCTAGCGAAATAAGTATTTTGGCTGTTACTACCTCTATTATTACTTTATCTCCACTTAATGCCATTAGTTTTTACGCTGAATTTTATTATGATCTGCCCATTCCATTACATAGTAGTACAAGTTTCATACGAGTTTTCTCCCGAAATAAGCATTTTGGGTTATATCAGTTTCAAGCCTTTCTTTTTCTTTAAAAAATTTTTTTCATGATTAAACATGTACTGCATATAAGTCAATCTCCCGAAAATTGCAATATAAATGCAGAAACTGCCAAACAAATGATGACATTGATATATAAGTACTAACACATGCACTTGCCTTTTTTTAATAAAACCGAAAAACCGCCATTAATTATTTGCGCACGTCGAACGTTGTGGCTCTTGGTGTCAATACTGGGAGTAAGTTAAAAATTGGGTGGGTTTAAAACCCCATTTTTAAGGCCAAAATGACCAAATGGTCTTTTTATATTACCACAAAAAATTCCAAAAAATTTTAGCACAAATATCAGTAAAGTCTTTTAACAAGTATGTCTGTACATATGTTGGCACATGTGTAAATACTTATAAGAAGTATAACAAAGTTTTTTGGTTATTTTTTGCTTAAAAATTAAAAAACTTCTTAAAGTTTATGTTACAATGACAAATAAGGAAATCATTTAAAATATCCTTCAAATTTGTAAAAAAAAACGTAGATAAAATAGCCACGATAAAACAACAAATTTTTAAAACGGATTGATATTAAATTAAATAAGCAATTTTCACATATTTTAATAAAAGTTTTTTAAACAGGTATTACAAAATTAAAAAAAAATAATTTTATCAAATAAGCATAAGATTTCAATAAGGATACACATTTTAAATAAATAAATTTATACACGTATTTTTTTAGGAAACGAATTTTTTCTTATTTCTTTTATTTCTAAGTTTATTTTTTTATTTCGTTGTTAAGCTTAAACTAAATACTTTTGTGCAAATTAATAAAGTCTTTTAAACAATTTCCTTGCCAGTTGAGAATACTTTTCAAAGATAAGTTTAACCTACTTTTACTGTTATAAAACAGGATACAAAAATGTATACATTTAGAATCTGTGATTTTTTGTTATTTTATTTCAACAAATTTATACAACAAAAATTTATCTAAATAAATGTATCTGTGTGCGAGAGATATTTTTATTTTTTAAGTGACATAAAGACATAAACTAATAGTAAAAGAATTTCTTTTACGGTTTGAAAAAAAATATATTTCAAAAAGAAACACCTCAAAGAAAATTAAAAATAATATATGAAAAAAAAAACTATGAAATTCCAATGTTATACTGTCAAACTTTCTCCTCCTTTTTTTCATTTTTGAAGTTGGAGGGAATTAGAAAAATTCCTTTGAAGTTCTTTTGTACAATAAAAATAAAATGTTCAATATTTTAGGCGTTTTAGTTTAATCTGATTTCTTCCCAAGATTGTTTTATAATTTTATTTGAAAAGCTACAAGCAGAAAAACCCTATTAAAATAGGTTATACTAAAGAAATTGTTTCCGTAAAGCGAAAACATTATATGTTACATCAAGAAATACCATTGAAATTGCTAAAAATTTTGCATTTTTTTCTTTTTTTGGAAGGTGATACAATCTTATTTAAGTCGAACAAATTGCACAAAGCTTTCCGACTAACAATCCAGATTTATCATCGGTTGCATAAAAGAACTAGTCCAGAAAATCAGAGTTATAAGCATTTAGTGGAAGGGGATATTATCATGGAGAAAAAAATTGCCTACGCAAAAGTCTTTTTTAAATTTAAATTTTTAAATAAAAAATATTTTAAATTTACAAATGGTTTAAAAACCTTCCTGTCGAGTTAACATATTGTTGCTTGATATTTTAAAAATTATAAATTTAATAAAACCGAATAAATAAAGGTTACATCTATATCCTTTATTAATCCCTAAAAGAATAATTTATATATTTAATTGATAGAAGTTTTTTTTAACAAAATAAATTATAACTGCTTACGAAATAACTCCTTTAATATGGAATTTTTCATTCGTAGAGAAAGATTTCAAAGACACCCCCCCCAGACCCTTCGACTTGAAGAATACGATTATGTCAAACCTAAATCTGATAAAACTCTGTCAAACCTACAATATAACTCTTATATTATTATAAACTATTTTTTATTATATTTTTGGAATTTTTTTAAATGATTTGAAAGTTAAGTAGACGATCTAGCGATTTTGTAGCATTAAAATTACTATCATTAAATAATTATGAAATTTTTATTTGTTGTTAATTAAAGGGCGATTTATTATTTTGTAAATACTATAAATGGGAAACTAAGGTGACTATGGTAAACGACTTTTTGCTGCAAGGTAATTCATAAACATTTTTGATTTATTTTTTACCAGGTACATTTATACAGGTAGTCTTGAGGACACAACTAAAAATTAATTCGTCAAGTTTTTTATAGATACCTTTTTAATGGTATCAAACACGATCTTTTAAAAAAGTGCTTTTTAAGTGCTTGATTTCTTATATTTTTTTAGCAGAGATAATATTTACACAAGGAAACAATGTTTTTGTTGATTAAGGACTGAATGTTGTTTTCAATGTTATTTGGAACGCTGAATACAAATTTGCAATTGGAATAACTTAAAAATCTAATCAGTTAAAAAACCCCAAAAATTAAAAATATTATTTAACCGTGCTTGCATTGGCTTCAAATTTGCTTAGTATTTTCAGTGAAAAAAATTGATGTATTTTTCAAACGAAATTTCAACTTTTTTTTCATTTTTAAAACTTCTTAAAAAATAAACAAACACAAAAATCCCTTAATTTTTTTGCGAGCGTATATTATGTTTCGAACAAAACGAGCAATATTTTGTTCAAATCGATCAATAACTTTATTTTATTTTTTTGAAAGATACTATTGTGCATAGCACTAATGTATATATATTCGGCTAATGTGCAAAGGTAATACTCTGAGCATTTTTTTGCTTAAAAGAGCGAAATATTACACAAGGGATCATTGATATACCGTTATGTCCAAAACTAAAACAATCATAAAAAATCAATTACCTTTTTTCCTTTATTTCAAAATGAGGTAATTTCCCTTTCACTTAATTGCGAATAAAAGCAAAACACGCTCATCGATTTTTAAAATCAATGTCTTCTTTTGTTGATAGGTGGCTTTACGTGCAAGTAATTAAACTTTATATTTTTTCCTATTTTGGGGGTTCATTTATTTTTTTATATACAAAATTTGAATCTATTTTTTTCCTAAAACATTCAGTAATTTTTTTGTGATTTTCAAAAGTTTGATTGTTTTTCAAAGGTAACAATTAAAAATAAAAAAAAAAAACAATTAAAAAAAAATCGATTAGTGACGAGTAACGTTATAATTTCTTGAAATTTAAATCAGAAATATGATTAGTACCTTCAACTTAAAAATGCGAGCTGATGGAGATTAAGATTAGATTTGAAATCAGCGACCTCAAATTAGTAAAAAACTTCAATAAAGTTTCAGTGAACACAAAAAAAGTTTAATTTTGTTCCCTTGGGTTATTGTAAAGCAATAAATATCAATAATTGATGAAAAAAGTCAGAAGATTACTGCTTGATTTATAATATAAAATACGGGTAAATTGGCCACAGCCGCCCATATACAGGGTGTCCGTTGGCAATTATACTACTTTGTATATTCGCCATTTTAGCAAACATTAGTCTTGACATTTTATATTTGTAAGTCGTGTAGTATAGACGTGGCAAATTTATTATTGAAAAATATTCGGTAAACCAACTTGTTTACAATGGAATTACTGCGCGATCTCTTTCTACAACGAGTTACTTCAAGAAATAAAACATTTATCATTTTATCCAATTTCTTTAATTTAATCCGGCGGGCACCCGGTATTTTGCTCTTCTAGGACTCTTTCAGACTTTGATTGTTCAATAAAAAATTAAAAAAACAACAAGTAAGGTATGTATATACGACATATTCGCACACATTTAAGAAAAATGATTTTTCGTAATTTTTATTTTCCTAGGACATAGACAATTTTAGTAGTTTTTACAAAAAAAATTAGTAAGAAAGTTCAAAAATTTTACGAAAGTAACGACAAGTTTTCGTAAGTTTTTGATTTGAAAGCTATAAGAAAGTTTTGTTTTAAATATTTTTCTCAATACATTTTTCGTAATATTTACGAAACTTCCATACAATTAGAGAAAAAATGGATAGTTTATTTTAATATAACAATCAATCGAAAATGTTTCGTACTTATTTTTATGAAATTGCTTCGAAAAGTATCAAATTAATTTCGTAAAATATGCAAAAGAGTTTCGTATATTTTACACAAGAATTTCGCGGTTAAATTCGTTCATATGTAGCACGGATTTTTTTGATTATTATGATCACGCGTTATACTTACTTACGCTACTTCTTCAAATAAAATAAGCGTAACTAAGATGGCGGTATTAAAATTAAGTTATTTTTTAAATTTTAACCTTATAAATCTAGGGGCTTCACCGATTTTGTTTTAATAATCTTACAATTTTAAGACTTTTTTATTTGCTTTGCTTATTTTAAAGTAATCAATACCTAATAAAATGTTGTCATTCTAAGCGGGTTGAACTGTTTAGCAACAAGTTTTAGATATCGCGAAAGTACTGTATTTCCTTGGTAAAAGTGCATGAATAGTTTTTAGCATTTACTAACATACAAAAATGCAATGAAAAATTTTAAAAAAGATAAATAATAAAAAACTATAGTGCCAAAAGGATAACATAAGAAACATATACAAACGCATTAAATTTCTGAAAAATACATAACAAACACACTAACGCTTATGCATAACTGAATATAACATTAAACTATAAACTTAAATATGACTACAAACGCAAAACTCTAGAGACAAACTTTATTAAAATAAATAAATAAAACCACAGGCATGATTATATGCGAAAAAAAGTAATAACACATACACAAACACACACAAATTCTCTATCTATTTTAAAACCATTTTAATACACAACAAAACTTTTGACTTTAGTCTTGTCACTGATGCTGCGGCTGCTATTGCTGCATTTGCACCAAAATTCGCTAGAAGGAATGAGATCATGGACAAGTATTTACATTCTTAACATTTTTCAGCGTTAAATGTGCTTTTGCATAGTGACAATAAAAATTGTTTTTTAATGGTATTTGTGATGCTATTTCTATACCCTTTATATAGTGGTAAAGAAATATATAGAGATGTCATTCTGTTCTCAATTTTTACGAAATTCATTTGTCTGTGGAAATGAAATCAAACCTCCTGAAGCTAAAGCTATTTGAAATCAGCAAAATCGGCAAAGTTTCGCTCGAGCTATAAGCAAACATCTAAGAAAATCCATTTTTTGTGACAAAATTCCCGCAGATATCCCAACATGTCTCAGTAACCACGACCACTGTTATCATAAAATTTTTTATAAAAGTTTGAAAACGGTAGCTTAATTTGAGTAAAAATTTTTTTGTGTTAACCAAAGAAATGGGACAGTGTGCTATCTATCCCGCTATGAAATGAAAACACTTTATGAAATTTTCGATTAACCATATCCTGCAAACTGTCGCGGAACGTTTTTAAAGCTGCTAAATGGTTTTTTTCTCGTAAAATTGGATCATTTTAAAATAAAAGTTAATTCTATAGAGGCAAAGGAAATGGATGCCCCCTAACAATCAAACCATTTTTTTGAATTTCGATTCCCTCTATTCAATTTTGAGAAAAAAATTTGTTTAATAGCTGTCATACAAATGAACCCGTGTTATGAAATTTCTTAAATCTTATATTTTGAAAATATAACAGCTTCGGACTTCAAAGCCGCTACTTAGTTATTGCGATACAACATATAAATAAATAATTTTATGAAATTTTCGACACATTGTATCTTGAAAAATTTTACCAGTTATAATATATAGAGTTTTAAAGAAAAATGGATTAAGAATGGCAGCCCTTATATAAATAAATTGATTTTATAAAATTTTGGCTACGTACGTATAGGATTTAAACGAAGTTTTTGCTATATAAGCCTAATTTAAAAATTTCAGAGTCTCTAAGCCCAAAATACTAAATTTTTTTGTCATATTTTTGTTATTGAATCTTCGCTTGAGCAAACTAACAAAAAGTATTCAAATCTAAAAACTAAGTAATTAATATTAGATCAGTACCAGATCAAAATATTAATATTAGGTCAGTACCAGACTAAAATTTCAGCTTTATCAATAAAATAATTAATTTCAAAGATTTCATCTTTAGGGTCTTTATGAATACTAAGGAAAGCAGTATCGTCAGCGAATATTGACGTGTGCGTAAAACTACTGGTTGGCATATCTGCTGTGTAAAGCAAGTACAGAATCGGACTTAGTATACTCCCTTAAAGTACACCAGCACCTATTTGATCATAAATTATCGACCGGTAATGTATTTTAGTTTGCTTAACAGGCCTTCATGCCACACTTTGTCGAAAGCTTGTGAGGCATCAATAAAAAGCGCGAAGAAGTACTGCTTTTCCTCAAATACTTTTCTTATAACCAACCTGTGAGTTTGTTCGATGGTATTATGTTAACTTCTAAAGCCGAATTGGTGATTTGGAATGCAATAGTTATCATTCAGGATCGGATTAAGCTTGTTTTTAAGCATTAAGTACGTGTTTGAACTTGCATCAATACTTTTTGGCCTCAATGTGGCTAAAAGTAAGAATTTCGAGCAGGATAATTTTACCTGGCTTAAGAAAATTAGTACTCACCGTACCTTTGAAACCACTACGGCTTGATTTAGGCAAAGATTTTTTTATTGTATGTACTTAATTGATTTTACCTATTTTATTCCCTAACTTGCAAACCATTAAAAAATTAAATTTTGATTTGGTGTTCTGACTTTTGCTTTAACAAAAGATGTTTTATTTTCAGGAAAGTAAAAAAAAAATATATAAAACTAAAATAGGTTTAGTATTATTTACTTCATGCCAAGCTGCAGCACAAGTCCTGTGAGAAAATCGTGCTAATTTGATAATTGCTTTCCATAAACTAATTAAATGTGCGCCAAGCACTTCTTATTATTTTTGCAACAAACAATAGATGAGAGGGTTGCCATTGGCAATTTAAAGTCTAAGATATTAAAAGCAAATAAAGTTTAGGTGTAGAAAAATATTTGTATTACCTCAATAATGTACACTTTTTATTACTGTTCATCTATTTTTTTAGTACTGGCAACCCTATTTGAACGATTGTAAAAATTTGCATATTATTGAACATCGATTCGATATTTAATACCATTAAATATGTTGGAATTTTTTCCCTTAACTTTTCTAACACAATTTGCTTGTAAAATTTATGTGCAATAGATTAAAACAAGAACTCAGCATAAATAGAAATATGAGAAAAAAAACTCAGCATCAAATATAATACTGCTGATACCATTAAATTCCCAGAGCTGGAGGAAAAGAAAAACCAGCAAAACTTTTTACTCGTTCGCAGAAATTTTTAAATATAGTTTGTTACAAATTACCAATTATTGATGCAAATTTCATTTTAATAATAAGCGCGATTACTTTTAACGCTCCCCTAATCAAATAATAAAATAAGTAAATGGATGAATAAGCAAACAAATGAACGGATGTAAGAAGGGTTTTAGTAATGAAAGAAATAGGAAATAGAGAATGTGTTAAATGAATTGGCCTGTGTATAAGTATTTCTGCACACATACTTGCAAGAATTTTGCTGCTACTACAACTATAATTTTTGATAAGGGGAAAAACCTCGATTCTGTTTCATGATTATGTTTATTTGAACCTTTAGAATTTTATTTGTCAAGTCAAGAAGATGATATCGGCCAAATGGGCGCCGTCACAATTGATTGCTTTACAGGAACGTTTTATGGCACTTTTCATCACTTCGGCCAGAAATTCGCGCGGCAGATTCTCGCATTCGTGGCAAACGTTGTCATTGAGAGCTTTCAGGGTCTAGGGCTTACTTACGTGAACACGGGATTTACAAAAGCCCCACAAAAAAGTCTGGAATGGTTAAATCGGGCGAAGTTGCAGGCCATTGTAAATCAAAAAAAAAACCAAGTGTGCCGTTGCTCCGTCCTATTGGAACCACATGTCCTCCAGCATGTGGCTCCAACAGGATGAAGCAAATTCGTTCATATGATAACATGGCCCTATAGCGCGCACCGTCCCCTGTTGTCGTTTGACCACCGGCGTCTTCAAAAAAAATGGCCCGATGACTCCTCCAGCGTAAACAGCGCACCATGTGGTAATCTAGAACAGTTGTAATGGCTCCTCATGCATCACTTGTAGCTTTTCGGTGCCCTAAAAGCGATAGTTTTGCTTGTTCACGTATCCGTTGAGGTGAAAATGAGCCTCATCGCTCATTATGATTTTGGTAGAAAAATCTTTACTTCGGCCTCGAGATTGAGGATGGCTTGGGCGTAGGTTAGGTAAGGTTAGGTAGAACAGGCGGCTGCGGAAGTAATGAAGTGAAAGTAGTGCAGCCCATTTTGGTCCATTTCCTCGGTTCCTTTGTGATACCTGGGGAAGAAAAAGAAAAAGATAGATTAAATTAGGTTAGATCAGATGAAAATAAAGAAAGAGAGATAGAAAGTTATCGTGTATAGTCAGCGGTAGTCGCCCTATATTGGCCGCTGTCCCCGAACCAACCGCTTTCCATGATAAAGGACGTCAGGTTGGTTAGGCCAATGTTGGCCACGTCTGACAAGCTATTCAGTCTACCGATACCAAAGTGCCTGATCCGAATGCCCTCCAGTGCCGGACAATAGCACAAGAGGTAGGTTACACGCATTTGGAGGTCGACAGCCAGCAGCTGATACATGCACTGGACTTTGTACGGGAACATGCTTAGGTATTTGACTTAGGTATTTAGCTAATTGCGATGCATGTCGTCTGGTCGATGTTTCTGGCGATATCCTCGCCAACAGTGGCGGTATTCTCGCAAAGCGGGTGCTCCGGGGCCAGCCACTCCTGGCACCGTCTTGTGTGGTTCCATATTCTTCAAGGTTGGTGGCCAAACGACGCAGTATTTGAGCAGTCGGTGCCAGGCGACCGGGAAATCGGTGACGAATTTCGCGCTTCGCTAACACCACAAGCGAATTGTTACGAAAAAAAATATAGACACAATTATTCCGCGTTGCTGGGGAGTGTATCGCTCCATGACTTGCTCACTTGTATTTAATGTTTTTCTAGTTAACAAATATGAAAACCGATTTGAGATTGGCCGCTTTTTGCAAAAATAAAAGCATCTTTCAATAGGGTGGTTTCCATTGGCCCACCTTTTATTTACAGTACAGATCACGGTTTTAATGATGCTTATAAAACTAAAAGTTATCTGTCAATGACTTTACCTGAACATATCGTCACGTGTTATTATAGATGTCATTTATTAATACCAATAAAAGCAGAGACACTTAAGTTTCAATATTTAGTAAAAACTGCTTTATTTGATGCGGGACTTACTTAAAGAGTTAACTTGTTGTTACGTCCTTTGGACTTTATTTTTTAGTCGGTATTTTCAAAAATAAGTACAAGGGTAATGTGTTTGGGCGCGTGATTTAAAAAGGACTGCACAATTAAAAATCAAGAACTCAATCAGAACCAATTTAGCAAGAGAATTGAAAATGATTTTTCTCTCCTCCTTTCGACCTAAATGCCTACCCAGTCCCGTTTTATGTGAATTAATATTTATTCGGAACTAACTTTATAACGATTGGTCTATTATGTTAACCATAAAAAAGTCCTACCCATTTTGATACCGAAATGAAATTATGGTAACGTGCAAGTTTAAACTTCCTTACTTTTTAATAACTTCAAGTGTGTTGTTGTTGTTTGTTGCTGTTAAGAACTGATATAACTGCCTTCATGTTTAAGGTTTTTGTAGTATATTTGTAAGGCACAATGCAACCCTTGGACAGAACTATTAATGCAGCATCTGGAAAAGCAAGTGGCAAATTACAACTGTTGCAAATACAATGCGAACAAATTTTTATGCATTATTTACTAATACTTACAAATTTGTATGCCTCCAAGATAAATGTAGAAAAAGGGTTTGAGAGAAAATGAGAAAATAAGCATAATGTTGCTAGTTTTAGTTTTAGGTTCTTTTATTTCTGTTGGTATAAATTACACAACCCTAAGTTGCATATTCAGCAATTTTATTGGAATACAAGTGAATTTTCTTCGAAAATGTACCAATTATTCACGTACATTCTACTGATAAAAGAACATGTGTGTATGTGAAGTCCATGTATTATGTAGTATCCGGAATATTCATGTGTACGGTAATGTGCTAATACGAGTATGTTTGGGTCGATGCAGGAGCTGAAAGATGTTCCACATTCTTATATGTATGTTCATATTCTTTTAATTTATTTATTTTTTTAAGTTTATTTTACCACGTTGGTGAAAAAGATGGTAAAATAAAAGACATACATTGGCGATAAACTATTGCAAACATTTACACAAGCATACATACATACTTCCACACAAGTCATCCTACATACATTAGTGTTGATTTTTGTCTAGGATATGCCTAAGAAAACGTGTGCATACCCAGCCAGCAAAATTGACCGACAATGTCTTTGTCAGACAAGTTTGACAAAAATTTGACTTAATTTGTATAAATATCTTCCAGATATTTTTCAAACATATTTGAAAATTTTTACGTTAATTTTTGAACGATTTCTTACAGATATGTATGTCTGTGTGGTTTTTATTTTTTTGTGCTCTGTTTTTGTTTTGGGTTATGTCTTTGCTGTAAAATATGCACCGAGATTTATTGTATTTTAAATTTTTTGTGTTTGAGTATTTAATTCTCGCTCCAAAAACAAAAAAAAAGCATTTTCATTTTCAAAACAAAGTGGCGTGCTCGGCTGGACTAGCCGAAACCCTCGTTTTATATTTTTTGACTTCATTCTCACTCACAAAGAAAAAACAATTCCGTTTGCTTTTTTTTAAAGCATGTAAGTTAAAAATATATTATTAACAGCCAAGCACTACTGCCGTTCAAAGGGTACTGTGAGTTCAATAAATCTAATAAATATACAGAATAGAGAGCTTTTTATTATGTTAGTTTTTCTGTGTACATATATAATTATATATGTTGATATATATCAAGCCAACACCTGTTAATATCTGACAGAAACGTCATAGTCTGATTTTTTAATTTAAGTTGTTAAATAACTATACGTGATATTTTATGTTTCTCTTGCAGAAATAACTTATTTATTTAGTTTATTAAAATACAGTTTTGAAGTAGTTCAGTGTTTATTTAATACGCTTAGCTTAGTCAAATATTTTTAATGTTTTTTAGCAGCTGAACACCGCATAGTAAAATATTGGACAAACGCACGTTCAGATTTAAGATTTTTGAATGCAATTTTAATTAAACATGGTAAATTTAACATCAGGCATTCAAATTTACCTTTTCTAAACATTGCATTCAATTAAATTAATTTTTTTCTGTGTAGATACTTTAGAAAATTTTCATGTATGCATAACTGTATGTGTTAGTGTGTTTGAAAACAAGTATTTGCCAGCTATCTATTCAATTTTTCTACTTTTATGGTATAAATTTCGTTAGTTTATGCTTGCATTTTTCAACGATACTATTACCATAGATTATGTATGAACTTTAATATAAATTGAGGAACTGCACTTGTGTACATGTGTATTTGCCGTTATATTTTAGTTTCAATATTTCTTCGAGTGTGTGCTTGGGTCCGTAATGCTTTCTCATCAGTTTTCTCGCTGCATTCATTAGAGCATTAACAGACAAACATACCAATTCGCTGTACGCCCATATGTACTTATGCTTGTTAGAGTAGTTAGAAATGTATAGATGCAAGTTTTTGCACTAGGGCAGTACCAATGTACAATAACGAAATATATGTGGATATTTATATACCCACATTACATTCGGAGTAGGGGTGTTATGCGTTTATGCAGATGTAAAAAAATATTAGTCTAAGATCATCCTTAATTTTAAAGCATGTCTGCAAAGCCATCTGCCCAGAAAGGTGTCCATGTAATCAAAATTCAGTTTGGATTTTTGAACATTTGTTAGTAAAATTACAATAAATAAATAAATAAATTAAAAATTACTACAACCAGCTTTAAACAATATTTTGTTTTAAAATGAATGAGAGAAATTTTAAAGAAAAATTTCCGAAGTTTTTTTCCGAGGTCAACAATATCCATGCATTTAAAAGAAATTAATTTGTTTTCAACAAGCGAGTTTCGATATTTTTTCAACTTTAAAATTTGTTGTTTAACTAAGGAAACCTGCAGTTCTTTGTGGATGTTGCTGTAAATATACCATATAGCACCAAACTGAATTTAAAATCGAGCAAAAATTTACAGCCAAGGCAATGCACAGAACTTCTTCCAAGTAGCCGATGCTTTCACCTTCATTTGTCTCAACCTTGCCGAGATATTTTGCCTCAAAAAAAAATGAGGCACCATCTGGCTATTAACAAAACTGGAGAGCGTGATTCTCTCTGTAAATTTGAAATGACGTGGAATCATTTCTGCTTATTTATTATTCCAGTGTCTGAGGGACTAGCTTATCTCTAACACTCTTTGTAAACTAATCTAACCTAAAAATTTACTTAATAGTGGGCATAACGTTCATTGTTTGTTCGATTGGAAGTACCATTGAATTATTTTGTTATATTAAATCATATATAAGGGGTATAACAGTCTTTAAGTTAATTGTGCTATAAAAATATATTTAATTAGGGAATTCACAAAATGTTTTATTATATCCTATTGTCATATTGTTATAAAATTTCACAACGGTTTTGTTGTCTTTCATACAAAAAAAGTCCTAAAAAAATACTACGTCATTTGATATACTTATTAAACTGTCACAGCAACTGCAGATGCACCTGCGCTGAGTGTCCACTAGCTGGTAAAGTTATTAAAATCATTGTCAAATTTTACAACAATAGGACAAACAGAAAAACTTATGAATCCCTTAAATGTATTTTTTAATACATAATAATTAGGTATACAAAGAGATTTCTTCATAAAGTTTTTTAAAATTTTTACTTTCGCAAGCGATTGACTTTGAATTTTACGAAGGGTTTTCAATAGGAATTGTCGCCAGTAATTTTAAGATAAGCTCTTGTCTATTCCTGCCATAAATTCAATAGACTTAAGCTCACGATGGACTGAATTTTTGAAATAAGTACTAGCCTAATACTGCCATAAACTTAATAGATTTAAGCCGATGATGGGTATGAATAATAGTATCAAATATTTAAAACAAAACTAGGCCTGGAAAAATGCCACCCAAACAAATATAATAACTTATGTACATATATTGCCATCATCATAGTCATTGCTACTTATAATCATCATTATCATCAATATCGATCTTTAAACTAATGATGGAAGATTTTATAAAGATTTTAAACGTGCAATTGAACAGTTTTTCCAGCCACACATTTTTGTATACATGTTTCGTTATTTTGTTTTTTTTTTAATATATTTTAGTCTTATATTATGGAAAAGGAGAAGAATGTTTCTATGCGGAAATGAAGAAAAAAAAGAATTGGCAGAAAATTTATTCTCAAATCAAACACAACATAATTTTTTAATGAACTTTGTACTGTGGGGAGAAATATTTTTATTACGTTTTTCAAACAACTTTTTTCTTCTCAATTTTGTTTGGATTTATATTTGCAATATTTGGTTTTGTCTTACGCTATACGAAGTGAAACAAAAAGCAAATCTTTAAAATGTTCAAATCGTGTCTGCGTTAAAAATGTAATTTAAAAAAAGTACGCGAGTAAATGTGAGTGTACAAAAGTGAATCAAATAAATGTATTTGTAATTCCAATAATGTGTGTGTTTTTTCTTTAGTTTTTTAAGTTTATTTTTTTGCTGCTATTATTATGATATTGGATTTTTTGTTTCTTATCTTTTTTTATTTTAAATTTATGCAAAAATATTATAAGAAAAATCTGTATCTTAAGAAAACATTTCTGTGTCTGGTTTCCCTTGGCTGTTTTGTAACATTTTTTAATGGTTTTTGTAAAAATAGATTCGATTTGTTTTTTCACAACTGCAAAATGATAGATTTTAAATGAAAAATACACTGGTTGCCAAGTTAGAAAACACCACCAAGAGAAATAAGAAAGTGTTAATTAAATTCTATTATTTTAAGGGGCATGGCCCCATAAATGTCATTTAAAAAAATACACAAGTTGGTACTTTGTTGGAAAGAAAGTGTTCAAGTATTTAAGAAAGTTTCTTTAGGCAACTTTAATTCGTCTGCGATTTTTGCATCACACCAACTGCTTATGCAAAATATACTGTGTTCATAAAAAGAGTCTTTAGGCCAATTATTTTAATTGGATTAAATTATTTTGCTTTAGGGTTAAAAGTTGGAGTATCAATTTAACCTTTTTTTTGGATGAACATTTAAATCTAGAAAAGTTTTAAAACGATAAGTCCCAATGCGTGTCTACACATATTTTTTTGGAAGGAAATTTTATAATAAATTTTAAACATTCATCATTTAGTCATCCAAAAATTTTGTGAGAAATTAACTTTTTTAAACTTATAGAAAAATTTGTTTTTTATATCCAAGTTCTTGGAAATAAATTTAATCAAATTGCGTAAGAGAGCTAATACAAACCAAAAAATAAACATTTCGCATGAGTGACAAAAGTTTATATGGGAATTTGAAGACAAAAAAGGACAAAATACATGGGAATTTCTGAAATAAAATTCTTAATCAACACAATTTTTAAATTATTTAGGATTTAATCCCAATTTTCTTGTTAATTTATAGGGTTTGTTGTTGGTTAAGTTTGTCTATATGCATTTCATTGGTTCTTACACCAAATCATCAGTAGACTTCAACCACCCAAATTCTTAAAAAACTCATGAATATTTTCTGTCTTTATCATCAAACAAAATGAGAATTACTATAAAAAACCAAAACGTTCAAGTTTTTTTAAGAATCCAACAAACCATTATTCGCTATTCGCTTGTTTTGATTTTCTTTTTCCCCTTACATTTGAATAACCATTGGTTATTACTAAATGTATTGAGGGGCAACCGAAAACAAAACCTTGTTGTTAAACAACACAATTTTTAAATTATTTAGGTAAGATGATTTGGTGTAAGAACCAATGAAATGCATATAGACAAACTTAACCAACAACAAACCCTATAAATTAAAATTCTTAATTTTAAATTTTATATAAATTTAAGAAACATGGATAAGGGTCATTACGTTTTTTAAGTTTAAGCGACTATCGATTTATGAAACCTTTTGCAATATATTATGTCGCGTCTCGGAAATTCTCAAAATTTTTAACACTAGCAACGACGCATCTGTTATTTTATAATAAAATTTCAAATAAAATTATATAAATTAATTAAATGTTTGCTTATTAATTTGGCTTAAGTTCATATAATTTCTTTTTATTAGGAGAAATTAATATTTTCCGTTAATGTTGAAAGAAAACTTTTATTTGAGAAAAGCAGGTTTTTCTACCGATACTAGCCGAGTAGAATGCATTTTCGAAAGCAGCTACGCAATTTCATCATCAGTACTCTTTGAACGGTAGTAGTGTCTTTTGATTGTTAGCATCACCTATTTATTTTACATGTAACAGAGAAAGGGATACGGTGTGAGTGTTTTCCTTCTGTTTTTATTTTGTAAGTTAGGACGAAGTTTACTTTTCATATATACTATGCTTTTTTCCATTAAAAGTCTCTTTGGCAACACTTGACTAACGGACAAGCATTAATCCATCTCTCAGATGGAATGAAGGCTTTAGTTTAGTCCCTACTAAATTTCTATTTTTTTTTTTTGCAAATTAAGAAATTTAATCTTATTTGTCACTCTATTAGCGTTAGGTTGAAAAAAATTTATTAAAAAACAAGTTTTTACTGATAATAGCCAAATAGAATGCATTTTCGAAACCAGCTACGACTTTAGTCACCAGTACCCTTTGATCGGTTGTTGGTCAGTTGGTTGTAAGCATCAGCTATTAAACCCACTGGTCTATGTACCATCTTGAGTCAGCAACAAACCAAATCTCTTTTCTTATTTTAGTCTTATACTAACGCCATAATGTAGATAGCGCTAAGATTATCTGCCAGATTGGTATTGAAAGGCTACCATATTTTATGTACAATTTTGTTTGATATTGGTATAATCGTGCCATGTGTTCATTATGCGTTTTTTTATTTATAGTTGAATTATTTGTTTCTAACCTAAGGCTCAAGTTCGGTGCGTACTAAATTTTTGTTTTTTGCATATAAAGAAATTAATATTTTTTTATTTACAAGCTGTTAAGTAAAATTAAAACAAATGAAAAGTGGCGCTGAACACATAAGCAACACGTAAGGAATACAGGAAAAGCTTATATCTATATTAGTTTTCAAATATCGTAAGCCTTAAATAATAGCGTTAGCAGGCTCTTTCATTTTAAAATGAGAATCACTCATATGATTCTTTTTTTTTCCAAGTACCAGAAAAAAATATTTCTTCATATGTTCATATGTATCTTCTTGGTTTGCCATGTTTTTTTATTTGTAAATTTTTTTGTGTTATTGTTATATGCATAATTAAAATTGTAGTCATTATTGTCTTGTACATGATGGTTCTTCCAAAACAAAAAAGCTACATCCAGGCTACAATGCCCATTAGAATATTTCTAATTTTCTTATGCTGCTTAAGTGTATGTGTATATATGTATGTATGTATCTATGTATGGTGTATGTTTGTTAGTAAGTCCATGCATACCTTGTGGCGAATGTCCTAATGATTAATCATGATAAACGCTAACAATATTAGATCATCGATGACAGATGTTGTGTTTCGATGTTTCATCGATGAAAATGTTAAATTGACGATGTCGCTGAATTAAGCCACGAAGCATAGGCACATATAAATATGTGCGTATGCTGGCTTAATGGTTATATGATTGTAACCTTTTCTTCTTCGTTAAATAATTTGCTAATAAATTAACTAATACATTAAGCAAACATATGATCTGTCCATTTCCTGGTATAGCTCCCACACAAATGTCCTACCGGAGTTAGCATTTTGGGCTATAAACGCCATGAATATTACTTCACCTTCTCAAAAATTTGCACAAAGCAGCTATAATATTGAATACGAATATTTTCAGTCTATTTTTTATAAAGCCGCTATACAAATGTGGTGTAGGGTATAATATGATCGAGCTTAACCCACTATGATATTCTCATATGTTTCAGTATAGAAACACAGACTGGTTGGAAATTACCATACGTTTTTTGTCTTAAAAATGTAAATGTTATGTTCTATAGAGTTTAGGTTTCTCAAAATAGCTTTAAATATGCACATATTAAAATATATGTTAAAATACTTAGAAAGGTATATAGCGTTGAGTTTATTATACTATAATAATGAAAAATGTTAGCCCAGAGTGTCTTTGGGGACTGAACACTATACGGGCTTTACATGCAATTTAAAGCAATTTATCTTCAAGATGTCATCAAGAAAGAGAAATTGTTAATTAACTTTGCAACTAGCTATTCTCTTGACGGTAATTGAAACACAAAATTGAAAAAGACTTTGAAGCCAACTGGAATAAATTTTTAAAAGTATGAATTTATAAGCGTGAGTTGTTCCTATTTAAATCTGTAGCAATTGATAAAATTATTCCAGACCTTTTCACAAACTGTTAGAGCTATCTTTCGGAGTCCAATACAAATTTCTCTTTTTTTCTAAGATATAACATTTTAGCCCTTTACGGTTTGTATCTAATAAAATTGTACTTTGGGATATTATGCTGTACATCATTTTTTTTAGTAAGAATAGTTTTCATCTAAATTTATAAATAAAAATTTTTCAACCAATTTGTATATAGTGGGTAAGAAAATACTATAGTATTTATACTTTCAAAAATGAATATAAGAAACAACTACGGATAGTTTTAACAAATCCCAAACTAAGGTTACCAATCCGCAGTGAATGCATATGCACTTACGTTTGTATGTTGAACAAGAATGTTCGAGTTTTGTGTACGTGAAACACACATACACGGCTAGCAACCAGCAATAAAATTAAATTAATTTCTTAAACTTAATTTTCATTCTCCTATTACGTGTAAAACATACACTCTTCAACAAACATATAGCAGACTTCTCAACATTACTATCATCAGCCTATGCATAAACATAAAAATTTTTAAGTCCTCCTGCACTGCATTTTTTTTACCATTTAATTATCGTCATGTGTGTGTGTGTGCTTAAAAGCTGGGTAGTAAGATTAGTTTGTACTCCCACATGGCATGTTTAGTATCATGTTGCATTTTTGCTAAATTTTTTTCGAGTCTCAAATATAGTCAGAATGCAAATGTTAAGGGTGATTTTGGTTAAGTATTAAAAGTAAAAACACACAAATAGGGAGTGTCTATAGAAAGAGACTTTAATTAATTTTTAACCAAAAACTATTAAGCCCATTATACAAGTTTTTTTTACAAATTTGTATTTTGCCATGATTTTCTCCAAGGAGGCATAAAAAGAAATTTGTGTAGAAGAGACAATGACATGCTTAACTAAGTATTTGTCGTTAATTTTTTTTATTTTGGACCTAAAACCTTAAAAGCTCCAACTATGCTTAATGGCTAGGCTAGCAGAGGTCCTTTGTAGGACTCTCAATTTTGACATCTGCCTTTTGATTTTATGAAATAAATGGATGCCTCAAATTAGGTATCATTCACGGAGAAAATTCTTTTCTATGAAAATCAGGCTTAACAGTGATAAAAAGCTTTTTTTGATATTTTTATCGGTTAAAATTCGGTTTTAAAAGTTTAATATGTCATATGTTTATATAAATATATTTTAAATTTTAACTTAGTTATAAGAATTGGATTATTTGTTATATCGCTATACTTTTGTACTGCAAGTAGTTGTAGCTTCTCTACAAATTAGGCTGAGTGTAAATTTCAAATTTATGAAAACGGTTTTATGTTCGTAAATATAAATTATTATGATGCTGAAACTAATTGATGGTCATTAGTAGCTTTGTCAAATGTTTGTACAACTAGACAAGACACTTAAACAATAAAAGCGGCAATTTCAATAACAATAACAAGAGTAGCAGTAGTAAAAAAAAGAAGATTTATGATACTTTATCTATGATTAAATATGACAAACAGTGATTATCATTTAAGCTTAATTGTTTTAATTAGTCAACAATGTTGTTGGCATAATGTTTGCGTTTCTGTTTCGTATATTTTGTTTGCAGCTGTGTGATTTGTATGCTAAAGATATTATTTTTAATTGTAAAAAACATTCTAACAAAATGCCTTCAATTTATAATTATTTTTGAAAGGTTTATATTGTTTACACTTACTTATAATAATCAAACTTATTAATGATCCCTTTTCAAACAGTAATAAATAAATATCTCCTACAATTGCTGTTGTCGCTGCTAATTTTCGAATAAACAGACAACTTGCCAAAATTAATTAGACAAGTGCTTTAAGAAATAAATTTTAAATTCAATATAATAAAACATTTAAGCAAAAAACAAAAACACTCGTACAATATAATTACCGCCGCCATTGACAAATTATTTAACGCCAGTATTAAGCTTTTAATCACCAGCAGCAATACGTGTTTTCCTAAATTAAATTTATGGCATTTCTTTTAGAAATTATAAATGTTTTTTTTTGTGCTAAAATCAAAATTTTTAAAATTGTATTTGTTAAGTGTCAAAAAAGTGTTCAAAGAAAAAAATGATAAAAACAAATATTTTAAAAGGCTTTTGTGCATAAGTGTCACTTTGACAGAATTACATGTCCTTTAATTCCAATTTATGTATAACAAGTATGTGTGTACAACATTATTTTTACTATTTTTAATACACTTACAAAGCAAAATCTTGCACGTAATTAAATTTATGCATAAAATGTAACTTAAATCTAAAGTAAAATGAAAAACCAAGTTATTAAATGAAACACATTTTTGTATTTACACAAAGCACAGTAATAGTGTCCCTTCATACAAAATAGCAGTCGCATTACAGTGGGCTAATGTTAAGAACCCTTTCGTAAAAAATTTCAATATTGTGTTTTTTTTTAGTAAATATTACTTTCTGTTTTACAAACTGTTAAGGGCTATTTTTTACTAAGTTTAATCTGTAAAATTTTCTGAAGTAAATCTAATAGCATTTCATAAAATTTGTTTTAGCTGTCCTGTGTCCCAGCAAGGGAGTTTCTGTGTTTATGTTGATTTTTGGGATTAAACCTATTTAGTTAGAAATTTAGGGTGCATAACTATTTAAGGTTTTATTTTACTATATATTTTTTTTACCTAGATTGCTTCGAATACAAAACTATAATTATTAATTTTGGCTTAAGACAAAGTAATTCTTTATATTTGTCCTCAGCTTAAATTCACTGTTGCTCTTTTGACGGACACAAAATTCCCTAATAAAGTTGCTAATTATAATTCAAGGACCAATTCTTTTATAAAAGGTAAGGATCGAAACTATTATTATATATAATGTTTACAATTTTCAAACTTAATCAAAACCTTCGGAATAAGCTTAGCAAGACTTACCGAAGTCAAATTTAATCACTTCTTTTAAAATTTTTAAAATCTGTATACTGGCACAGATGTATATGTATATATTTAAATACAGAATAGCTAAAGTTTCTTAACGTAACTAGTTCTACTTCACTGTGTTTTTTTTTAACTAAATATCTACTACTAAGTGATTACACTGTCACCATATTAAAAATGCACACATTATAACAAGGACGCACATATACAAATAAACAAACAAGCACTACTTTAGAGGTTGAAATTGTCGTATACAATTACACTTTTATTTTGGTTTAATGAACATCAAGTCGGTAGAAAGAAAAGAACTTATTACGCTATAAGAACAAAAAAAAAAAAACGAAACAGCAAAAAAGAAAACACAACAACTGTAAAAAAACAGCAGCATCTAAAAGTTCTTGTACCAATGCAATCCTAGATACACATCTACACACGTATTCACATGTACACAATTAAAGATAGTTGATGCTAAAAAAGTTTTCTGTTTTACTTTGTTTTTTTTTTTTAATTTTATGCAAACCCAAAAACAAAGTCGTTGTTAAAGAAGAACTGAAAATAATGTGTTGCCTGTAAAACTATAGCAAGCAGCATCACTAGAAATTTAATGTTGCTCATTGAAAGTAATTTTACTGCATTATTTTACATTTCAGTCTAATGTTTAAATGCCCTACGTAATACATATTATGAGCATGCGTAGGCTAGGCATACCGTTTGTCATTTTTTCCTTACAATGAGCAACCCCGTAAGAAGATACTTCCTAGATTGCAAAATTAGCCCACATGAAAAAAATATGGGGCCAAATCATCGCATTCGATTCGAATCGAAATTTTACTCGATCGATCGAGTTGATCAATTCGATAAATTTTGATCGATTTCGATTTGAAGCGAATGCGACGATTTTGCCCCTGATTTAATTCGTACTGATACAGGGTGTCCGCCAGCAAGGTATACTACTTTGCTTATAATTTTTGATTAAATGAAAGAGAATGGATCTTATACTGACAAATGTTTTTTTAGTGTAGGCAATTATGTGTGAAATTTAATATCAGATAAATGTCCGCCTCTGTTAATGTCAAAAATGCAAGCCCTTTTAAACACATTTTTAGTTACATTCTCACACATATCGCGCGTTGTTTCTTTATTTTCATCGCAAAAGTTTGATTTGAGTTGCCCCAGCGTTTCTGGTTTCTTTTGTGTAAGCCCTGCCTTCGGATATCCCCACAAAAAAAAGTTAGGAGAAGTCATATCACGCGACCGAGGAGGCCGATCAACATTGCCATTTATTGAAATAATTTGTTGTTGAAAGAGGTAATTCCATTGTAATCCTGGCTGTATGCGATGTTGCCCGTCTTGTTGATACCATATTTTTCCTATATTCAGCCCAAATCAAAGTAAAGATGTCACAGTTAATCATGGTCGATTTTAAGCCAATAACTGTTTATGTCAAGTTTAACAAACATGCCTATTTCAGTTGCTATCTCCCTTCGGGGGACAGCCAATCTTTTCCCAGGTTTATTGTACAACTGTCCACAGATTTTTTAGTCGAAAAGAGTTTGGAACTTTTAATTTTCAATAATTTTTTTAACAGATTCAACATCTCCCATTTATAATATAATATAACCCTTGTGCCGGACGACTTAACCTTTGGCTTAAGAAAAGGTCAAAACACCAGAAATATTCATTAAGGATAAGCGATTTTGAGTTTATAAATAAAGAAGTTCGGGATTAAAAGAAAGGCGGATGGGGTGAATCGGGTGCCACTTCGACTTAACAAAGCATGCTGACCCTTGCCAAAATAATATATACCAATATGATATCGAAATACTTCCAGTTCCGAACCCCAATTTTAATGTTTAATAAAGCAGTCGTAGCCTGTAGATACATCAATAAACGTATTCAAGCTATTATTTAAAGTGTATTCTAAGTTTAATAATTATAACTAATCGAAAATAAAGATGTCAGCGCAGAGTTTTAAATGCCAAAGTACGTCAGTTTTCAATTTGCAAGAAAATACATCTAAGACAATTAAAAATATTAGCAACATAAAAAACCCACAAAAAATGTGGAGACTTCAGCTGTTACAGTTGCTGAGATATATACAAAAAAATACTTTCGATGCTAGGGATGTGAAACCCACATTTTTCCCTTTTCGCCCATACCTAGCTCAAGTATGCAAATTAACTTTGTGAACACCCGTACAAAGTTTAAAGATTTCAGTTATAACTTTTGTCGAGACATATGAAAAAAAACTATATTTGTTGTATAGGAGGGGCCACGTCCGTTAATCCCTCTTTGCCCATATTTAACCTGATTATGTACATCAATAAATTATTTAACCTGTACCAAATTTGAGGACTTTAGTTATAATTGTTGTTAAGGTATATAAAAAAAAACTTTTTAGTTGCATTTGAGGTGCCTCGCTCAGTCTAAATTTCCAAAAAAAAAATTTTCTATAGCAATTTCTGAGATAAAGGGTATATCTTTTTTCCAAGCTTCAAGAAACGCTTTCCGGTTTGCCTGCTAGATACCTTTAGATGTCGGCCAATTTTGTTGGCTAAGTTCCTTAAAGATTGGATATGGAGTTTAAGGATGCTTATTCGACTTTTGTTAGTGTGTTGGTTTAATATTAATTAAACTGGTGTATCCACTAATTAGAAGCTCTTTAAATTTTCGCTTAACTTGTAAAAGAAAATTTTATTTTAAGTGGCGAGTTTCTGTTATGTGCGTTAATATAATAAAAAACTTTTAACTAATTGCCGAATATAAAGAACGCTTAAAATTACATATGTGTTTCGTCGTTATAAATGCAAAACTAAATTTTTTTTAAAAGAAAGCAATTTGCAGTCTATGCAGCCGAATATAGCGTTCACATTGATTTTTTCTTTAATTCTATACTGGAGTTAGTACGTTGGTGCTTATACGACTTTTATTCTCTTGTCTTATGGGACTCTGTTGGTTTATCCCTTGTTTGCCTTGCAGTTGTAATTTGATTTTTAAAATTTAAATTTTTGTAAAAGTGGAGCAACTACTAAGAAAAAGGACATAAAGTTTACATTAACACAATAAGTAGTGCTTCACTTCCACTAACACTAGTGAGCATAAATCTAGGTATATATTATCGAAAAGATAAAAAATGTATTTTTTTAACATTTCTTTTATTTTTAATGGGCTTTAGAGTTTTACTTATTGTTTTTCTAATAACTAAGATGTATTTTTTTTGGTGATTTATGTTTATTTTCTTTCAATCAAAAGTCCTTTTCTTTTCAAAACCAAACAATTGTAATATATATGAGCCATATAACAATCCTGTCAGTAAGATATTTCCATTAACTTTAAACTTTTTTTTCTGGGTAAAACTATGTTATAGAAAATAATTTTATTTGATTTCTAAAACAACAACCAAAAAGTTTTATTCTGCATGAACGTCCTTTCCAATGTTTAAAATAAACAACAAAAAGTATGAATATTTCTTCATGTTTTTCCTTAAGCAAATAAAACACTATTTTAGAAATTGATAAATTAAATCTCAAATGACCCAATAACAAAACAAGATAAAGATAACACGCACACACAGACACAAACAAAGATTTTACAGTGTAGAAGGTTATGTTTAATGGTAGTAGTTGTTGTACAAGTAATGTCGTAGTAATTGTGGTAAAATATTTTAATACATACATTTTGATAATCATTATTACGTAATATATTCATACTTTGTCTTGTGTCGGTTTAACTATAAGAAATGTAATGAATATAGTTTGCGAGAAAATGAATATTAATAAAATGTTAAACATGCTTTTGGAAAATGAAATAAATTAAAAATTTATTTATAACAAACCGCAAATCTTAACCATATTTAATTTAGGTTATTTCAAGAGAAACAAAAACAATCCAAATACACACAATATACAAAGTTGTTAATGAAAATGGTATTAGTGATGGTGTAAGTATCCCTGTCGAACATTAAGTTTACTTTAAATCACCTTAAGGCTAATTTTTTGGCAACAAGTGGTGACTGACATTTGCACTACT
This sequence comes from Melanophora roralis, assembly GCA_963583895.1. Classification (NCBI taxonomy): domain Eukaryota; kingdom Metazoa; phylum Arthropoda; class Insecta; order Diptera; family Rhinophoridae; genus Melanophora; species Melanophora roralis. Next base: position 33,327,351 of record OY757187.1, on the reverse strand, counting down.
TTTCAATGTTACCAACTAACTAATTATACCCACACCACATACGTGGTAGGGGTATAATGAGCTTGTGCTTCGAGCATACCGATTGACTCAGAATAACTTCCTGAGTCGTCTTAATCATGTCCATCTGTTCGTCCGGATGGGTGTCCATGTATTCTTGGGAATACGCTATAGGTCTCAATTTTGAAAATATTATAATAAAATTAAGCACTGATAAGATTTTTGGTGATCCTCGGTGAATTTTTTGCCTCTGCCCCCAATACAAATGCCTTCCCGGAATAAACAGTTAAAGCTATAACTCGAATATTACTTTATTTTGAGAAAACTTTGAACATGTGCCTATCCTTATGCCGGTAACTGGCATAATGATTAAACATTTTAGTCCATTTTTGATAGAGCCCCCATACAAATGTCCTTTCGGATAATCATTTTGGGCTCTAAATGGGAAGAATATTACTTAACCTTTAGCAGAATATGTGTGTGTGCTTTAGGTTCAGAGTTAGTTTAGATATATTAATTTGCAGTCAGCTTTGTAGTTAGTAAGTCCGACAGGGATATTACTTTATTAACGAGTGTGTGTGTGCTTATAACATACAATAAGAATGTTGTTTTAATATGTACATACATATGTATCTTAAATTGTACATACATTTTTATGTTTATGTATAAAACATATATATTTATGTGTTTTCAGAAATCGTTAATTGAAAATCATACAAACTTATTTGCTTTACCAGATAAACTTATAATTTCATCTTATATTTTTAATAAAACCCATCACGATTTGCCTGTTGATATATATTCAAATTACACAACATTTAAGACCATATTAATTATAATTCTCTGGATATATCTTTTAAAAATATTCTTTTATATACAAATTACAACAGTCTTTTATTACATTTCAAACAAATAAATTGGCTTCTAAGAATTTTAAACGTGTAAGACAATTTTAAGGATGTCTGGTGGCAAATTTATATGTTTAAATACGATTATTTGAAAAATTAATAAACGGTGCGGAGGGAGGGTGGCGCCGATGAAATTATCGATTGTGCGAATTTTTCAGTCACGATGTCGCAGTGGTCGTGTGAGTATCGCGCGTTCGCTGTGGATACATTTTTTAAGAATAATGATTCTTAATTAATTGCTCACCGACAATTTTGTTCAAAGTTCGTTATTTAATTCGTTTGCGGGTAAAGAGATTCTGCGCAACTCACGGCCTGGTCATAGTCGATCTTCAAGGACTCCCGAAAACATTGAAATGGTTGAAAGCAGTTTACGTGAAAATCCGCGACTTTCAATACGGGAAAAATCAGCTTCGCTGGGGCTTCCGAGAGCGATTATTCATAAAATTTAAAAAACAATCTGAAGTTCTTCCATCTTTTTAAAGTTTAAATCGTTCAAGAACTGAAAGAAAGTGACTTTGATATACGCAAAAATTTTTGCGAAACGATGTTGGAACGTTTTCGCACCGCAAATACCCTTTTTTTGGAACGACGAGGCTCATTTTCATTTAAACGGCCAAGTCAGCAGGCTGTTACTGGAGTCTAAAAACTTGCAACCCTTAATTAAAACTCCAAAAACCATTGCATTGCTCCAGGTGTCCCTTATCCACGCATGAGATAATTGGACTTTTTTTTCGAAAATTATCGAGGCCAGGCGACAAGAGTCCACGGTGAAAATTATCGACGCATGACTACGGAATTCTTTTTGCCAAACCTGCGAGCTTATCCATTGTAATCTTTACACACATGGAAACAAAATTGGGGGCGACTGCACACACAGTCGCTTTAGGGACATGTAATGGCCACCGATGTCGCCCGATCTAAGTCCCATGGATTAATTTTTGTGCGGCCTTCAAGAGAGGGTTGATAAAGACAATCCCCAATCCATTGTCATTGTAAGAAAAATATTCATCGAGAAATTAGCTCAACTGGACAAGTTTATTGCAGCGTATGGCGCAGAGCACTAGGCTCTGTTTTGAACAGTGTGTTCAACTCGATGAAAGACATCTGGATGGCATACTCTTAAAAAAATAGAATCTGCATTTGCATTCTATCATTTAATGCTCCTAATAAAACTTCGTCTCAATTATTACCAGATACCCTGTATAAACAAATTGCTTCTACCTCCTAAAAATATGGTGTGAAAAATTATAAAATACTGTAATTTTTTTTGTTAAATCATAGTTCCAAGGTGTTCAGAACGTTCAAAATAGAAGCCTTTTTGGGTTTATTTCATAACAGTATTTTTTTTATTATACATATTAAGATTTATATATGTATTCTTTCCGACCTTATTTATGAATTGTGTTTTTCAGGTTTTTTTGTTGGAAAAATAACGTTTTTTTATATTTGCTCAGAAATTAGATTTATTTTTGCAGTTATACATCTTGTTAATTGATACTAAATTTCAGACAAATTTAACATGAATTGTTAGTGTAATCTATTGAGTAATTTTTTTGCAGCCTCACTCAGACAGATCGGTAGACAGAAAGAAACAAATCCAATAGATGTATGTATGTGGAGACTTGAAACATTTTAAGTTTTATTACGAAAGGCCTGTTTTAAAAAGGAGGACAACCTTGAAAAGAAACTAAGCAGAAAAAAAACCTGTTAAACGTTGTTTAAAAATAGCAGGCAAAAGTTATGAACTTAATGTTCAAATGTAATTTTGAGCATGGGCCGCAGTTACTCTCGCATACATAGAGCAACTTGAAAGTACTCAAATCAAAGAAGTCATCGATGATAAGGGGAATGAAAGGGCTGATAAATTGATAAACAGGGCACCTACCTTACTGTATTTCAGTTTTCTCAGTTTTTTTTTTTAAGTTTTTCCTCTACTTTATTTCAGCAGTATTTAAAGACTATGGATAGGGTCAGGACTTCAAAGATTTGGGTAAATACAACTTCGTGTAGAGTCAAGAAAATCTCGTGGAAGTCTTAGAACCAATCCAGCCATGCCATGGGTGAATAATTGGGTATTTTAATTGATGAATGATAAAATTCGAACCGTAGCAACTACAATCATAAATAAGTTAAATCATTATCCATAGATATCGCTAAAATTAGTATCTGTATAAGTTACTAACCTTTACTTTAAAGTTCTTGCAAAGTTATTTATGATTCCAAAGGGCTTCCCAAAACATACACCAAAAATTTTTTACCGCTTTTTGGATGGTAAAATATTGCCAGTCTTTTAAAAGATGAACAGATGATAGTAGTAAAATAAAGAAATATAATAAATAATTTTTAAAATAAATAAAATTATGTCTTCATCGCCATAAATATAAAAACAAAAAAGAGGATTGTTATTAATTAAACTCATGTCCTGCGTAAATTTTGGGTCACCCATTACATATATGAATGTACGTATGTATGTATCTTTATGTAAATAGCAATATCCCTTAAACTTTACATTGTCTAACCATTTCTGTCTTTCCAAAATTAAAATAAATATTTAATCAAACTATTCTAGACTTCTTTCTTGTTATTTTTCTGTGTGCGTAAGCAAATCCCTAATCCCAATGATATTAAAACAAAGTGTCAGTATCATATGTGACGCAGATTTTAAGACATAATAAAAGTTAAGAAAATGCCACTATTTCAAAGTCTTTGCTATAAAACAAGAAAATAAAAGGCTTTTATATGGGAGTACAACTATAACTTTTCCTAAAATAACCCATATGATTGGTAGCGATGCAACTTACATATGTACATATATGGCCATGTATCTATTTTAAAACTTAAGCCTAAAATTATGCTCCATATATTTATTTTTTTTATCGTTTTTTTTTTTTTTCATTTTATTGGGTTGGTTTATCTAAGCCTTTTTGTTTATATTTTTATATGTATATGTACGTGTCTATGGGTATTTGTAAGTATGTGTGTGAGTTTAAACTTAACTAATATATAAGATAAATCTGTGGAGTTCATGGCTATAAAGTTATAATACAAATATACAGATTTAAATGCCTAAAATACTGCCAACAAAACCCAACAACAAACATATAAAAACTTTAATATAGAAACTATTTCACTAACACCACATAGATTGGCATTGTAAAGTACAAATATATGCATGAACACATGAACAAACATACTTACATACGTATGTGTATTTGTGTCAATGTTCTTGACTTCAATTGTTGTTGTCGTTAGGCTGGTGACCACTTTAGGTTTAAAGAGCTCAAAGGGAGTTTTAGGATGGCAAATGGAATAATAGTTTGAAGTGAAGAAATAAGCCACTTAAAGAAGTTTCTTGAACTAAGAAGTTTAAGTGTTATTTCAGTTCAACGCAACTCTTAATGCCTTTCATGCAAAGGAAACTAAAAAAAGGTTTTGGTAAATTTCAAACTTTGCACAAAATGCCAAATAAAATTTGGTTTAAGGAAGTTTACAAGTAAAATTTGTTTCTTTAAATAATTGTTTAACGAATTAAAAAGTATTCGAGAGCTAAAGTTTTGATGTGTCTTTTTAAGCTTAACTCGCAGTATAATTTTTAAGAGAAACCCTGAGTAATAAAGAAATCGCTTTACTTAAGGAAATATGTTAAATCGTTTTTCAAACAATTTCTTAATGTTCTTTTTCCTAAATATGCATGCAAACAAATATATTAGTTGAAGGCTTGCTTCTTCAGCTACTTTATTGGCTACTAACACGTTGTTAAACTTTTGGCTCCATATGCTCGGTCAACAATAACAGCTCTATTCTCGTTGCGGCCGGAAGTTATGCCACAATCAGAGCCTTTTTGGTAAAATTTTCTGGCATAGTTTTAAATTCAATATATTTCCATATTCTACTATTGACGTTTTTTTAATTTCTAACTTGGAACAAGCCTCTATTTTCTCTTGTCTTGGCATCACTTTTGATTATTTGATTATTTTTTGAAAGCGATTTGACCTTTGACCTAAGGAAAAGTTTATGTCGCTAACATCAGCAGTTTTTGAGAGGCATAGCAGAAGCACGTCGCACAGTGGAATAAAGAAATTATTTTTTCACATTTTTAGTTTTTTAAAAAAGGATATTTTTAATTTAGGCGTATCTTTGCTTGGAATTGATTTAAATTTTTTACAAACTATAAAGCATGTTAGTACTAATATGTGTATAGAATTTCGTTAAGCTATCCAAATTTTATTTTAAGAGTATATTGAAAGGACACGAATCCTTGAAATCAGCGTGATAACAACATGATTTAAACAAATCTGAAGCATTCCCAATCTAATTTATGTACAAGATTTCTATAAGCTATAATTTTTTCCTTTGCGACCCTTCATTTTAAGGATATATGGAAAGGACACGAGCCTAAGTGATAAAATTTCATGTCTGATCCCATTTTTTGAATTCAAATATCTGTGCCAACTTTTTTTTCTTTTTGATGGCTCTTTTAATATAAAGCGACTCGTTATATAAAATCACTACACTGTGTGACGATTCCCAGGGGTTGACTATGGTTCACACTGACAAAGGATCGCTCAGGGTTCTCTAAGTTGAATCAATCTGAAACTTTACCTTACCATATGGATTTCCTAAGCTATTTATAAATTTTTATTTAAGGCAACAAAATACTTCATAAAATCCTTTTACTTGCGGAAAATGTTAAAGATGAATCGATTTCAATGCATTATACTCTTTCCACAAAACTTCGCATTAATCCTTTAACAACAACAGTATTGGCAGACCTCACTTGAGATTTTTGAAAGTTACTTAAGGCATTTCTGTAAATTATTTTAACGGCTAATGTTATTAAGATATTCTAATGAAAGTTCTTAAATGTCTTAGAGACGTTTGTAAAAACAACAAAATTAAATAACTTTGCATTACATTCAGTGAGCCGTCAGAAGCACTTAATTTACTGACTACTGGCATATTTAACATGAAGCTTTAAGTTAAGAGCGGAGACAGAAAAAATATTTTTATCGGTTTTTTTTAATGAAAATAAAACAATTTAAAGAAATAAAAATAAATATAGAAAAAGGATTACAAAAATCTAGTTTAATGCCATCAATATGTTGTGCTTAACCTGATTCTCTCAAGTTTACCTGTCACTGCTTTCATTCTTTAAAATTTTAAAAACAATTATTACGTTCGGCCCCTAGATAAGAGCAGTAGTGTTAATACTTTTTCTTTTAAACCGAAAATTAAAGGTTTATGGATATTTTTAAAATAAAAAGTTTAATAGTTTTGGCGCAACTGCTTCAATAACCCATCAAATATATTTAGAAATTATTTAAATTCTTGTAATGTAGTTGCGGGATTAGTAAGTTAGAGTTAGTGAGAGGAAAGTGTGTTTTATATGCATATGCTAGTGGCTTAGTTTATTTTAAGTTGATTTAGATCTTTTAATGTTTAAGATTATTTATGATGTTGTTTTATATTCAACATTAATAAAAACCTAAACCAAATTCACATCAACTCATACAAGCCCACCCAAATACATATATCGTACAAATATATATATTTGTTTGTACTTTTACACATATGTATGTATTCATCCAACCAACCAACCAACATATTTAAAATTCTCGTTATAGGATATTATAAATTGTATGAAAGATACCATACAGACACAAGTCGAAGCTTCAAGTAATAATGACTTTCCACATGCACGTTTGGTTTTCATATTTTTTCAATTTAAATGCTTGAAAATCAAATTTTATGCCTTTTCAGGTTTTTGCTGGCCTCCAACAATTTTGTTGTTGCTTAAAGCAGGCTTTTTATTATTCAAGTGATGATATTCTGACATCTCGAAAAAACTACTTTAGTCCTTTTTTTTCTTATGTTTACAATTTGGTATTGTTGGAATCTTTTCTTTCGCAAAAATAAAAGACAAAAATATAAATGCTTGGTTTTGGCATAAGATCAAATGTGTTTACGAATACAAAATATAAAATATCAATGATTCTTCTAATGTTTTTCCTTTTATTTGGCAAAAATGTATATCCCCATATCCGTTACGGTATTAGAGAGTAATATAAATGTTTGAGCTACTGTTGTGCTTTGGCACAGTAGTCTTATGGTTTTCACTTTTTTGCTGAATGTAAAATTGAATAAAGTAAAAGTAGACGTCAAGATCTTTATTGTTTAAAAACACTTAATATGTAAATAATCCTTAACAGAGCTAAAGCAAAAAACAAAACAACAAAAGTAAGAGCAAGAAAAAACTTTTCCAAATCCTTATAAATTATCATGAGTATTTTTGATGAAGATTAATAAATTGTTTGACAGTATGGGACCTTGAGCTAGATTAAGTACAAATAAAAATAAAAAAAATATAATTTTAGAGGAAAAAAAATAATAATTAAAAACCCATAAACTATTTTTAAATTAGCCCTCTTTCCATTTTTAAATTTTTGAGAATCTCAAAAAGCACCTTTAAATACTTTTTTAGTCTAATTTTAGATATAAAGATTTATCACACGTCTGTAATAGCTTTTGATTAATTTAACGATATTTTATATTTAAACCTGAGTTAGAAAAAAAATAAATTTTAAGATACTCTACAAGTAATAAAAAGTTTTTACGTAACTTAATAAGAGTATTTTTTCTTTCAAGCTTAAGGTATTTTTAAATATATTTATTTACTAAAAATTTTTTATTTCCTATATATTTAATATTTCGCCGCTTTAATGTGTGCCCACATAAAGTTTGTGATAAACAAAAATATTCAAAAGGACCTTAGGTCAGGTTGGGTTACGAAGGGTAGTGCGTGTAGGAAAAGCACATGCAGGCCAAGATCAACAGCAGGCTAAAAGCAACTGAGTTAAGTAGAAAAAAAAAATCACAAATTTTTCTCCATTAAAACTAACAAAATAATAGTGATATTTTTTATTTTTTTATACCCTTCACATAAGGGATTAGGGTACATAAAGGTGGGTCATTCCGTTTTCAATTTCTTTATTATCAATTTACGACCTCATAAAGTATATAAATTCTGGATTCTTATAGGTAGGAAAGCCAATTTAGCTATGTCCGTCTGCCCGTCTGCCCAAGTCTTCTTGTTATGGTTGAAATAAACTTTCTGAAGCCCTCCGATGTCGAATAGACCCATAGATGGGAAATTCGGCACAATCGCCAGATTACTGACCGAGATATAAGCCAAAAGCCGAGACAACCTCCGTTTATTTCTCTAAAATTTGTACATAAAAACCTCTGCAACTGCCCCGGAGTCGCTCTGTGCAATGTAAGACTGATTCCCATCAATTTCGTCCCATGAAAATGCTTACACCCTATCTCCACTCCTAACAGGGCTGCCATGCAAAATTTATTTAAAAAAAAAATTTTTTTTAAATCCCTCCCACAGCTTCCAGGGTTCTCCTTCAAAGGTAAAGTGTGAAACCGTCCCCAATTAATTTGTCCTCCCAAACTTACCCTCTATCTCCAGCCTCTAATATGGCTGCTATACAAAATTATAAAAAATAGGTTAAAAACCCCTAACCCTTCTTCGAAATCGCTCCTAGAGGAATAAAGTGTATCACATACTCCCATTAAATTATCCTCCCAAATGTATTCCTAGAGTATTCTCACCCCTTTCGCCATCACCTAAGGGAGTTGCCATACAAAATTTACAAAAATTATGTAAAAACACCCATAGATTCTCCTAAGCCGGCCTTAGCGAAATGAAGTGTACGACCGATCTTCATTAGTTTCTTCTCGCAAACATATTCTTAGAATATACTTACCCCCTATCTCCACACCCTAAGAGGGTTGCCATACAAAATTTGAAAAGCTTATAACTTCCATGGAGTAGGCCCTAGAGGAAAAAAATTTATCAAATTAGTTTTCCCTCTCAAACATATTTCTAGAACATACTTACCCTCTATCTCTATCACCTAAGAGGGTGCCATACAAAATTTAAAAAAATAAGAGTAAAAGTCCCTACAAAATTTAAAAAAAATTAGAGCAAAAACCCCTAAAACTTTTCCGTAGTCTCCCAAAGAGGATTGGAATATGAAACCGATTCCTATTTAAAAATTAGAAATATTTCAATAATAAAAAAAGTTTAGGGGTTTCAAAAGTCCAATGTGAAGGGTAGCTAAGTTTCGGCACAGCCGAATAAAGCAATCTTACTTGTTTTCTATTTTATTAAGGACTGAAATATAGTCGAATCTCGATAATTTGAATTTCAAGTGAACAAAAAAAAATTTCAAATTATCAAGATTTCATCCTAACGAGAGTTTAAATAATCAAGAGGGAAATAGAAAATTGCTTAAAAATTGTAAAGCATTTTGGTCATTGTAACAATACAAACTCCATAAAAAGACTGGAATAGAGTGCAACAAATAAAACTTAAAAAATCATTATCTTATTTATTTTTTTTTAAATTTTTAAATTAAACAATTTTTAGCACCCGTGATATACATACGTCCTATTTAAATAATTTCAAATTATCAAGGGGACCAACTCACATAGATTTTTTTTGATTTAATTGAATGTTTTTTAAAGGACCTGGAGAACAGTTAATATTATGTTATGATTCAGGTAAACGGGTTTAAAATTATCCAGAGTTGACTTTATTTAAATGCTACCATTTGGTCAACTTTGTGACTTTCCACCTCAATCTGGATCAATAGCAATTCCTTCTTAACTTTTAAATAATTGCAGGAAATTTTATTTCTTTAGTCGGATAGTTTGTGCGTCAAAAAAGCTTTCTCATGATATTTTTTCTGTAACTCCTAATATAAAAGATCTTAAACTAAATGTCTAAAACCCCTCTAACCTCCTTACTAAAACCTAAGCATTTTTCAGATAATAACCCAATGAGTGTTCGACAAGTATTTCAAAACAATGTATTATTCGTTATCATGTAAAACTATTCTAGGGGGTTTCATTTAAAATTGAAGTGGTCCTTACCTTAAGTAATTAAATATTTTATTTGAAAAAATTTTATTCCCACCATTCCCATTGTGCTTATATAAATTTTTAAAAGCAAACAGGACACACACATACATGCATAAATAGTATTTGTGTGCGTAATAATAGTAAAGAATCCATTTTCCATATTGATAGAATATTTTTGTTGGTTTTAAAAGAAGCAAAGATATTGAAAATCAATTTTTAACACAAATAAAAAAAACCCAAAGGAAATTTTAATTCATAACATAAAAATTTACACTTTAATAGTAAGAACAAAAATTTAGTATCCCTTTAGCTAAAACAACCACAAATGTATAAGAATATATGTGTTTGTGTGTGTTTAGTTTAGGAACATTTGTATTTGTCTAAGGAGTATGATTGTTTACAACTCGTACCCATTAATTTGTATGCAAATGGGATATATTCAAATGTGATGTGACGTTTTATTGCTGTTGTTCCTTTTGTTATTTTTTCTCGTTTTTCATACTCATCGTGCTGATATTGTTGTTATTTGAGGTTATAAAACAACATCACAGCAGACAAACATACATACAAACATCGAAGCAAGTAAGGACTATTTTGTCCTCCTATTTTTCGCCCCTTTCTCTGTTAAAATTTATTGTACTAGGACAATGTTGCCTTTGTTTGGCTAAAGTTGTTTGGTGATTTTTCTCTTGAATCTATTTTAACATCTAAATGAATATGCTTTTGAATGTTCTTTTGAAGTTTACGTATACGATTGTGCCTATTTGCAATGTTTGTTTTTTTCTTAAATAGGAGACAGGAACCGGAGTATTGTTTAATGTGTATATACTTGAGTGAGTATTAGTACTTTCAAGTTCTTTTGAATGAATTAATATCAAAAGTGCTTTAGAATTTGATTTTGATTGATGTTTCATGCAATATGAATTTTGTGCTGTTTGGTATTTGCATAAACTCAGCAAAACGTATAAGAGCAAACAAAAAAGTCTGGCTAAACAATGAACTGTAGTTTTGGTACTTGAATAGACAACAATTACAGCAAAAATTTTGAAACTTACATATTTTAGCATTAACTAATATTTGTACTATACAGTGAGGCAATAAATGTTGTTTTTAAACTGTTTTTCTTATCTTTGCAATCGGTCAAATATGTGAATGTGTGTATAAAACATTTAAATTATCAAATAATCAGAGATAGTCATCACCTTATATGTTTGTTGAATTTTTAGAAACATTGGCACTATAGTTGAGGGATACGAAAAGATGACAAATTTGGTTATTCATGGCAACTTATGAATAAAATCCAAAAAAGATTTTTTTCACAGAAAAATTTTTATTACTTTCTTAAATTTTTTCATTACAACCTTAAATAGTACATACAGCTTGTTTTGGGGTGAGCACTGAAATAGTAAAATTCGTCTTAAGATTCAAGACAATTGCCATGCTTAATTTTGGTGCTTAGTTTTGATTGTTGTGCCCACTGTACCCTTTCCAGTACATTTGTATGTACTTCTGCCTATATTTCTATATCGACATCTCTTGGGCTTATATGAACTAGTCCAAGAAAAAAATAAAATTAATATCTCTCTTTGCGGACACTCATCTGTATATTACTTCACTTGCTCGTTTTTTTATTTATCGATTCTCGTTTATTGTCCTTAAAAAATGAATTCTTTTCCTGTACATGTATTAACAGTATTGTTTTATATTTTAAAAGTTTTATTTAACCACGAAAATCTTTACTTAGTTAGAGTTGTAAGTTTGAGAACTGAGAACTGTGGCTACTGTTTATATCTAATAGCTGGGCATCTAACGAAGCAGTTCATTAAGAAACGTAAATATTTGCCTGAAAATTAGTCAGGTATTTATGGATAAGCAGAGCCCTGTGATAGTGGAATTAAACGCCTACTGCTCCTTCTCCACAGCTCACCCTTTCCAGCTGTCCAGAAAACAAGTTTGACCAGCTCTGTGTAACCGAAAATGTTAACGTTGAAGTTCCTTTGCAATATAAGGCCTTCTTGTGTTTTATCTCTAAATACGATAATTTTAAATACTATTTGAATTTATTGAAACAAAAGTCAGAGTAAAAAATTGCATAGTTATTGTATTTACAATTTTAGTTGTTAGTGATATTAAAAAAAAAAAAAACATTTAGGGGATTCACAAGGTGTCCTATTATGTCGTATCGTCATATTGTTTTACAATTTCACAATGGTTTTGTTGTCTTTCATACAAAAATAGTTCTTTAGAAGTACTACGTCGTTTAATATACTTATTAAATTGTCACAACAACTCCATTAACACCTGCGCCGAGTGACCAATAGTTGGTAAAAGTTGTTAAACCATTGTCAAAATTTTATGACAATAGGACAAATAGAACACCTCGTGAATATCCTAATTATATATACAATTTTAGTACTAAACTATTTGCCAACGTTTGTCGTAATTTTTTTCTCTGAAGTAAGCTTATGAATTGCACTATACTGCATATTTATTTATTCAGTGCAATTGTTTATTTTTTTTACTAAATACTCTCTTGCAACTAGTTGTAAGCTTAAGAATGTGAAGTAAAGTGAGTCTATAACTGTATTAATAATTCATAAAGCGTATTTTCATATTTTATGAAGAACTCTTTGCCTGCTTTGCTAAAGTCAAACGCAACATCGATTAGATTTTGAAAATTACTAACAATTTTTAAAAGTCGTTCGTTCACAAATGAGTAATCAAATGTCTTAAAACTAGCTTCAGTTATGATCTTATAGCCTTTCGATTAATTTTTTTTCAGGCTAAATATTACATATTGATTACACTGTGAAATAAATAAAAACTGTTTTAATAATGCAAAAATTAGATGACAAAGGTTTGATTCTACTACCAAATAATAGTAAAACTCTATACTCAGTTTGGCGAGGTTGGTAACCCTTTTTTTATTGAGGCTTTAAAGTTTCGGAAAACCACTAGACCCCTTCGAAAAATGGTGTCATCGGTTTTTGGTCAAAAACGGATTCCAATTTGCTTATAACGGCAACAAAAATTCTGCAATATTGTTCCTAAACTTCAGTTAATAAACACACATGTATAATTTTTTATTTCTAGACTTATTTTTTTAATAAAGGTAAACATATAATTCTTGTTACGTTTTATGAAATAACTTGTAGAGAGTCCAAAATTTTTCCCTACAATATTCAAAAAAGTTATAGCCAGCATCAGGCTGATCAATTTTTATCCTCATATCTGAATGTATATAGGTACTCCAAACAGCTTATAAAATTTTAAGAAAACGGTCACTAATTTCGACAAACTGAATGTAGGATTTTACTATCCTTTGGTAGTTGAATCGAGCTTATATTATTCCGTCTCTGATTGTTTTTAATTTTTTTACAGTTTTATATACGTAAAGCAACTGCAAGTTATCCCTATTCAAATTTACAAGATAAATCATTTGAATATGACTAGTTTTCTAACTGTAACAAAAAGCAAACAAAAGGTTTGTTTGATTGCGCTAAGATAACTAATATTAGCAGCAAGTTTTATTTTTGTTATTTTTTATTTCCATTTATATTTGCCAGAATATAATTTCCACATTAAAAATTTTCTTGTTTATTATTAACAACTTTTCACACTTTTTCCTTTTGTTAGCTCTCCCCCATCTGTAATAAGTAGCATTATTAAATAGATTTTTAAAACGTGCCCAAGAATACTAAAATAAAATCTACATTATTTGATTGTTTATGCTTGAAATATATTTGAAATATATTCACCATTATGCCAGATAACTATAAAAGATTCGAGACCTACAAAAAAACACACACACAAATTCAATAGCAGGAACATTTTACAATAAAATTTTTTTTATTTTTGTATCTATCTGTGAATGTGTCCTTCCTTCCTTGCCTTTTCATATTTGAATTGTTAAATGACAATGATCAATTTAAAAGTAATAGAGGATAGTAGATTTGAATTTATAAAACTGTTTGTTTTTGTTATAGAAAAAAATTGACACAACTTTTGGACGATATACTTATCTCGTTTTTCAATTATGAACACACTTTGAGATTTTTGAGGTTTTGCTTGGGGGGAACGTATGTTAAGCAAACGACATTTTAGTTATAAAAAAAATAGTTTTTCCCAATGGATAGCATGAGTTTGATAAAAACTTATTTTTTTAAAACAAACCCTCTTGAATCCCGTTAAGGTTATGCCTATTCGAGAAAATAAAAACATTTGCAAGGCAGCAACCACTAAATCTATGAAACAAACGAACAAAAACAAGTAAGAGCGATATATTCGGCTGTACCGAAACTTATATACCCTTCACTTCTTTTCTAGCAGAGTTATTTTATACTGAAAATAAAAAATATCTTGTGCCAGATTTAAAGTCCATAGAATTCCTAGTTTTCGAAATAGAAATCCTTACAAAAAATTTAACGTTCGTATAAATAAATAGAAATAGATGTAGAAGGTTTTAAGTCGAGAGTTTTCAAAGTTTTCGATATTATTCGTATTGAGAGTTTAATTAAGATGGTAAATTTTAATGGGATGTTCTAGTCTCCCTGCTCCTCTCCAACTATTTTTATTTGATCCTTATTTTTGTAGAGCATTCGCAGTCGATATCTGCTCTAGTTACCCAAATATAGCGGAAATATCGAAAATTTAATAAAGATTTTTAACTTTTATTATGGCTACCCCTTCCCCAGCCCCTACCCAAAAAAAATTTTTTTCCAAAGTGAAGGTCTTATTGTCCAATTATTTGTTGTATAACATTTTATGTCAATAGCTGTTATAATTCCGAGATAAAGCGTATCAAAAATTCAAAAAAACAAATGTAAATTTGTATAGAAGCTACCCCCGCCCTGCCCCTACCCAAAAAATTTCTTTTCGTAGAACATTTCAAGTCGATAGCTTCTACAGTTTCCGAGGTATAGCGTTTTGAAAATTTCATAAAAATTGGTAATTTGTATGGGAGCTACCCCTTTCCATGCCCTAGACCAAACAATTTTTTTGCAAAGGTTAGGCCCTATTGTCTAATTACCAAGTGCCAAGGTTTGTGGCAAGAATGACTACATTTACAGAGATATATAGGGATTTTTTTCCTAAAAAAAGGGTTCGTTTGGGTTTTCACTTTTATCTCGGTCAACAGTAAACTGATTTTTCATATATTAAATAGCGATTGTCTTCAGGTTATTTTTAATAGTTTGACATCAATAACTGGCCTGTGCCACTTTATTTGACTCTGGAAACTTGATTTCAACAGACGGACAGATCGACATGGCTATATCGACTTTCCTAGTTATAAGGATCCTGAATATATTATTTTGTGGGGTTGCAAATGGATAATAAAGAAATAACAAACGGAATGACAAGCTGATATATACCCTTATCATAAATTAAAAAAAAAAACAATATAGGTATTCTTATAGCAAACCGAAAAAAGCTTAAAGAAAATTAAATGCAACTCTTGAAATAAAAGAAATTAAAAACTTTATTATTTGATTAGATAATCTGCTTTTAGTTGTCTTGTAATGGATTAAGAAAATGCTTTTGCTGTTTTGTTTTCATATAATGTTGCACAATCGCATGTACGAAAGTATTTAAATTAAAACTGCAAATACATTAAATACTTAAAAAATATTTGCCTAAGACCTCCAGCAGTTTTTCCATTTCTCAGGTTATTTATCTTTCTAAGGAATCCCTTGAAATGCAATAACGTCTTTATATACTTCTAACTTTCTTAAATTTTTTGTGGATTCTTATTTCTAATTAAGTTTTGCAAAAGTTTTGCACATGCAAGGATGGTATTGCAGTACATGTTTGTTGTGTTTTGTAAATACAGTAGAACTGAAGTGTAACGGTACGAAAACAGGATTTAATTTTTTGTTTTATCAAAATACCAAATGTTTATTTAAAATAAAATTGTTGATAATTTTACAATTTTATCTTCGTAGATGGCAGGCATTAAAATGAGTTTTAACCTTCTTTAGACAATTCTTGTGTTGTATGCCTTCAAACCCTGGCTTTATTACGACTTTATACAAAAAATGTAGATAAACGATGTGCGAAATTTTCCTGAAAAAATTAAGCTAAACTTGGTGGTTGAATTTGATAAAAATAATAGCAATAAATTTTATTATAGCAAGGGTAACCACATTATATTGATACCGAAAGAAAGAATTCATAAGTAACAAGCATAACTTGGTTGAAAAAAGTTATCAGAAATAGTGAGTGACCTTTTAGGCTTCTGTTTGAAAGCGCCTCTTACCTACTCATACACTCAAAGCCTTAGATTGTTAAACGCAACACGTAAAACCAAAAACCATTGTTCATCAAAATTTAAAACTTTAACAACTTTTTAAAATTTAAGACGTAAAAATATTTTACAAATTATATGTGAACCTTAGTCAAAATTGTTTGTATAAGATCCGCTTTCTAAGTTTCTGATTCGAAGCATAAAAAATTAATTTAAATATTGAATTTATGTAATGATAATTTAATTGCAAAATTAAAGCTAACTATTATATCGCAGAGTAAGTTAAAAACAGATAAAACAGGAATCGTTTCCTTTTTCTTCACCAGGTTTCTACATTAGATCCTTAACAAACTCAAAAGTTTGGTTATACAACTTAAAGAGCAGAAAATACGACTCTTTTCAAAATTGTTTAAGTTTTCTTAAGCTTACAACTGTTGGCATTGGTAAAACATAAAAGTTATTAATAATATTTTTAGACGAATTTACAATTTACAATGTAAAAACTCCCAAAGTCTACTTATTAAATTTCATTTCTTTGACATCACTTTATAGTTTTCTTTGCACTAAAATAATTTTCTTTTAATAAGTTTTATTTTTCATTTAAACTTATATTATATGTTTCCAACTTGTGTGGTAATATTTTGTTATTTGAAAGATTATTTATTGTCGTTTTTGGATTACAAATTAATTAAAATGATTGTAAAGTAATTGATAGATTTAAATTTAAATTTTAATTAAATATAATCACTTGTGTT
Source organism: Melanophora roralis (assembly GCA_963583895.1). Lineage (NCBI taxonomy): Eukaryota > Metazoa > Arthropoda > Insecta > Diptera > Rhinophoridae > Melanophora > Melanophora roralis. The sequence continues at coordinate 33,310,516 of OY757187.1, read as the reverse complement.
ATTTGAAGACATTAACATACTTAGTATAGAATACTTACTTGATGTATTTTAAGTAGTCAAAATTAAATCAACAGGTAAGACACAATGGAGCTTATTGCTATAGGATTGTTGAAGTACAAAACTCAAATATTTATTTAATTTTTAAAGAAAGGTTATTGTCAAAATCACCGCAGAAGGGGGCTAAAATTTTCTCAACTCTATTAAAAACATGTATGATCAAAACTAAAAAAGCGATTATATAAGGTTTGACAAAATATTTTAAAATTTGAATTTATTTAAAGCACCATATTATAAATATGGGGGATTTCATGTCAAGTGACCCACCTTTTTTTTGATTCGAAAGAAATTTGAACCAAAGTTAGTTCTTGCAGAGAGTAGCTTAGACACAATTTTTAACATGATCGGTCAAGAACTCTCTGAGCTAGAGGGGTTCAAAATTTGACGTTTTCGGCAAATAGGTGTTTTTTCTCATACATGTAGTTTATTATCTTTTGCTTTTAACAAAATTCGTCCCAAATACTTTCGATAGCTTTTTTTTCAATCTTCCAGAAAAAAATATTTTTAAAATTAAAAAAAATTTTTTTTATTTTTTTTTATAAAATAATTAGAAAAAAATTTTTTTTTCCAAATGTGCCCATTTTTTTTTTTTTTTTTTGCTCAAAAGAAAGCTTAGGTCTTTTGTTTGAAGAGCTTGGAAACCGCTTAGTGGGATGCGAGTGGGATATCTATAAAAAATAATGTTTTGTAACTCAAGGTAGAGGTTTTCCAATTTTCGCGTATATTCTATTTTATTTTTTTTCCTATTTTCTATGCTCTTCAAAGGGAAGACCTAAGCTTTCTTTTGAGCAAAAAAAAAAAAAAAAACAATGGGCACATTTGGAAAAAAAAATTTTTTTTTTCTTATTTTATAAAAAAAATTAAAAAATTTTTTTTAATTTTAAAAATATTTTTTTCTGGAAGATTGAAAAAAGGCTATCGAAAGTATTTGGGACGAATTTTGATAAAAGCAAAAGGTAATAAGCTACATTTGTGAGAAAAAACACCTATTTGCCGAAAACGTCAAATTTTGAACCCCTATAGCTCAGAGAGTTCTTGACCGATCATGTTAAAAAATTGTGTCTAAGCTACTCTCTGCAAGAACTAACTTTGGTCCAAATTTCTTTCGAATCGAAAGACATCGGTTTTAAAAGTTGGGCCACTTGACATGAAATCCCCCATATGCATATTTTTATGAGCTCTGTAATATGATTTTTAAAGGTCGACTAAAGCAAGTAAAAAAATTAAATTATTAAAATTAAAATTTTTAATTAAATGAAAATCTAATTAAAATAAAATATTATTTTCTAAAAAGTTTCTTTTACTTCACTAAATAAACCAAAATGTTTACAAAACTACATAACTCTTGAGTATACTTATTATAATAAAAAATACGAGTATTACTCATACGCTAAGAGGACAAAAAAAAATAATGTAAAACATTTTAATGAGTCGTAGAACAAATTTCTAGAAAAACAAAACAATTTTTTTCACCCGACTATTTTATAGCATGAGCTCAGAATATAAGGCAAGTTTCCTCCTTATTATAAAATGTATCGGACTACAGTAGGTCGCAAAAATTTTTAAAGAAGTCAAAGGATTTTTAGTTTGCAAATAGCACGTTTTGTTAAAATAAAAAAAGTACGTTTTGGTAAGAATAAAATGCAAAAACAATGCTTTGGCATACATACATGCGTATGTATGTGTTGCCCTAGATATATTGTTTTGAAAACATTATGAAATTTCCAATCTTCAAAGTAAAAAACTTTCCAGCAACTACGTTGTCGTTTGAGGAACCTTCTGTGGCATTAATTAAAATAACCACATTTTTTCAGCAACTCAGTTTTGAATTATTCAGTATTTTTTGCCTATGAAACGATTCACTGGACGCTAGTTTAAGTAATGGGTTTAATCGGTTGGCGCAAAAACAATTTAAGAAAATGCTCGAGAACTATTTAAAAACATTACTTTAGGGGAAAACTAGTTAAATGGATTTTATATTAGAAATATATTTTTTTTAAATTTTTGATAAAAACAAGTTCTTCGTCGTCAAATGCAACTGTTTTCTTGGAAACTAATAATAAATATATCTTTTTTACACAACAAATTGACCCCAAGTTGTTAATTTGTGTTTTGTTTTCCTTTAAAAAACTTTGGTCTTCTCTTTGCTCAAAACATACAGAAAAAAACAAAATAAACAGAAAAAAAACTTTAACCCACTTTAGAAGAACAACTTCTTATTCCTTCTTTTTCTTTTAAGACATTTTAAGGCATTGATAGTTCTAACTTTTTAACTCTTGACATAAACAAGCGGCAATAACAAAACAAAAGATTAGAGAAAAAAAGATTAAAATAAATAAAAAACAATAAAGAAATCTCTAGCAAAAGTTAAGCATGATTTAAGCAATTGAAATCTAAACTAAAATCCTTTTTTGTGTGTTTTTTTTGCAAAAAAAAACGAAGTTTTCTATAAATTTTTTAAAGCTGTACAAAGAAAATTGTAAAATAAATAAAATATTTGTAAAAAATGGCTTTTGTCAAAAGTTGTTTGTCGAATGCAGACATACACACACACGCACCACAAAGATATAAATTTTTAAACATTTTTCCGCACGCATACACTTGCTAGCACAGATATTGCCCTTTTTTGATTTAACAAATCAGACGGAATATTTATAGATATTTAAGGGGAACTTCTTTAGGTTTGACACTTTGTTGTTAGATAAAAAATTTTTTAAAAATATCAATTTCTTTGTTTTTTCTTTGTCCGTTTTGTTCTTTTGTGCAAGTTTTTTTTATAAATATTTTATAGACCAGATTTGAACACAAGTTATCATATTAAAAATATTTTTATCTCTTTGTATTTTATTGTTTAAGAAATGGAAGTAAATTACTGGGTTGTTAAGGGAGGGGTAACTTGGTACAGTTTGTTCTTTGTCACTTTAAACAAACTAAAATATTGTTAAAATGGCGCTTTTTGGGAGAGTTTGACAGAATTTTTAAAAATAAATAGATTTTTTTTTTTTCTTAAAGAAATAGGTTATTGCAGCAACAAAAATATATGTATTTTTATATGACGAGTGATTTTGGTTTGTTTTAAACACTTGATAACCGCCTACATAGTTTTACAAAGTTTTGTCATTAATGTTTAATCTATATTTAGTCAGTTCCAAATAAAGCGTTCCAACATGGGTAAAAATCTAATTAATTTATTTATTTAACTTAAAATTTTAGTAGTGAGTTGCAAACTCAACAATAAAATACTTGTATTTAAAACTTTTCCTAATTTTTTTCTGTGTATTTTAATTTATCTGGCACATAGGTACTAAATAATCGACTCTTTTTAGTTTTCGTCCCATTTTCTTAAAAAAATTTTTCTTAAGAAGAAATAGTTTTTTTGTAGAAATAAAGACGCAAATATGGGAAGTAATTCTTTAAACTACCATTTAAATTAAAAAAATGATGTCTGTTTTTAAAAATATTTTAAACAGCACGATCTTTTAATCAAAATTCTATAAAACTCAAATTTGTAAGGTCACGTTCATCACAGTCTTTAAGTGGTTTTTATAAGCAGAAATAATATAATTTCAGTGACTATATCCTTATGAACCTATAAAAATGTACCATTTTTTAAAGTCTTTAATAAAATAAAAATTTTGAATTATTAAATTTATAAGCGAAAATATGAGTAAAATGGTCACACTTGTCAAAATGGAACAGCCCATATACTTAAATAGAGTAAATAATTTTTTTACCAGCTGATTCATTATAGTACGCTTAAATATAGAGACTTGAAATTCGACCCCTCTTCCGATGCAGAGATCCACTTAGTAAGGATTAAAAAAAAAATTCAGGCCCCAAAGAGCGTAAAAATGGACCCTATTGTTAAAACTAAGTAAGAATTTATTATGGTTATTTCTGTAACCTCTAAGCCAATAAAGAAATTGTGCTCGTCAGCCATTGAAGCAGACTGAGGCTTAAAACAACATGTGCAGGCAAACTTTTTTATTAGATAAAAAAGTCCCTTTTAAAATTTTCTGTATTTTTATTCATAGAATTTTTTGAAATATAATCTTAAACACAATTAAAATAAAAATAAATAAGTCTATTTTTTTAAGCTTTAGGTCTATTTTTATATTTATTATTTTGTACAAATTTTTCAATATTTCGCCACTCAATATTGACAAATTTTTTATATAAACTTCAAAATATTTGTTAAAGAAAATTTTACAAAAAAGTACTAAATCTAAAATATTTGAAAATTTAAAAAATGTGTTATTACAAAATTTTATACTTTTAGAAAATGTATCCATATACCAAAATAAGTGTGTTTGTCAATTTCAATGTATTCTAATATAAAAAATCCTAATATTACGAATAATAGTGTTACTAAAAAGTAATAATGTTAAGTGTTATACATAGAAACAACATGAAAATATAAACAAAAAACCACAATACATGCATAAAAAGAAGCATTATCTTCTTACTGTTCGGAATTAGATCACTACCCAGACTTTGAGAATGTTTCAATATTGGAAAAAGAAAATAATTATAAACGTAGATACATGTTAGAAATGTTAAATATTATTAATGTTCCAAAAACATATAGAATTAGTTTTAAAGCAGACACAGACAATGTTGCCCAGAATTACAGGCATCTAATATGTAAAAAATAACAGAGATAGGATTTATAGAAGCACATATATAATTTTGACTAATATGGTTTTTAGGCATACATACACATATGTTTCTTCATGAGTTAATTTTTTTAAATGATTGTTTTTTGTGTTAATGTACACTGTTTTACATGAACTTTTGATACTACTCTTCTGTAACTACATCAATACATATTAAACATACAATGTTAAACTAATTTCTTAAAAAAATTTTTAATACATGTATTATTGTTTTTTAGTTAATATTAATATGTTTGTTTTTTGTATATAACACTTAATGTTATTTTTAGTAACACTAAATTAATATACACACTAATATAGAACTATACATATAACTATTGTCCTAACTAATTTCTTCAAAACTTTTTTATGCATGTATTGTGGTTTTTCGTTTATATTTTTATGTTGTTTCTATGTATAACACTTAACATTATTACTTTTTAGTAACACTAGTATTCGTAATATTAGGATTTTTTGTATTAGAATACATTGAAATTGACATACACACTTATTTTGGTATATGGATACATTTTCTAAAAGTATAAAATTCTGTAATAACACATTTTTTAAATTTTCAAATATTTTAGATTTAGTACTTTTTTGTAAAATTTTCTTTAACAAATATTTTGAAGTTTATATAAAAAATTTGTCAATATTATAATCGTTATTCAAAAAGCCAAAAGCTAATTTAGAAACCAATATAACAAATATAATAATTAACTGAAATAACCTCCTGATGATGCCACACAACGGAGTGGCGAAATATTGAAAAATTTGTACAAAAAAATAAATATAAAAGTAGACCTAAAGCTTAAAAAAATAGACTTTTTTTATTAATATTAAAAAAGGTCAAAAAACAAGAAAAAATAGATAATTACACAATTAAAAAAGTTATCTCATAATACATTTCTGGTATTATTTTTAATTTTTAAAATTATGAGCATAGAAATATGAGTCCATCCGTTAACGCATGGCAAAAAATTAATAATTTATTCTTTGCCTTCGAGACTAAAAAGTTTTAAGAAGTAAAGTAAATAGAAAAAAATAATGAAAAAAAAAAAAGGGTTACAAACGTTTCCATTTTTGAACATATTGTCCATATTACTGTCTGCAAAATGCATTTGCGAACATGCCCTTTAAAATCAAGCACAGAAATTCCTTTATTCCCTTAATATGAGTGATAAGTGCATATATGGGTGACCTCATAAAGTATATATTTTCTTGGTCGTTATTGATAGGGAAATTGATTTAGCGATGCCCGTCTATCCGCCTGTCTGTGCAATGGTTGAAGCCCCCCGATGTCGCATAGAGCCGTAGATGGTATGCAACTATCAGAAATATTTGCAAAAAATTGCTGCTGAAGTCCACTCGGATTGACCGATAACCAACCGAGATAGAAGCCAAAAACCAATATCACCTCCTTATTTCTCTAAAATTTTTATATAAAAACCTTTACAACTGGCTCGGAATTGACCCTAAATGGGTGCAATGTATGACCGACTTCCATGAATTTTTCCTCACAAACATTTTAAAGGAAGATACTTACACTCTATTTCCACCTCCTAACAGAGTTGCCATACAAAGTTTGATTCTTTTTAAATTTTTTTAAGCCGCTCCCACAGCTTTTGGGGTGCTCCGACAAAGGTTAAATGTAAGTCCAGCCCCATTTTTTTTCACTCTAAACATATTCCTAGAACATACTTACCCATTATTACCTAAGGGGGCTGCTATAAAAAATTTACAAAAAATGATGTAAAAACGCCCATGACTTCCTATATGTCGGCCTTACAGAAATTAAGTGTAGGCCGTTCCCCATTTGTTTCTTCTCCTTATCATGTTTCTAGAGCATACTTACCCCCATCTCCACCCGTTATGGCAACCCCATACATTATTTGAAAAATTATTGTAAAAAACCTTTTAACTTCCCTGTAGTCAGCCTAAGAGGGCAAAAGTATGACACTGACCCCTATTTAAAAATTAGGAATATTTCGTTATTAAAAACAATGGATAAAAATAAAAAAGTTAGGGATTTCGATAGGCTAATGTGAAGGGTATACAGGATTCGGGTCAGCTGAATATAACGCTCTTACTTGCAATTGTAATTGTAGTTGTAATTCTAATTAACGAAAAAGTTTAACATATTTTGTTTTTTTTTATTATAGCACAATTGCATTTGGAAAACAGTGTATACGAAAAATGCTGATGAGAGCATCAAAAGGTGAGCCAAACAAATGTTTTTTTACTTTATTCTTAGTTGAATAAAAAGTTATTTATAAAATGTTTATGTCTTATTTAGTTTTATGTGGATTATTTAAAAAAAGGTTGAGTCTTACCTTTCATGGTCTATGAGCAATCTAGTGTTTGATAAATTCAGTTCTAGTTATACAGCTCTATTGAAGGCTCGTTAACACCCGTGTTAAAATATTTCTATTAAAGTGACAATTGTCAGCTCAAGGGAGAAGCAAACTATGTTGTAGTGCCACAAAACCACCCTGCAACGTATTCTTGACGCAGTACGATTTTAAAGCCATAAGAACTCTTTGACTATTTATGACATGCTTTACTATAAGTTCTGTTGCCATCTATATACATACATACATATAAGTACACATCGCACTTTAAAATTTCAAATGCAATTTTGGATAAATTAAAGAATGAATTTAGAATGTTTTTACCTTTCCGTGTTTGTGTAAATAATGCCATCGCAATGTAAGAACACATAACCAGATTCTGTTTTTATAATAATGGCCTTATAGAATTTTAAACGGATTGGGGCTTTACCTTTTTCCCATTGTGTTGGCCTTTATAAGAAATCATGTCAATCGCCAAAGAAATTTTATACGTGTTGCTATGGAAACAATATTTTTTTTCATTTAATTTTCATATAACAGGAAATAATTGTACAGAATTTCTCCAAACAACGGCCGTTTCACAATTTACCACTGTGTGCATATAAGTCCCACTTCAAAAAATTTCATAAATCTGCTACAGTCTTAGATACATATGCATTATTTTTTAAAAAATAAATTTAAAATTAAATAAATATATAAACTAATTTTTATTTATTTATAATATATTAACTTTAAAAAAATAATTTTATATCCTAATTTTTGAAAATAAACAAAAAAGACATCGATTCCAAAAGAGTTGTGCTTTACCCTGTCTGTATTTGAACACTAATATTTCTATAAACAAAAAGGAACTAATCTTTTAATTGACTTAAGCAAAATTTAGGTTTTTCGTACTTTTTGGTAATCTCTATACTTAAAAGAACCCAGGGACAAAGTTTAAATTTTTTTTGAACGGTTTCGCTGGAAGTTATTACAAAATTACGTCACCCTTTATTCCTTTTTAACAAACACTTTGGTAAGCATTTCATTTTTTTTTTTGAAAAGCGCTTAAGTTTTATTGTCGAAAATTACTAATTAAAATAAATATATTATCAAACTTGGGAAGGATATGTTTCCTTAATGAATTGATAGAGATTGGGAAGTGATTGCCCTCATTAGAATATGGAACATTTCTTTTAATAAATTTAACACTTCAAATTGCTCTTCTAGGAAACAAGAAAATTGCACACAATCACATTTTTTCCTTTTTGCTACAGATATACAAATGTATGTAGGTAGGCATGTCTATTAAACTGATAACAATTATGTGCATAAAGCAACAGTTTTAATGTTGCCATTACCATTTGTGTTTATATGTCGGTAGGCAAGTTCGCCAGCGTATAACACATACATTAATAATATATTTTAACCATAAAATAGTAAAAGTTCATAAATTAAGAGTTCATAAGTTTAAAGTTCATAAAATACAAGAAGTATATGTTTTCATACTTTTCATTAATGACCTCATGGTGAAATGAGTGTGTGCAAGTGTTAAAAATTAATAAATTTGTAGTTATAAGACTTCAATAAATTTTACATAACTTGAGTTAATAAGGTGGAAAATTTTATTGTACTTATGGTATGTATCATTTGCAAAAAAAGCTGGAAAATAATGCACATTTTATTTGGTAGATAATTTTATACTTAAAATTAAAACTAAATTTGATACTACTTGGCAGTAACATAAATTAAAAACAAAATTTTTAAATTTCTAACTTAAAGCAAAAGTTTTTTGCTCTGCTGTATTTGACATATTCTGTTCTTTATCAATTGTGTGCGAATTTAATTTAACAGAATTTTTGAAAAACATACATATAACTTTTGAGAAGAATAAATGAATGGCAAATGTCATTTCAGTGTTATTGCTATTAATGCGTGTATAGACAGACATACTTATGTTTAATTATAAAAAATTTTAATAATAATGTGAGTAAGAGTAGATGATACACAAAGGCTTACAAATTAATATTTTTAATTATTTTACTATTTAATTAATATTTATTTATGAGTTCTTTCATATAGGTATACTCATACTAACAATATTTCAAAACTATGCCTGCAAGCTGGAAAATATAATTTAAATTTTAATTGAAAAAGAAAAATTTAATACAGCATAAATTGAAAAACATAGTTTTAATTAGTTTTTATAGTTAAAGGACTTTTGATTAACAATAATTTTCTTTTTAAATTAAAGGTAGTTGAATGTGACTATTGGGAAAAGCGTTATGGATATTAGTTCCTAATGCTACAGGATTTTTGAATATTCATTTGTCACTTAAAAAGAATTTAAATCTTAAGCTCTTTCAAAACATATTGGAAAGTCAAGTGCATACTGTAATCTTGCCTTCTAAAATTTTTGGTTTAAAGATTATTACACATCCTTGTGCATTGGGACTTGAAAAAATTTTCTTAAAGTAAAATAATAAATACTCAATTAATGCAGTTTTAAAAAGACAACTTTATTTGTTAAAAATTAAGCAAATACACATCATAGCTTCGCCAGTAAGGTCACGTGAATTTAATAACTCTAGACATTTTGTGGTTCATACAACTTTGAAGCTCTTATACGCTTTGTGACATACAACTTTGTAACACTGTTGCTTGTGGGCCAGGCAGTCTACAGCCTTCGGATCAAGACTAAAAGTTACGCACTTTCACATACAACCATGATATGTTATAAGCTTAAAATTATGAAACAACAGCGTACATGGACAAATTATTCTCATATCTACAAGCAAGTTAATCCAAATGGAAAACCGCCAACATATCCTCGAGACATCTCAAGAAGAAATCTTCAAAAATACTTAAGAATGAGGCTCGGTCACTGCAAATTAAGTCACCAACATTTAATGGAAAATAAACCACCACCTCAATGTACCTACTGTCCTGGAACCCCCATGTCAATACAACACATAGTATATGAATGTAATTATATTGCAGATATCTGTAATAAAAATAATTTTTCCTTCAAAAATAGTTTGTTAACTCCTTCTACAAATAATATTAATAATTTCATCGAAATTCTAAAGCTATTAAATATCTATAATAAAATTTGAATTAAACTATCTTATAAGTAAAAAATTTCGCCTTACCTTTTGTAAATATTATATTATTTATGTTATATATCTTTAAGACATTATTTCTTGTAATTTTCCTTTTGTGTAAACTAGGAGCTGATGGCCTAAGTAGCTAGCGCTCAACTTACTTTATAACTTTATAATAATTTATTATTGTTAAGTTATCAAATAAATAAATAAATAAATAATATAAGCTTAAAACCTGAAAAAATTTTACAAACAACCTTGTAATATTGAGCACGCGATATGTGCATGAAGTGTCCTTTAATGCTTATAATTAAATTTTAATTAAATATTCTTCGATGTTCTTTTATATAATTTAATTGATTTCACTTTAAATTTCCTTAATTTGACTGCGGCATTAAAACACAAATTAAAAAAATATTTTTCATAATGCCATACATAAACTTAATGTTGCGACCTCCGATACAATGACTTGATAAACAGATCAATAATAAAGTATTCAATAGTTATATACAATTAAATAAAAATTTTCTGGCAACCAGTCAGGCAGATGTTTATAGTTTGCATGAAGGAAATTAAAAAAAGAACAGCGTTAATGAGCTAAAATATTAAAATGTTATATTACGTATAGAGTTTTATGTACAAATTTAAAGTTGTTAATAAAAATACTCGTTTCAATAGGGAAAATATACTGTAATTTCACCTGAGGTTCAATTGTAGTCATAGGAGATCCAGCTGGTTTTCACAACGCTTTTGCAGGTTCAGAAGCATTTTTGACAGGCGGACATACTGATCAAAAAACTATATTGTGTTAATTTTTAATTGTATATAAGTACACTTGAAAAAAACAGAATTTTAATTAAAAAATGTTTTAAATTTTAACGAAAAATATGTAAAGTTTCTACGCATACAGTTATGTGTAATTTAATAGCAACAAATCACTTAACTTTATAAAATAGGGTACAACTCTGCCAAAACTTAAAGAGATGCATTGCTTTCACCGTATTATGGTGGCACAATACATCGAGGACGAGGCATTTTGCTTCATAAGGGATCCAAAAAAATTTGTTTAAAAAGAAATTGTGCCAAGCTCCTGATTTACAGTTTTGATTATGACACCAAAAAAACCTTGTAATAATGGATTAGTAAAACTTCTGAAATTTGCTACAACCATTATAAAGATGCTATTGAAAAATACAACTGTCGTTTCCTACAAACATTTTGAACCATGTGTTTTCTCTAATATGTTTGTATGTTAACTCAATTGCTTAAGCCTTAAGCACGCTATAATTGAACGTTTAGTAAAAAGATAAAAATCTAATTTGAATATAACAAGTAAGAGCGCTATATTCGGCTGTGCCAAATCTTATATACCCTTTACATTGGTCTTTTTGTTAACCCAATCACCTGATCTAGACAAGTTGTTTTCGATTCATAAATACTATAAATATTTATGGTGGGTTTTAAGTACATAGCTTTCATAGTTTTAAAAACAGAAAGTAAACAACTTTTTAATAATTGTATCGACTTCCCTAGCTTTAAGGATCCAGAATATATATACTTTATGAGGTCGCAAATGGACATTAAAAAAATTAAATATGAAACAACCCAGCATACCATTATCGGAGCGCTCTTATATATGAGCTCATATATGAGCGATTTTATGAGCTTCTGTGAGTGTTTCCTGCGTGCATATTTCTGAGCTCATAAACGATCGATTTTATGACTTTCTATGAGTGTTTCTTGCGTGTAAATTTCTGAGCTCATAAACGGGAAGTTTTATGAGTTTTTTATGAGTAATTTCTGCACTCTGACAGATAACGGTAAAATCCAGCTAAGCAGAAGAAAGAAGTTACACAAATTGATTCATTAGTGAATATTTTTGGAAGCGTAAAGACAAAATTGTGAGTTATCTTATAACAAATACAAAAATTATACATAATTAAAATAATGAAAAGAGCAAGCTTAAAAGAAAGCAAATTAATAATAAGTGAACTTCGTTCAAACAAATTAAAAAAAGAAAATACAGCATGTAATATTAAAAATAATAGTGTTGTTGAAGAAAATAGTGACAGTGAACGTATTTTAGAAAGAGAAAGAGCTCAAAATGCGTTTTAAAAAAAGAGTTATAAAATACTCTTTTATGCATAAAATTTAGAGCTCTTTCATGAGTGACCAGTTTAGTGGAAAAAGCAACTCAAAAATGAGCGTTTTATGACTGTTTATGATTATTTCATGAACTCTTTATGAGCGTCAGCGTTCCGACAAAAGAGTCTTTAAGAGCTCATTTAGAGCGCATAATGTATGCTTGGAACAAACTGATATATACATTTACCACTATATAAAGGGTCCCAGCATACCATATGCGCTCTAAATGAGCTCATAAAGACTCTTTTGTCGGAACGCTGACGCTCATAAAGAGTTCATAAAATAATCATAAACAGTCATAAAACGCTAATTTTTGAGTGGCTTTTTCCACTAAACTGGTCACTCATGAAAGAGCTCTAAATTTTATGCATAAAAAGGTATTTTATGACTCTTTTTTTAAAACGCATTTTGAGCTCTTATTCCAGTTTTCGTTTACACTCTCTCTTTTTAAAATACGTTCACTCTCACTATTTTCTTCAACAACACTATTATTTTTAATACTACATGCTGGATTTTCTTTTCTTAATTTGTTTGAACGAAGTTCACTTATTATTAATTATCTTTTTTTTTAGTTTGCTCTTTTAATAATTTCAATTATGTATTATTTTTGTATTTATTATAAAATAACTCACAATTTTGTCTTTACTCTTCCAAAAATATTCACTAATGAATCAATTTGAGCAACTTCTTTCTTCTGCTTAGCTGGAATTTACCGTTATCTGTCAGAGTGCAGAAATTACTCATAAAAAGCACATAAAATCGATCGTTTATGAGCTCACAGAAGCTCATAAAATCGCTCATATATGAGCTCATATATAAGAGCGCTCCGATAATGGTATGCTGGGGTATAACAACAATTACACAAAAACGCACACACACATACTATGGCTATTAAAAAAACAGACAACAAATTTAGCAAAAATAATATATGTATACGTATGACACGATGCTCACCTATTGTCTTTGCAAGAGTGCTAAGAGCAATAGTAAACTATAACTGTCAAACTACTTTAATAAAAACAGTCTTCACTTTCTTTTGCATTTGGATTGTCAAGCGTGTGCCGAAATCAAAAACTCATGTTCATACATATCTATGTCTAAGCAACAGCGTTGCCAGTTGGTTACATTTTTTGTATGGATTTAGTTCTAAAACAAATTGGGTCAGCCGCAGTATTTTGGCTATACCTAGTTCCGTGGGGAGCAGATCTTGTTGATTTTATGTAGCCATCAGTTAAGGCACTTTTATGGTAGTCTCAGATTAATACTTGTTCCGTATTACTTAAATTGACTTCGGCAACTGGACTTCAACAGACACACACGGACAGATAGGCATAGACTTCCCTATCTATTAGGATCCAGAATATATATACTTTATGAAGTCGCAAATGGATTATAAAGAAATCACAAATGGGATGAAAAACTAATATATACCCTTATTACTATGTCAGGGGTATAAAAATCATGGCAAAAGTAGTAGAACGGAAACTTGTCATTTAAAAGACTTTTAGTTTTAAACTTGATTGGTGTTAGTTAAAAAACTTAAAAGAAAAACAAAACCTAGCAAATAATTATATTAAAAAGTTCTTAAAGAACACAAAATCTTGTGGTTGGAAAAATTTGTTTTTGAAGTAAAGTACAAAAATTGATTTTTATTGTTTTCTTAACTCTATTAAATTGCGGTTTTAAAGCAAAACGGAAGACATTAAAAAAAACTTTAATATTTTGTTATATGCTATATCTGTACTTATATATTTCCGTATGCTTTTAATGGTTCATCATTTAAAGAGGATTTTTGTTATTTAAATATTTTCATAAGGATTTAATACTTATATATGAATAAAACTTAATGCCATAATTCACATTTAGAAAAAAGGGACACTAACAATTTATTATGAGCTTAACTTTACCATTAAAAAAGAAATTATATTGTAAGAAAAAAACTAAAAGTTTTTCGCATAAAAAACTGCTCGTCAAAAAACCAATAATAAAAAATACAGAAAAATCCCCTTAAAAATGAATTTTAGGCAATAAAATTTCAAAAAAATAAAATAACTTTAATATCAAGTGGGAATGCTTCGTGAGGATATATAGACAAACACGAAGCATGGTTATACTCCGATGTTATAATACAATTCAAACAAATAACTTAAGCTTAACAAGGACAATAGTAAAACTTACTACTTACTCATTGGCTGCTCGCAGATTTATTCATTTTTATACTTAACTTTAAACAAATTATTTTGTTTGTTTTTATCTTCTTTTCGATGGTTGTTGTACATGTATGCGTAGGTATACACACACATACCCAGCCAGTAAAATTGACGGACTTTCCCAACAAACCAAAACTTTAAAGAAAAAGCTTGTAACTAACTAGTTTATTACCATAAGCCTTAAGCTTTTAAATTCTTTGTGAAAACTTTTTTATTGATAATAATTATTGTATAAAGAAAACCGATCCCTTGTCTTAATATTGGTTGTCAGTGTTTATGTAAAGCTTAGAAGTCTTATGATAAATGAAGCTTGCCGAAAAATAGTTTCCCAATTAATATTGAAATAAGCTTAAATGTAATAATATTTTAAGCTTGAGACAAAAGCAAACAATATGTTCCAACAATATCTTTTGTTTCACTTTAAACACTTTGTTGAGGTTTATATGGCATAACTTTTAACTATATCTTTTACTTTTTAAAATTTATTTATTTACTTTACTTTTAATAATATTGGAATTTTCATTCTTTAAAACAATAAGTCAAACTGAAGCGTGTTGCAAACAAAACGAAATTGATGCAGGCGTCATAAAACGGGGCTTTAAAATGTCTTACGATAAGATTATTCTCCAGTCCAATTATATTTTCTTTAAATATAGTCGGTTGGGTGTAAGATATCAAACATAATCGCCTCCAAAATTGGATTTGTGATTGTGAAAAATATGAAGTCGTTGACACCTCATTTGTAAGTAATGTCATATGGAATTCGTAGCCGACACGTTTAACAGAAGTTTTAGAGATTTATAATAAAATATCAATGAGAAATATGTTACGAAACAGATTTTTTTGCGCATATTATTAATTTACAGCAATTTTAAGAAATTTACCTTTGTTTGCAGTGAGAAAAAAATAATACATAAGCAGAAAATAAGCAAAGAGGAAAGAGAAAGAGCGAACTTAAAAACAAAGACAACAACAAAGCACAAGGTAATAAAAATAAAATAGATGTGTCTGCATGAAATCAATCAGAAATCTTAAAGATACAGACATGTCTAACAAAAACTTGTAAGATATTCATACAAACCAATTTAGACTTTTGCTCGAGTTATCTGATATAGACATTGTCAGTAAATTTTTTAGGCATACACATGTATGTATATATATCATCATTAGGCATTATTTTCTAATTAATATTACCACAATGTATGCATTGCTATGAACACACAACTTTAATATATAGAGCAAGTTCAAAGTCATTAAAACAAAATCCTATAAATGACAACTATGGCTCAATGATATATTAAAGAAAGATGTGTCCGCAAAGATCTACAAGTTCCACATAAAATTTTAAACTATATGGACAAGGATTTAAAAACCTGAAACACACCCAAATCTGCTGGCTCGAAATATCTTGAAACATAGCGGACACACTGATTTGAAGAGGGAGGACACTGTTGTCCTAAGATAAAACCATCGTAAATAACTCTATTTTTAGACTTTAAACATTAGTCTGTCACTGTCTGGACCAATATAAAATATTTATTTTTAAGAATTGAGTACTTTTTGTTAATTTACTGAAGGGAAGATTCATTAATTAAAAATATGTTTAAAAAAAGATTTACATTGTTCGGGTCTAAAAAAAATAAATAAAACAAAATTTACCTCTTTTTAGCTAAAATCTTTTTTTTTATCGATTATTGTCCCAATGTGCAATATTCTTTAAAAACGATTATTTAACTACATAAATACATGCAAACATACTTATGCATATATTTGTATATATAAATATTTTCTGTATCCATGTTCCAACTAATACATAGACACTTACATTCATAAGTACACACATACTTATACAAAACTAAGCAAGTAACAGTAAAACATTCATCTTCAAATTGATCCCAAAATGACCCTAAACATTTTGTTACAGTTTTGTTTTTGTTTAGCAAGAAAAATGTTTATTTAAGTGTATGTCTCTTGTCTATACTTAATATATATCATAACATATAGAAATAGAATAAAGTTTTTCTTTATTTCTTAAGTAAAATTTTTAAAAGTTTTTATGTTTCTCAACTTGGATTCTCATTTTCTTAAGAGAAACTACGATGTTTACGGTTTGTGTTAATTATATAATAGGTGTGTTCGAAGTAACTTTAAGCATGTTTGTGCGTGCATATAAGAGTAAAAACAAAATATACTCTTTTTAAAAATTAAATTTATCCAAATCTTCTGGAGTAGAGAAATGTTATATTGTTTTTGATGTTGATTACTTTTTAATTATTAACTCAAACAGGCCTAACCAAAACATGTGTATCACTAGTAACACACACTTTTCTTATAAACCTATAAAAAAAGAAAATACTTTTTACATTAAAAATTGTAGAAACACAACACATCACACTTTTCTAGGATTCTCTCACTTTACCCAGTGGTGGTTTTACGATAACATGCCTTTTAAGACGTCTGGCGGATCGTCAAAGAGAATAATTCGTCTGAAGTTTCGCGTCTAGACCTTCCAAGTGGTCTTTAAGTGAGGCCATCCTGTGTATCTACCTACAGAAAGTTTTTTACTTGGCTTGTGCATTCTTTCAGCCTAGTTTTGTCATTCTCTTCGCGCTCTCACTTTTTCAGATAAAAGCTATTCCACATCGGCAGAACAAACATTGTTGTGATTGGCCTGACTAGGAAGAAAAAGCATGTTCAGCGGCTTTTTTAGCTTTCTCAATTAAGCTGCTCAGACAATCATTTATGTTTTCGGGAGTTTTCTACGGAAGGTTTTCCGAGCAGTAGGTGCTGATATATTTTCTTTATTTAAACCAATTTACACTTTTAGATAAGAAAAAATCTCTACTTTCTATTTGGTACATACTTATTTTAAAAGTGCTTCTAGATGCCATACGAGTCTCGAAAACCAATACTACATCAATTTTTTGGTGATTGAAAAAATATTCAAATTCATTTTTGTGTTGGCGGATGCCGCTTGCGTTCCAAAAGTAAATCCTAAGGCAGTTCATTGCCTTTTAAGCATAGAGTGCAGAAAAGAAGACAGCATTTTTTGCATTTCTTGCATCATACTAGGCATTTGCATCATTATCTGCGTAAATTACTGAACTATGTTTTTAAATACGGCTTCCAGACGGCAAAAATTTGGACAGGTTGGTTCGTTTGTTGGCACCCGTTTTGGATCTGACAACTCATTCTTTGAAACTACCATTGACTTCAAAATGCCGAAAATTTTTGGCCAGTTTTAAAACCATAACCTTCGTTCACAAATTGCACTTGTTTACACTAATTTGAATATAAGAATGAAAGAAGTTGTTGGCGAGTTTTACCATGCCCTTCTTCTTGTTTCAACTGATGAAGAAAGTTCTCTCTGGAATACGCTTCCCTTCAGAACAGGGTATTTCACTATATATTGCTGATCATAATAAATGTCATTACCTTCAATAAATTGTATAAAAGTTTCAAAATAATAAATTCAAACTTAGAACAAATTAATATATTTCCGTTAATGTTGAAAGAAACTTTTATTTGAAAAAAGCAGATTTTGCTACTGATACTAGCCGAGTAGAATGCATTTTCTAAAGCAGCTACGCAATTTCATCATCAGTACTCCTTAAACGGTAGTAGTGTATTTGGTTGTAAACATCACCTATTTAACTTACATATAACAGATAAAGGGATACGTAATGAGTGTCTTCCTTCTGTTTTATTTTGTAAGTTAGGACGAAGTTTACTTTTCATATACACTATTCTTTTTTTTCATTTTAAGCATTCTACTCGGATAGTATCGGTAGAAAAACTTGCATTTTTCATATAAAAGTTTCTTTCAACATTAAAGGGAAAATATTAATTTCTTCTAATAAAAAGAAATTATATGAACTTAAGCCAAATTAAATAGCTAACATTTGTATTAAAAACAGTTCAACAATAAATAAAAATAGCAAATAAATTTAAACTTTAAAAAATTCGTCATGTTAAGCAATATACCTAATAAAATTGAGAAATTGTGGGAATCGTGCTAATAATTTAAATTGTTGTTCTTTGAATAAAACTTGAATATTAAAAACATTAATCATTTATTCGACCGAAATAAAAATTCCAAACACCATTAATTGTTTGTTTGAATAAAATCGAAACCCATATAAATGGATTCTCTAGTGTATGTTTTCGGAGCCTTAAACGTATTTATTAAAGCTCTTACTATTTGTGTTATTTTTGAAAATTTATTAAATTTCCACCCTTTTGCCACATTGATGCTGCTTATGCTAACAAATTGCCAACAGCTGCTGTTTCTTCAGTATCTGCCTCTTTAGCCGTCTATGTGTTGATGGTCTGTTTATATGGTTGTTTTTTAATGCTCCTATTGATGTTTTGTTATTTGTTTTAGTTTCTTGGTATTTTTTCTTCATTAAAACTGATGTAAGTTGTTACTAGTTTCATTTACTCGTCACTCGTCAATTCTGGTGATAATACTCAGATACACATTTTTAGTGCAGTTAAATAAAATTGTTTGAGTATAGTTCTCAGATGGCCGCATTTTTAAAAAAATGTTCTTTTTGTTTTACTAGGCAATCAGCCTGACAGTCAGGCTGGCTGGCTGGCAAGCTGGCTGCTTTATTTTATTTAATTTAATTTGAAGTAATGGGGAAGTTCCTTTGTTTTAAAAATAAACTGCAGCAGAAATTTTATTTCTTCTTTCTACGTCACCAGAAGTGGTAAAAGTTCCTATTAGGTTATTTCCAATATGTTTTAGTTTATTAAAATAAAAACACAAGTCTCTTAGGCGCATTGCGAGTCATGTGCGAGTGGAAAAAAAAAATAAAAAAAATGCAATTGCAACAGTTTTTCATTCAAATTTTTAAAATATTGGGCAGAGAGAATTCTAGCTTTGTAAAGGGGCCTAGTGACTTTTGTTGTTTCCTTTGGTGACATAATATGTATTTTTTTGTAATACAATTCCTTTTTTAAGTAAGTTTTTCTTGGATTCTTACTCAACACAGTATTGAAATTGTTTTGCTGGAGTGCATAGAATTTGTTTTAGAAGAATGTTAATATAACATGCCACACATTGTTGTAAGTTTGCTTATACCCAGATAGCAAACTTTACAGACAATGTCTGCAACAGACAATCCTGGCAAAAATCTGAATTGATTCGTACAGATATCTGACAGATTTTTGTTAGAATTGTCTGGACGTGTCTAAGATTTTTGATCGATTTTTTGTAGACATGCCCATGTTATTTTTATGTTGTTTTAGTATGTAAGTTAGCTCTTTTTCTTCTATGTTTTCTTTTGCTCGCTAAAAGTTTAGGTATGTTTCCTTAATGCAAACAAAAACGATATTAACCCTTTTAAAACAAAGTGAAGCTTTGGTGCGATTGTAGTGCGCTTGATGCAAACCAAGTTGTCGTATAAATAAATAAAAAAACAATTAAAGACAAATATACAATTAGAAAACATACACAAGAGTTTTTTCAACAAATTTTTATTAATCAAATGCCTAAAAACAGTCTTATATTAAAAATACTTATGAGTAAAAGACATTTTATTTTTTTAACAGATTTTCATTCGACTTTTCACCAGAATTCTCTCAGACTTAGGGTACGCATGTTGGCTACGAATTTTGCACGATTTCGTGTCAAACACTTTATATGTTTCGCGGTCAGAAATTGGGTAAAATTCGTAAAGAATTCTGCCAAATGTTCTGCAGATGTTTCTGTTAGATATCATTAGGTGCTGGCCAAACTTTGCTGGCTGGGTGTGTGATGAGAAAGTTTTCTGTGTAGAGGCAGGGGTTGCGTTGTTTATTGAATGCAAATCGTTGGGGACCTACGTCTGTGTGTGTGTCTTTGTTTTTTGTGTTTCCATTAAACATATGAAACCAATACCATTACTACAGTCTCTTTGGTACATTAAAATATTTGCTATTTTTCGGTGGTTTCTTTTGTAAAATTTGTAGTGATCTTAAACTTTTTAAAAAACGATAGTCAAGAACTTTATTAAAGCCGCGAAAAACTGTTATTATCTTAATCAATTCTAGAGCTTTAAGCAGATAATTTAATAAACGTCAAATAAATTTAAGTATGTAAAGTTTATTAATTTTTTTATTTTTGTTTTAAATATTTTTTTCTGAGCTTTAAATATCTGTGGCCACAAGCAATAATGGCCTTAGTCGAAATACATACCTCTTAAATTTTAAATTTTAATATTCGAAACGTTTTTTACAACAATTGTGCGATTTGGCGAAGTTTGCAAATAGTAGTTATTGTAGTTGAGTGGTCCAAAGATAGATCCCACGAGGCCTGAGCTTTCAAAATTTCTGGAGGTATACCTTTTGTTATGCTTAAACTAAAAAAGTGTGGAATGTTGTTGTGACCAGTTCGCCAATAGTTTTGATGTCGAGTTGAAATAAAGTTAAGTCCCATTGCATACACTAAATCACATAAAAAGGTGAATTATGCAGGAGCTCCAGTACGCATGCAATAAAATCGACAGCAACTAAGGAACGGAGTCCTTAAGCTTTCTAAAAACTGTTCTACTAATCTTTCATTATCTTTCTATCTGATTGATGACTGCACAGGAAATTCTTCTGCGTTGTTTTAGAAGGAAGGCAAATAAATTCATCTCCTTGGCACTTGTTGATCTAGGGATATATTTAGATAAGTCTAAGGGGAAAACTGGCGTTGGTGGATGCTTATCCATTACACAAACAGGAGTCTGCATTTTTTTCACACTTTTGGATAAATTTTGATTTTTGCCACAGCTTTTTTGCAAAATGAACAACAGCGTTTCAAGGTGATCAGTCTATTAATCACATAGCCCCCATTAAAATATGATCCCGAAATAAGCGTTTTTAGCAAACATGGTCTCGATTATGAGTTTTTATCGAAAAAAATTGCATTTCTTTACAAGTTTATGCCGTTAGGTTTTTACCTGAAGCGTATTATTGACAGTCTATAATTTACTGTAGGTCTCATTTGAGTCCAACTCTCAACGATAGAACTTCACTGAATAAGTTTCCAGTAAATGGTGCTTTGAAATACAGTAACATATTTTAAATTGAAATAACAATACGAATTTTGTAAGGACTCTGGGCATATAAAAAATATTAATATAAAAAAGGGGTTTTAAACGCAATTTTAGTATAAAATTAGTATTTGCTGCTGACTTGAAATTTTAATTTTTTGAGATATTCCTTTACGGACCAAATCAGGCACAGTAGATGCTAAGCCCAATTTTACTTCTATTCACTTGAATTTGCACACATTTTTTGCATACGACGGCACCTAAAATAAATTAATTTTGTTATTAGATAACTTGTGGTCGAATTCAATTCGTTGACTGATTTTTTGTATATTATCTTAGAAAAGATCTTTTTTTATTAGCCCGATTTGTTCAAGAGATTTTATTAAAGTTTTTTTAGCTTTTTAGGGATGATTCTTACAAAATGTCTTACCTTACCACTTTTCAGCCTCTTTCAATACTTTTGCCAAGAATTTAATCAGTTCACTACAAAAATGCTTCAAAACGATTGAGATAAATTGATTTTAAATTAAAGAAAAAAAAAAATAAAAGGATATATGTGTTTAACACAAGTTTAACATAAGGATAGGCAATACGTAATAAAACAAAACGAAACAGGTTTTCAATGTGAGAAAGGATGGAAAGATTTATGCCCTTCGAAAAAACTCATGTTGTTTGATTGACAATTTGTGTTCATTAATTAAATGGGCGTTATGTAGGTGTCATGAATATCCACTTTTAACAAACATATTTGTTCATGCGTGCATACATGCTTTATGTGTTTATATAAATTTCATTTATCCCTCAGGCATCAAACGTTGTTTTATCTCTATGTAAAATCCTTTATGTGTGTGTTAGACTAAAGAAGGTCAGATTAATGCCAACTGTTTATCTAAAAATAATTAAAACAAGTGATATTAATGACTTTTTTTGCAAAGGTCTTTAGTTACAGAATAATCAATAATAATAATAATACCAAAAATGTAACTTTTGTATCTTTGCAAACAAGTTTCACTTTAATATTATTTCTAGCAACTAGTTTTTCTCTTGAAAATATTAACAATAATTAATAACTTTTTGTCAGTTGCTTCAGAAATCATAAACCGTAAAATTTAGTAAATATATTGGTTTAAGACTGTCATCGAATCTTTTTAAAAGGTGTAGTGTTTTAATAATACATTCTCAGTTGTTGATTGAACTTATTAGTTACACACTTGTATGTTAATCAAAGTTTTATTAATAAAACAAACTTTCAACATCATAAAAAAGCGCAAAGATTATTGCTTAATATTTCTATTAATTTTTGAAGATATTTATGTTTATTCAGGAAGGCCGTATTTTAATACCCTTCACATAGTAATAAGGGTATATATCAGCATGTCATTCTGTTTGTAGTTTCCCTAATATACACTTCAGACACCGTAAAGTATGTATATTCTGGATCCTTATAGGGAGCTGATATAGCAATGGCTATTTGTCCGATTGTTCGGCTGTGTGCTTGTTGAAATCAAGTTTCCGGATCAAATAAAGTCGCATAGAAAAAGTTTTGAAATAAAACAATCAAAAATATCCCCGAGACAATCATTATTTAAAATCAGCAGATTTGGTTCACTATTAACCGAGATAAAGACGAAACCCTAAAATGCCCCATATTTCAAGGACAAAATCCGTGCATATACCTCTATATATCTCGGTAATAAAGTCACTTTTGCCACAAAAACTTGGCACGGATACTTTGAAGGTAGAGACCTAAATTAGGGAGAAATTTTTGGCAAAATAAATATTTGCAAGAAATTTTATTTTATTTAAATAAACTACAAAAAAAATTAAGATAAAATCAGTCAAACCGAGCCAAATTTTTTAATAATAAAAAAATTCATGCAGATTTAAATGATTGTGAGGAATGGATGAGTTCCATTTCAATTATGAACTGATTATCATGAAACTAAGTTCAACATATTATGACATACGCAAAATTTTGTGACGATAGAGTACTTCTAGTGGAAGTTATATCCGAAAATACTTATTCCAACAGGAAATTAGACAGTTATTCGACGCAAATACAAAATAAAGTAGCCCTGTAAAAAATTTGTAACTAACTTTACAAAATTTTTTCCAAAATGCGACCTGTACTTTAATCACAAGAATATATGGAAACTTAGCCAGACGAGTGTACAGATGGATATGTTATAATCGACTCAGGAAGTGATTCTAAGTCGATCGGTATAATTAAAAGGGGCTCTCAGAATATTACTTTTGGGCGTAACAAACATCTGTATAACGCACCAACGCATGGTACCCCTATCAAGTATGTAATGCCTATACAGACATAACCGTTGCGTATATTTGTTAAAATTAATAAAAATATAACTCATACGCAACCCTGTCGAAATAAATTTGTAATAATTAGAAGCTTCAATACTTCAGTTAGGCACTATATTTGGGTGTTGTTTAACGTACATAAAGAAATTAGGAAAGCTTTAGTTAGTCAAGTCTGATCGTATTACACCCTTTTATATTCTATAACCCGTTGCTTCGAAGGCCAGATTTAATTATTTTTTTAAAACAGAAATACAAAGGCGAAGAACTACTATGAGCAATACAAAGTAAAATGTCCATGATTTTCTAAATAATCTTAATCCAGAATGTTTAATATTTTTATCTATGCAGAAATGCCTTTAAGTTATAGAAAAAATCTTTTTTGTCCACTTAGTTGACTTGCGCCCTCAATAGTCTCAAAGTTCAAATTCAAGGTTCCATAATCTAAAAAAATGCAAAAAATCCCAAAACAAAATTTGGATAAAGTATTTTTTCCCCTATTTAACTGAATCTTGACTTTTTCATGGGCCAATAGTTCCTAATTGATATTTGTAGACTCATTAACTGAAAAAAAAAGCTAAAAGGTTGCCAAAGACTCAAAAAACCTTCGAACGCAACTTTTGTTATACATGTACTTGAAGTAAATAGAGTTAAAAAGTTTCCAAATATTACGAGAAACAGGTCAGTTTTTTTAAGTCTCATATTCACTC
The DNA here is from genome assembly GCA_963583895.1 of Melanophora roralis. Taxonomy (NCBI): domain Eukaryota; kingdom Metazoa; phylum Arthropoda; class Insecta; order Diptera; family Rhinophoridae; genus Melanophora; species Melanophora roralis. Next base: position 33,285,967 of record OY757187.1, on the reverse strand, counting down.
AAAAAAAAAACTTTTTCGAAACTATATTCATTGCAGACTATTTATTTTTCTTTGAACACTTTTTAATTATCTTAAGCTATATTTACATTACCTGAGCTATTATCTGAGTTTCACATTTAATACTCATTTGTTGAGTGAAATAACATGTCTGTTTTCTTTTGTAATATTTTTGTCTAATCTCAGTTGAAAATGGAACTAATTATATTTTTAAATTATTTAACGTCTGAGTTTAAAATGCAACTTTTTAAAAGTTACCGGAATCAAATGCTTGTTGTTCTTTGCGATCCACTTTATACCAGCTTTACAACTTTTAAAATTAGCGGACTAAAACTAGCTTTTTAGATGTATTGTAATACTAAAAATAAAAAATCAAATAGTTTTTTGACTTTATTAAAAATTTAAACTTATTCTTTTGACACTCAACTGAGATAAGAGCCTGGGTAGTGTAAATATAGCTTAAGGGTTCGAATATCATTAAGTCCCGCTGTCCAAGTTTCAAGTCTTTTGCTGTATGCATTTGTGCTGTACAGTTATAAATAAGTTATTTAATCGGTAAGTTTTTCAGTCTGTCAGAAACGTTATTCTTTTTAAAAATAATTAAAAAAAATCGAAAGTGAAAGCTAAAAGAAGTATTAATGCCAACAATTTATATAGTTTCACTTTGAAGCTAAAGCTCTTATGCTCGAAACAAACTGCTAAAAGTTCTAAAGTAAAGTGAGAAGAACAACAACCGCAACAGCAAAAACAAAATAAACGTTTTTTCTACGGGGTTCACAGTTTGGTTGCTTCGGAATAAAAAAACGAACAGTTTAGATATGACCAACACTGTTAATAAAAAAAGGGGACAAAGATAAAATGGTTTTAAGGAAAATGAAAAAAAAACAATGCGAAAGTTAATTTTCACACCAAACTTTTCTTTTGTATTAAGTTCCACCATATTAGCAAAAGGTAAGCAGGCTAGGAAAATTTTTCTGAAATTCATAACATGCTTTTCGGGTTAACGCCTTATGTGAGAGCGACGGCTAATAATGGACCAATTTTTAAAAAATTGTGTTGGGATATTTTTATTTAAGACACTTGAATGTGTATTTATATTTCGAAAGCATTATTTATTCCAAATTTGTGAGATCCAATTTATTATTTGGTAATAAATTTCCAAAAAAAAAAAATCAGAAAAAAATAATACCCTTAACTCGTTATAACGGGGGAAAATCTGTTTGGGGATGTATCAAGGATTGATTTACCTATGCAAAAGCAAAAGGCTTGGTTTCTATGTGCAAAAAAAAATTGATTGTGCCAAGCTTATTAAATTTTTTTTAAAAAAAAAATGTAAACTGTTCGCTTTATGTTTGATTATTCATGCAAGTTCATCACCTAAGAAAAGGAGTTTTTCGGTCATACCTAAAGTATAATTTAATTAACCACTCCAACACTATTGGAAGAAATTTCTTCGCTTGAAGCTGGAAAATGGTTCTCTTTAATTATTTGCATCCGAACTCAATCAACAATCGAATTAGGCCTACTAGATGAATTTAAATTTTTTCGTTTTATCAAAGTCTAGGTAATATTTTGCAAACATATACGTTTTTGATATGGGTAGACCTTCCGCTAGAAACGCCCATTATCCAGAAATGCGCGCCGGGCTTACCTAGTAAATTAAAATAATTAATATCTTAATATAAAAGTAAAAATAAAATAATAAATATCTAAAACAAAGCGAACGGACATAGTGAATTAAAATTATATATTTTTGACATTTTTAATAATATTTATTGCCTTTAATATATCTATTTTGGAAAAATCAACTAAACGAAATTAATCTCTTTTTTTTTAAACCTTTAAAATATATTATTATGTACTTTTAAATTATTTTCGTGCATTTTGCTTCATAAAAAATTTAATTTCATTTGGTCTTTGAGATAAAAAAATAAATTTTATGCAAAGTATGAGATATTAACTGTTATGTAACAAAAACATATAATTTTTCATTAAAAATGTTTTAAAAACTTATTGCCTTTCTAAATCAACACTTTCAACTGTGCTTGCGCTATGTATATCATACAAGCGTAATAAAAATAGTTAAGGGATAATAAAATATATTGCCTTAAGTGATTAAAAGTTAAGCCTTTTCGTTTATTTATATTTCTTGTTTAAAATTTTTCAAAAATTTTTTAGAACTTTACATCTTAAAATTTTTAAAAATATTTGTTCAATTAATTTTGCCAATTCAAAAAGAAATTAAATTGTATGTACACTGTTATTTTTAAATTGTTTTTTCTCTAAATTCCCTTTCCCATTAATTATTATTTTGGCAGGTGTTTTAAAAAAAAACTTTTTTATTTGCTTCTACCTGAAATACTCAAAGCAGTAAAATATTGTGTAAAAATGTTTTATTTGTTAAAAAACCCCATCAAATGTTCTTTTTTTTATTACGTTTTTTAATGAAAAGTTATCTTTATTTAAACTTAAATATTTGACTGAAAGTTTCTACAGACATAAGAGAAAAAAACTTTAAAGAAATTTTCTGTAACTGCAAATGATAAATTAAACAAACCTTAAACCTTTATACAAATTAAAACCAAGCAGCCGAAAAAAGCTAAGCTAAAAAGAAAGTTAAATGAAGCTGAAAAATGAGATGGAAAAATCTACTTTGGGATTAAATATACTTAAAACTACGTAGATGCGAATTTCAACAACAACTTAATCTGCAAATGAAATTAGAAAAACATGGATAAATACAAAACATATATTCTTTAAAAGAAAAGGTTTCTAGAAATGCTGGAAAAGTTTTAAAAATTAGGCTTAACTTAAAGGAGGCACAGGGGAAAATGAAGAAAAAATTTTGTAAAAAAACAACTAAACACAAATATTTATAGAATATATTTTTTAGATTTTTTTATATAAAGGGTAATCGCGATTCGGCACACCCAATTATAAAAGAGTTTAGTTTTTTTTTAAGAAGGAGATTAACAAAAAAAATTTTAGATAGTGTAGCTCACTGGTATTTGTCGAATAAGTTTTTTCTAAGCTTTGGCTTTATTTTCATTAAAATCACTTTATATTTCGTATCAAAAATTTCTTCTTTACTTAACAAATCTCTTAAGCCAACTGTTTGTTGTCTTTTACGCTGGCATTTTTTCTTTGAACCCTCAGCTTTTTATAAATTGTGGTATTTTTGCTCTTAATTAAAACACATTACTAGAGAAAAATTAAAAAAAACACAAACCCAAGGCAACAAAAGGATATTAAAGTAAAAAAAAAATGCAAAAATTTATGAAAAAACAGTAAGAAAAATGAGATATATTTAATAAATAAGAAAAAGCCTTTGTCAAGTAAACAGACTTTTTTCTGACATTGTCAGAAAAATTCCACTGAGACTGACACACAAACAGCGAAACCATATCAAAAACAATATTTGTGAAGGGTATAAAGTTGAAGAAAATATAATCAATCTTCTTCCTTACCTACGTTGTCTGTTGAAAAATTATTAAAAGAATTTGTTAGAAGGCAGGAAGCAAATTACGAGTAAAAAGTACATTAAACCTGGTGCTCACGTCATCTTAATTGTCTGCAAAAAATGCCACAAAATTTAATTTTTTTTGCATTAACTTGGCATATTAATAAAATTTAAGTGTACTTTTTAGGTGCTTAGGCATCAAAACATGATGCCACTGAGCTAACCTACACTAAATGAATTGCAGGGTTGGAAAATAAACCAAACAAAGACTTGAAATAGGAAAACATTTAATAGTTTTATTTTAAAATTTTCTTGTTGTATCAGTTTATTTAATCAAGTTTTTTAAATATTTTCGAAAATCCTCTAATTTATTAAAAAAGATTCAGCCAATACATTAATGATGATGTGCTTCGGCAGAAATGTTTAATTTTGTGTAAAGATTTTGTAAAACGTAGAACATAATCAATCTCGAGTGGCTTTAGCGCTTTTACTTATATGTTTTCTAATTTTTAATGTTGCCCAACAACTATTTATCTGGCTTTAGCAATATTAAACATTTATTTGTTAATAATGAATTTTTTCAACCAGCTTTTAATATTTCCATTAGTAATTTTTTTATTGATACATACTTCCTCTATATTTTCTTTCCTTCTTTTTTCTCTAAAGGTTGACATCCCAGAACTTAGCTTAAAGAAAAAACAAACAAATAAATAAAATGCCACAAGATAATAAAAAAATATTTTTGGTGTTAGGCTTAAATGAAATTTCCGTCTCTAGACGCATATTTACGAAGAAAAAACTTGGTAAATCAGGCTTTAAAAAAATAATTTTACAGCAGAAAAGCAATAGCCAAAATTTAAGGATAAAAGCTTTTTTTTTGGTGCAGCCAGTCGTTTTTCACAGTGATTTCAGTGCGTTTGTTGATAAATACTTATTGTTACAAAAGATAAAAAGGAAAATTGCTGTATTGGTAAAAAATTGTTAAAATTTTTGAATTTTGCTGTTTACAAAATTTGTAGATTTGACAATTTTTTTTTGGTGATTTTGCTATTTCACAAGTAGCACTTAAAACCCTGCCTATTAAATACATGTAAATACGTAACCAAACTTAAGCATGTATGTGTATAAATTTTTTAAGGAATTAGGTTAAAAGAATTAGAAAAACTCAAGAGGAAATATGCTAAATAAAATTATATACCAGTTAATTCTAATTATGTTATCTGTCAAGAAAATCTACCACAGCCATACATATATGCAATGATACAACAGTGTCATATCATTACACGGTTCAATGTCACGCCGTTCAAAAAATAATTGATTTAATGTACAGTGGAGGTAAAAATGTTAAAAAATTTTCGCACAGAATGTAATGAGAATTTGTTGATGGAAAGAAGAATTTCAATACTTATCTATTTATCAAAGTTATGAAAGATATTTTGGATGAATATTTTACTTAAAGTACACTTCTAACATTTATTAAAATTTTACTCAAAATAGTATTTTATATTGAAATTGTTTATGAAAAATAATTAACAAAAATTCCAGGAGAACTGTTCTTTTATATAAATCGTACTTAGGTTGTCTGTAAATAATAAAAATGTCGCTCCTTTTCTACAACGCCATCATTACATGAAGTCTCGAAATTAAAAGCTTGGTTTTAAAGATATGCTTGGTTAAGTCTGCACTATTAAAGTACACAAAAAGGAACAAGAAGAGTTCTCAAGCAAGGTAACAGAGCTAAATTTGACTGTGCCGGGTCTTATATACCCTTCACAGTGGTCTTATTGTATTTTGATCCAGTTAAAATTTTTTTAGAGTCGAAAATCTTATAATAAAAGTATTTTTGTGTGGGTTTGAATTCAAAAGTGATCTTAATCTCTGAAAAAGAGAGGGCTCTTCATGCCCCTTTTCAAAACATTTTTGTTTTAAAATAAAAATAAGCATAATCGAATCATTTGTGGCAGGTTTGAGATTGATAGAGCTCTAAGAATTTCCAAGGTATAGCGTAACAAAAATTTTGTAAAAATTGTTTTTATTTGATAAAAAAAAAAGACTTGGACTAATTTTTTCCCAGAATGTTGAAATTATAGTAAAATTACCTTGTAGCAAAGTGTTTTGCATGTAGCTTGGTTAGTAGTTAAACGATCTAAGTGATTTAAAAAACTAATTGTTTCAGGTATATTTCCGATAGTTTGACAGTATAATCTGGTCCTTACTACCTTATCCTAATCTGCAAACTTACTTTGACTTCCTTATATCTATATACTTTATGGGGTCGCAATTGAATATTTAAAAATTACAAATGGAATGACAGACAAATATATACCCACATTACTATGGGAAGGGTTTCGTAAAAATTTTTCAGAATACCTAATTAAAAACTTAATTGATTTCTTACCAGTGAATCAATTGTAAATACAAGTTGTCAAATTTAAATTAACATAAGTATTTAAAAATTGCAAAGAAATTTTTATAAGATTTCGGATTTTATTTCTAAATTTTTTTTAATAATTTAATTTAATTGTGTTTTTTATCCATATTTTGTATTTATATTTATTTAATTTATTTTACTTAATTTGCACAGACAAACAAATTTAAAAATACACAACACAAGTTCAGCTGTGGTTCGAATATTAATCCTAGGGACTGCATAAGCGAAGACAAAACAAAAAAAAAAAAAAACAACAAGGTAATACTACAAACTAGCCCCGGGTCACAGGTAACGCGCTTCAAGTGGCCAATTTGAAGCACAAAGCCAGTGAGTGATATTGAGAGCAGCTCGTCTTTTTTTACACAATTGCTCCTCTTTTTCTCAAACTAGAAAAAAACCGAATGAGAACTCTTATTTAGAACAAACCTCCGAAAATTTTTTTTTATTTTTATAAATTTTTTTATTTTTAAAATATTTTTAATTTTTAAATAAGGGTTGGTGTAATATAATAACCCTTCTAGGGTGACTGCGGGGAAGCTGTAGGTGTTTTTACCCTAAGTTTTTCGAATTTTGCATAGCAAGCCCCATAGGGAGTGGTGATAGGCGGTAAGTATGTTCTAGTAATATGTTTGGAAGAGGAAACTAATGGGGGCCAGTTCTGCACTTTATTTATCTAAGGCCAACTCTAGGGAAGTTATAGGCGTTTTTACACCATTTTTGTTAATTTTGTATGACAACCCCCTTAGGTGATGAAGATACGGGGTAAATAGGTTCTAGTTTAGTTTGGTTGCTGGCTGCTGAAACTATATTACAGATGCCAGCTGGCGACTAACTGCTGCCAATTTTAATTAACAAATGTTTTAAAATGTGACAACCGAGAACTCTTGGCCAAAATAGGATTTGTTTGTTTATTTTAACGTCAAAGCAAAAAATTTTTTTTCTTTATTTGACTGTAAGCATATTTTGCACTCTTCCTTATTTATTTTAATCAAAATATAAAATTTTTAAAGGGAATCAGGCTTTTGATTAGTATTGCTTGAACTAAAAGCAGCATGAAGAACTTTTATATCTCAAATTTAGTTTTTATTAAGGAAACTTAAACAAAATTTAAAGTCGCTTTTTAATGCAAGAAAACGCAAAAGGCGATTATAGCCCAACAGTTTACAAAAAACCTCCAGCTAATCGCATGGCTGGTAAAAAGTAATGTTTTAGGGATGGTTTGAATGTACAAACGACGACGTTGCTGAAAAATATTAATTTCAAAATAAAGTGCGATTTTTGCTTAATAGTAATGATCCAGTGTTGTTTAGCATAACCTCAAAATTACTCGTAAAAGCATAATTTTCAAGAGCCAAACAGCAATTGTCTGGGAGACAAAAGAGGGTCGCGAAATAATCGTTTGTGTCAAATAAGCGTTTAAACTTCAGCTGAGTCACTTTAAGCATATATGTATGTTGGGTTAACTATCTAGTTTGGTGGTAACTTAACAATTTTTGTAAGAAAAATTTAAAATAGAATATTATATTGAAAAATCAGTACAATTAGTACTTTTTCTTAAATACCAGTACATTTTAGGAAAAAGATTTTTAATCAGTACACTAAACCAAAAATCAGTACGAATGGTCACCCCAGGTATGGTGTTAATATATCCTGTTGTGTACATGTGATACATATGTATGTACATACGCGTGCCAGTATGTGCGTGCTTTCTTAAGCAAACAAGTTGTGCTCTTAAATACAACATAAAACTTATGTCACTACCATGGCCACAATATTATTACTTGCAAGTACCTTACTGTTGCAGACATTCGCCTTAAACTTAATGTCAACTGCATGTTTTAAAATTTCCCAACAGACAGCCATCAGTTTCCTTTTTGCCTTTTTTAAATTGTTTTTTGTTATCATTGTTTATACAAATATGTAAAAAAAATCTATTAAACTTGAAGACAAAAACAAAAATGCGGCAGTGAAGAAAACAAGTTATGTTTATTTGTATGTACGTATGTATGTTGTTTAAGTTTATGCTAAGTAAGGAACACACCTTTTTAAAAACAATACTTGCTTTAGCACCACAAACAAAATCAACTAAACACAAGTGGAAAGGAGTTGTGTTAGTTGTAAAATTTTACATCTGTGAGTGGCTGTCTGTATACGTATGTGCTTATAACCACCCTAAAGGAAACCTGGGGCAAGTGCTCCCATGTCAACACTTTTGTCGACAATTATGGTACTCCTTTGACGACTTTGTCAACAATACGTCTACAGTTTTATATTTAGCATTGATAAAAAGAAAAGAAAACTGTCAATGAAAAATTAAAGCCGTCAAACGAAAAAGTGTTAATTTTTTTAGCCGTGCTTAAAAAGTAGTTTATATACACAATTATAAATTGTGAGATTTTAAATTTGCCAGTGTTATTTATAGCTAATCAGTAGAACTGTAGACTAAACTTACTAAAAGGTACTAGTTAATCACTGCTTCCAATGTTTATATATGACCCCAAAAGAGCTACTTTCTTAATAGTACCAATATCAGTAGTGGATTTTCAATGACACGCAAATGTTAAATGTCTATAGCAGAAAGCATTGCATGGAATAAAGCTTGTCGGTAGTACTGGTGACAGTGTCAACAGTGAATTTCTAGTGATTCGCTATTGACATTTCCTGCAGGGCAATTAAATCCAAAGTAAACATTATTAAATTTTTACACCAAACACACACACGCACCGACTAATGCTCACCTTTCAGTAATTGTGTTTATACACCTGGATTGCTGTGTGCGTGTGTTTGTAAAACTTTGTATTTTTTATTAATGTTTTTCTTGTTCCTTCAAAGATGTAAAGAAAAGAACTAAAAAAACATACACCTTACATAAGAGAAATTATTAAAGGCATGTGTAACAACGCATGTGTTTATAAAGTGATAAGCTTGAGTAAGCTGTTTTAAACAAGTGTGATTCAAAATTCAAATGCAAATAACAAATGTCATACACAAACAAACAAATAAACAGACAAACAAACAAACACGTAACAAACATATAAAAGTAAAACAAAAAAAAGAGGAAAATTAAAGTATACTCCATCACTATATTTCAGCCACAGGTAGTTAATATTAATAAGTGTGTGTAAGCAAACAAACATATGCAAGTGCACATACATATGTACTAATATGGAGAGTTCTCATTTAAATTGTTTTTGTTAGTTTCCATTTAAGGAAATGCAAAGTATTTCGGCAGAAAATTTGTGACAGTTGCCCTCAAATAGCTTGTTATGCAATTTGTGCAAGAATGTATTGAGCGTTACCTTTGCAAAGTTTTTTACATAAATTTTCGGTAAATTAAAAAAAAAAACAGCTGCGATAAAGAAAAAAAACTAAAAGATAAAAAACCTCGTCAAATATAATTTATAAAGAGCTTAAGTAAAAAAGGTAAATTGTACTCGGCGGCAAATGTCTGCTTAAAACACCAAAATTAGAAACTACAATAACTTTTTATATTTTAGGAGTGATTGAATAATTTGGGAGCTATAATTGTTTTTTTCTAATAATTGTAATGAATACAAGGAAAATTTACAAAAAACCCCTAAAGAGCACGCTCAAAAAGAGAAAGACCCATATATAAAAATACATATGAACATGTTTAAATATATGTATGTATATGCTTATTTAAACAGACATTTATAAAAAATTTATAAATTTTTAAGGAAAGAGTTTAACCAAAAATCGTTCCCTTAAGCTCACAAATGTTTATCCCCAGGCAAACTCATCTCAAAATTTTGCGTTAGTAATGAAACCCAAACAAATGAAATGAACAAGAATTTCGTAAATTTTTAATGAAACAATTACACAACATGTATGTATGTAAAGATGTCTTAATGCTGCTAATAAATTAAGTCAATTTGCAGTTTTAATTTTAGAGGGGTTTGTATAAACGCTTTTTCCCCTTAAGTTTATTAAAGACAAAAACGATTTTACAACGTCTAAGCCGTTAAAAAAATTTAAATATTTTTATAAAAAAGTTATTGTTATATCGCTACATTTCTGAAACTGTTACAACTACGACTTTAGATCTGCTACAACGTAACTCTGGTATAATGTCTCAATTTGAGGGCAATAGAACCAATTAAATGAAAATTTTTATACGCTTTATTTCAGAGAAGTAGACAAGGCAGTATGTGCCAGATACAAAGCGTATTTTATGAATAATAATAATTTTAGATTGGCGAGATAATTCATATATATAAATGTGGACTTAGACCCGACAAATTCATCATAGACTAGAAATACCAAAATCTAAGAAAAGACCAAAACAATTATTCTAATGCTGGGACCAAATTGTCGCATTCATCTCAAACTAAAATAAATAAAATAAAAATAAATCCAAGTATAAAGAACTTAGCAAGAAAAAATTTTTAATAGTTTTAGTTTGTACTCAAATAACTTTTATAAATTATTTCTGTCTAACTAAAACACAACCCTCAGTTAAGATAGAAAAGAATATTCCTGATCCTTAAGGTACTCTTTTTTATTAAATTATAAAAAAGTGATATTTACCAAAACCTCAATGGCTATGGCTCTAACCGCAGATTCTTTACCATATATTACCGCAAATAGTCAATTCCATTGTGGCGGGTGTGACGAGGTTTCTTACATTTTTGCTCATAAATTAAACATTTAAAAACTTTCAATATGAAAAGAAGCTATGATTTTCAAAAATAATATGTTTTAAAGTGACTGATAGTAAGTATACTTTGAAGGAACATGATTCCTGCTCACTGTAATTACCTGAAGACTGTGACGGATGTGACCTTGCAAACTTGAATCTTAGGGAATTTTGCCTTTATTGAACAGGTTGCATAAAACATTATTAAAAACAGGCCTAGTTCTTTTAGTTTTCATGGTAAACTTAAGCGTCTTTAATCGTATTTCATTCATTATTTCTTTTGATTAAGGAAACCCCTTTTAATAAATATGACGGGTGTTACATTTTCATCAAAACGTATTAAAAGGCAGTTGTTAGTGTTAGTGTAATTATAAAAAAAATATCAACCAATTTACTTACAAACCTATCATTTTTATTTTTCTTAAGATATAAAGTCAAATATTTTTTAACAAAGGAACGACTTTTCCCCATATTGGACCATTTTACGTAGAATTGACCAGATGATCGTCTTTTTTAATCAGAAATTGGCCGACAAGATTTTGTGAGGATTGGTCTATTATTAACATTCTTTCCGTAGAAGACGTTTTCCGGAAATCAATTTCAACCCCCCCACAAAAATTACTTGAACTTTGCGCATACGGTGGTACCTACCATTAAGTAAGACAAACAATAGCGTTCTTATTTGTTTAAAGAAAATCGTATTGAAACCAAGTGGCGGACTTTCAATTAAATTTAATAAGTTATTTTACTTTAAGTGTTAGAACTGCTAAAAGATGTGATATACATATATAATGATGCTTTTAGTTTTTAGAAAGGCGACGCACGGAATAAAGTTATCATCAATATTTTATAGACACACAGCATCAGCTCTATATTCTAGCTGATTTTGTTGTTTTGAATCAATTTTTATTTATTTTTTTTTATAATAATGTTAAGAAGTTGTAACTAAACATAAAATACACATCAAATAAAATTAGGATAGACATGCCATACAATTGTTTATGAATATTGGGAACCTATGTTTTGTCTGATTTTCCCTAGAATATAATCCAAGCCACCCTTTCTGAAAAAAAATAATTGAATGAAGAAGTTTCAACATAATGCACGCAAGGTCGATTCCACGTTAAACGGCCCAAAATGGGGGGAAATACTTTTTTATTATTAAAACAAAAATAGATAAATTTCCACCTTAAAGAAAATGAAATTTATAAAAATTTAAATAAATTGGTTTATATTTTATTTTTATTAGTTTTTCAAGAGCTTAAAAATATCACATACTGATTAATTTTTTTATGAAAATGTCACGCCCGCCACATTTGATAAAAAAAATAGTTTTTGTAGAAAAAAAATGAGTCAAATACGATAAAAAATACTTTAAACTACTGTAAAAAATTAGCCCGTTCTCAAGAATATTTTGCACAGCCCGATATTAAAGTCTAAATTTCCTAAAATTCAAATTCGTAAGGTCAAATATTCAAGTGGTCATTGTGAGCACAAATTATGTTTTTTCAATGTCTACGTACTATAAATCGCTTAAAAACATTCTATCCTGTGAAAGCAAATTTTTTTAGACCTATTGTGGGTAATGTTTTTTTTTTATTATTCATCAGCCTTTTTGGCTATAAAACCTACACAGAGCTAATAATTATGGCCAAAAGACTTTTTAAAAACTTTCAAAGTTTATATTAACAACTTTCAAAACTTTAACTCCTTAATTTTATTGTAATTAACCTTTATATATTGCTCCAATCTCAAGCTTTAACCAATAATGTAATCCAAAGCAACAAAATTCCTTTAAAGCAAATGTAACATTAGCTTTTTTCAGCGTTTTATATGTTTGTATTTTTATGTATGTCTTTTGAATTAGAGCCATCTTTAAGCAACTGAAATGCGGCAATAACTGTAAGAAAGAGCATCGTTTTGTACGGTTAAATAAACATGTGTAACCGCACGTATGGTTATACCAAGCAATTTACAAGAAAAATCTTTTTCCTTCAATAAATGACTTTGAAATTCTTGAGCAACATTAAGCAAAAAAAGTATTGGTTAATTTTACCTTACAAGTATTGCTTCTACATATGTTTACCGTTTGCCATTTATTTTTATGAACTTTTACCATTAGTCAAGCCATAAACCAAAACTCCCTTAAACATTAATGTACACGAAGGTAACAGATAATTGAACTGAAAACACAGAACAACAACAATAAAAATACACTAAATAAATACATCCCAACATTCAGCTGCACATTGTGCGAGTGCTGATAGTAGTTTGATAAAATGTTTTAAGATTTTACTATACAACGGCAATAAACCGAAAAAGAATACCTTAAAGACTGCGCCAAATGTGTGGTATTAAATTAATGTTAATTTAAGGATACAAGTTGGGTTAATTTATATTTGCACAATTCGTTTCAGTTCTTTTAATGTATAAGTTGAGTTCTAAAGCTTTTGGTTACTTAGAGATTTTTAAACTCTTATCCTTTTACAATTAAGCTTAAAAGGGCTGCTGTAGAAAGAAAATAGAAAACTAATTTGTTGGCAGGTGAGTATTTAAAAAGAAGATAAAGGAACCTTTGTTTGTATTACAACATGGCAATAATAAAGGAAACATAAAAACTTTTTTCTTTATCATTAATTTGATTTTGTTTTAAGTTTTTCCGTTCTTTAAACAGGAACATAAACTCGAAAAAGTTTGTTCATTAAAACATTTTGTGCGTTTCGGTTTTGTTCCTTTACATTTAACGTTAATTAACAACAAAAAATGCCTTTAAACAACAACAATAATTAACTCATTAAAATCGCGATCCCAAAAAAAAATATCAATAAAAAACTTAGACACAAATAGCCTTGCCAGATATCTACAGCTGTTGCAGATAAACATTTCTTTTGCTGATTGCCTATAGAATTGAAAAATTGAAATAATAAAAGAAAAAGTACTGAAGTACGTCATGCGAATAATTTTTATTGGTTAAGTTAAGAAAGTATAAAATGAATTGTTTAAAAAAATATTGCACAGAACACAATGTTATACCAGACTTACACCATAAATTTTTCATAAAATTACTTCCATAAAATTTTTGTTTGTAGGCGAAAAGGGTAACGAAGAGTCTCTTTCTCCACACTCTTCTTCTAGAAGCATACAATTTCATAGAAGTAATTTTATGAAAAATTGTATCGTGTAGCTCTTGTAATATATAATAGAGGTCTGCAGCGGATAAGTTTTCAAATAACTTTTGAAATTTGACGTAAAAGAGAGTATGTGCTTGTTTTCGCTCGCAGTCTGAGAGTATGGAAGATAACCGAAGATAACCTAACCGGAGTTTGTCAAATATAAACATTTATGAATTTGTTACAAAAGAAATACCTGAAAAAGTAAATTAATATAAGAAAATATAACAAATAAAAGCTATAACAAATTCTTGTTCCAATTCTCGTTGGTACAATATGATTTTTTTGTAGCATGTTTTTGTTTTTGCAATTAAATAATATACTGCTTTATGTGTGTGACGATGTTTTGCGCACGTTTTGTTCTTGTAACACATACACATACGTACATACATACACACAGAAAATTATCTAAGAAAACTTTGCTTAAGTCAAGCCATAGCGGTGTCAAAAGTACGGTGAGTACGGTTTTTCTTAAATCAAGTACGAAATTTCTTACTTCAAGTAAAATTTTTCAAGTACGAATTTCTTACTTTTAGCCACAATTAAGCCAAAAAAGGATTGATTTAAGTTCGAAACCGTACTTGATGTAAGCGCGAAAAAGATTGATTTAAGCCGTAAATGTCATTTTTTGATTTATGGAGCTTTATAAAAGAAGAAGAATTTTATATTTTATTTTTATTTTATAGACACTTAAAATTTACAATTTAAAATTTTCATTTTTTGTACTTACCGGAGCTGTGATTCGAACCAGGGACTTTCTGCACTGCAGCACAAGCACTTCATGACGCGTCACCTCTAGGCCACCCAGACACTTTGTTTTCAAATGTAAAATAATATATATTAAAGCAATAAGCTTTTTTTTGCTTGTTTTGTTGAAGCAATCCAAATAGGCTTGATTTAAGAAAATGTGAGTAAGGATCGTATTTGAAAATTTCAAGAAAGATTTTGGATAAAATCAAGAATAAAATTCTTGATTTTAGAAAGCCGTTTTTCGTTCTGTGTACATACATACATACATACATATCAAAAATTTAATACCAACAGTACTAAACCAACCACCAAATGTAATTTGTGCTTGTTCCTGACTTACTCTTTTGCGGGAAAGAATATAGCCGTATTCGATGCATATATCCATCATCAGCCTGAATTTTTTCGGCAGAAAGGAAAAGGGAATAATCAAAAACAAAAAACTGTCAAGTAACAGTGAATACATAGTTGACGTTTGTGGCGTTCATAGAAAAAGTACTTAGTAATTAGAGGCACTACGAATAACAGTTCATCTTTAAAATATTCAAGTAAACAATAAGTTCAAGTATATTCTTGCAGTTCTCTGTTATGTAAATAAGCAAATAGCAGTGACCAGCTGATGGTCGGTTTTCTGTTTGAATACCGTTTATTTAAAATGTCTACCTGAAAAGACATCTGTAATTTTTGAGAGCTGTAAACATACAAAAAAAGCATAAAAATATTAAAAACGGTTTTCTTGTAGACTATTTGAAGTCGATATCTGCTATAGTTTCCAAAATATAGTGTATTAAAAATTTTGTAAAAAATTTTCATTTGAATGGGGGTTACCACTTCTCTTGCTCGTATCTAAATAACTTTTTTTTTTCAATGTAGGTCTTATTGTCCAATAACTACTTGTAAAACATTTGAATTCTATAGCTGTTATAGTTTCTCAGATTTAGAGTGCGAAATATTTCACAAAATTCGTGCAATTGTAGGAGGAATACAACTTTCCCTGCTCCTGTGTGAAAGACTTAGACTCCTATCTTCAAAGAATATGTGCTAAGTTTTGTGACAAGGGCGGCTGTATTTATATAGCGATATATAAACGGATTTTGTTCTAAAAAATCAGTTATTTTGGGTTTTCGCTTATATCTCAGACAATAATGACCTGATTTTGCTGATTTTAAGTTGCGATTGCCACAGAGCTATTCCTGGTTATATAATACTAAAATGCTTTCTATGCGGCTTTATTTGGGCCCCGAAATTTTATTTCAACAGACACACAGACTGACATGGCTAAATCGACTTCCCTATATATAAGGATCTAGAATATATATACCTTTGGGGTCTAAACTGAATATTGTAGAAACTATAAACGGAATGACAAACTAATACATACATACATATACCCTTATCACTATATGAAGGGTATACAAATTTAAAATTTTTTTACAAATTTAATGCTGTGAATAATAAAAACCCCATTTAAATCATAAAAAAAACTTTAAATTTTATTCAAGAGAACTGTCAAAGTCAGCACCAGTTTGATTTATCAATATCTCATAATTTTGATCTATAACTTTTTGAATAAGTACAAACATACATACTTACCAGAAATGAACATGCGTCCTTGGGGGTAGCATTTTTAAGAACGCGATACCAAAGAACAAACAAAAGGTCTAATAAAAAATGCAGCAGCCCGTTTAAATTTTGGCTGTTAGAGTTTTTATCCTCAATTCATAATAAATTAATTTTTATGTTTGTCCCCCTTCAAAAAAAAAAACAAGGAATTTAGCAGGAAAAATTAAAAGAAAATGAAAACATTGCTAAGATATACCTACAAACCCATTAAATACTGTTGTTGTGGGGGGTTTCCTTTTGATTCAACTTTTATGATTTGATTATTTTTTTAGGATGGTATGCTTTAGTGTGGTTTTAAACAAATTGTTGTACACATACACACATGCACAGATAAACATATACTTGTGAAAAAAGGCACAAAAAGGAGTAGGAAGAAACTTATGTAAACGATGAAAAGTTTGCATTAAGAGCATAAAAACACTTCTTCAGCTTCTAAGCTTTCACACAGATTTTTTATTTTTTTTTTTTATTTGCTTTTGGCCTTCTTGCTTATTTTGAATTGTGCTATAATTTAAGTTTGCCAAGTACACTTCTCTGCTGGAATTCTATAACATTAATTGCTGGGTTAATGGCATGAAGAAAAGAACAAAATGGAAGAGGTGTATACATGGTGTAGATGAAGTGTGTGCCGTCCTTTGGCTCAAACAGGGAAAAGTAAAAGAATTGACTGAAGAAGTTTTTATCACTTTGACTTACAGTGCATTTGACAGTTGTTGGTTTTTATATGAATTTGTTTTGTAGAAAATAGAAAGAAAAAAATTCCAAGAAAATTTGGAAGAAAAATATAGAAAAAAAAACTTTGTGGTTAAATAGCTTTCTTTCAGTCTTTATTTATTACTAATAGTTTTGTTTAATAAAGTGGAAAATTTGTGAATAAATATTGTTCCTCAAAGGTTAAATCACCTTAATTGGTGTTGTTGTTGTTTTTGTTGAGTTACCTCAAAAAGAAAAATTTATTGTACCTAATTTATTTGGTCTCTATTGTGCTTCCCCGCAAACATATTAAAGCTGTGGCCAACTTTTTTATTACAGCCATTAAATAAGACCCTCAATGCAGGTAAATAATTTATCAAAAGTAATTAGCTCGGTATGTTGGAGACATTCAAATTTATCAATGCATTTTATTTCAACAGGGAGAAATATACATAAACATCAATTAGTTTTTAAATTAGATAGACAAATGGGTTAGGACTCTTTTACAACTCCTTTCGTCATTGCTCTTAAATAAATAAGTTAAGCTTATTATTTGCAAGGTTTAGTCCTTAGTTTCTATATAAAAATATTTTTGTAATATATTTTGGAATACAATAGATTAATAATAAGAATATTTAATTTATACTTTTTTTAATAAGAATAACTAGTAGAAATATTTACTTCAAAATTTTGTTGTTAAAAAAAATTAAAGCGATATATTCGTCATGTCATATTAAAAGCGATCTTTTTTATATTAAGTTTGTTCGAAACTTGCATCAAGTTTTAATTTAGTAGCTTTCACAGTTTTAAACTTGGTCTATTAGTTACGGGAGTTCCATCAATTATAATGCGATCCAACTAAGCTGAAGTTTTTCCTTACATGTCATATCTACTATATTTTCCTATCCTGTCCTATCCTATCCTATCCTATCCTATCCTATCCTATCCTATCCTATCCTATCCTATCCTATCCTATCCTATGCTATCCTATCCTATCCTATCCTATCCTATCCTATCCTATCCTATCCTATCCTATCCTATCCTATCCTATCCTATCCTATCCTATCCTATCCTATCCTATCCTATCCTATCCTATCCTATCCTATCCTATCCTATCCTATCCTATCCTATCCTATCCTATCCTATCCTATCCTATCCTATCCTATCCTATCCTATCCTATCCTATCCTATCCTATCCTATCCTATCCTATCCTATCCTATCCTATCCTATCCTATCCTACCCTATCCTATCCTATCCTATCCTATCCTATCCTATCCTACCCTATCCTATCCTATCCTATCCTATCCTATCCTACCCTACCCTATCCTATCCTATCCTATCCTATCCTATCTTAGCATATCTTATCCTATTCTATGCTATCCTATCCTATTCTATCCTAATGTTAAGATTTGTTTTCGTCAAACTTTTAGTAAATCCAATTTCTACAAAACAAACCGACATGTAATGAATTGTTTTTACAAACGCTTTAATGAGCATGTAAGAAAACCAATTACAAACTTATGCTTTTTCTATGGATTAATTAAAAAAAATATGTATAAAATAACATAAAATTAGAACTTATGCCTGTCTGGTTGGTTGGTTTGTTGACAATCTACTTAACATTTGTCTACAGCTTTCACACCTTTACCCGTGTCATCAGCCACAGTCGTCAGCATCTAAATAAAATGGGAATTAACAACAGAAAGTAATAAAGGGAAAACTTTGGCAGAAGATTAAATCACAATTTCACATATTTGTTCATACGCATACATACTTAAAAACGGAAGTATAACAACAAACATGAAGTGAATTGACAACTTTATTTAATTCAACAAAGACGACTTAATACAACGACGGCTTAATGGCATAAAGAAATATAAACTTTTTATATATTTAAGTTTGAATGTATGTATGTGACATATTTTTATCACAAAAAAGAAATATAAAAACAAAAAAAAGAAGAAGAAACAGGATAAGCAGAGTGTGTGCAAAACAAAAGCAAATAGAATATTTGTACCACTTATTTACAAAGTACCGTAATTATTGCCAACTTATTAAGTCAGTCTCTAACAACAAAAAAAAAATATAAAAATTGTCTTGATGTTTGACAGACACATGTGCCAGTGGGGTTGTTGATATACATATGAGCGTAGAATTGTGTGTATGTGTTTGTCAAGGAAATATTAATATAGTTGTCTTTTTTTTTAATTACTGTCAAAGCGTGCTACAGAAAAGTTTAAATAAACATGTATTCATTGATTTACATTTATTTCCAGTAAAAAAAAGTGAGGAAAGGGAAGTAAAAAAACTAAACTGGATTACCTGGTGAAAACCCAATGAACTTTACATAGACTTGTCATTAAAGGGATGCTCTTTAATTTTGCAAATTTTTATTAAATTTTTTTCTATTTCAATATGCAAGGAAAATAACACTTTTATTAAAAAAGGATGCAAATCTAAATTTTAAGCAAATTTTAATATTTGCGCTATAACAATTACCAAATATTCAGCACTATGTCTTAGCAACTTTCAGTAGGGTTAAAATTTGGGTTTTAAAAAATCGCGTCTTTAATTTTTTGTTTGGCTTATTTTTTGATTAAATTATTTAAGCTCGAAGCGATAAGCAAGTTTGCACAACAAACTTATGAATATACTGATTTTTAACAATTAAACATAAATAAATAAACAAAAACAGGGGTTTTTAAACAATGTGTGATACCACGATTAACAGAAAGAAAACAATTCACAAATATATGTATACAAAAATGCTAATACTAATGTTCTAAAGTTTTAAAGAGTTTTTAATAAGTTATTTTACCTTGTTATAGAAAGTTTTAAAGGTGACTTTCATATCTAATAAGTTACGAGCAGATGGATCACTATAGTTACACTCAGTTAGTTTTTCAATATTTAAATTACAAATTTTCATATAATGTTAGGGCTTATTTTTCGAAGTTTTCAACAGAATTGTTTTAGGGCCTAATTACTTAAAATGCATGGCATTTCAACGTAAACAATTGTATGGAAAAAATTAGAATTTAAAAAAACTTTTCCAAACATTTTGTTTTGCCCCCTTATTTTTTAATACGCAACGCCTTAAAACAAAAACAAAATGTATTGGAAAATTTTTAAAATTTTTGTTTTTTCCATGCAATTGTTTTTGTTTCTATACGTTGCGTTTTACGTAATAATCCCCTTGGTTTTAGGACGTTGCGTTTTAGAAAATAAGGGGGTTAATTTCTCAACAAGCGTTAACAATTTTACAAAGTAACCAAAGTATATGTTTATCCATATATAGCTCAGCAATCAAAGCTATGGTTACTTTAAAACTTAAAACTAACACTTTAAGGACTTCAAGCATAATTAAAAAAATATTTTAGGATGCGAGGAAATGAAATTATAACTCCGCTACAATAGCATAAGCTCTATAAAATTTTATGTCCAGGTTTATTTTAATAGCTTTAATAGCTGTTGACTTTGAAACTGCTACAAAGTATTTCTGTGTGACGTAATTAAGTATGATGTTTATGTTTTAAAAAAAGAATAGTTGGATATGAGCAATGTATAAGGTAGCCCTATTAAAAATTTTAATTACACTCTATCTCAAAAACCATAACCGTTGGCGACCTTAAACGTGCTGTAAATTTTCCTACTATTATGTGTGTATCTTAAAAAAAGTTAAAGAAGGGCAAGGAGCGCAAAAGCCATTATACAAACGGACCGAATAATTTTAAAGACGTTAAAATTGTCAAAATCATTGACTTTAAACCTGCTGCTGAGTATTTCTGGTATGATTTACTTAAAAAAAAAATTATGCTCGTAGTAGAAAAAGATCAAAAAGATTGATACGCTTAAGCTTAAAAATCAAAATACCTGTTGACCTTAAACCTGCCGAAAAAAAAATATTTTGATTTTTACAAGCGATTTAAGCGGTCTTATGTATTTTCACTTGAGACAAAATTTAGCTTGAGAAGATTCAATAACAGAGACAAAAATTTAACAATTAAAACAGAGTGATTATCTCTAAAAAGGTATAAAAAAATATAAAAATTAATATTTATATTTCTTTATAAAGTAAATTATACACTAATTTTTAAAAAGGATACGCGACTCATCCTTTTTAAAAATTAGTGTATAATTTACTTTAAAAAGAAATATAAATATTGATTTTTATATTTTTTATACCTTTTGTGAAGATACTCAGGATGATTTTTATTATTTGTGCATATGTTTGAAAAGCTTAAAAATAGTCGTCTAAGCCTCATTTTTAATTAAACCAATCGACTCAGGATCACTTCCTGAGCCAATTTATGCATGACCGTCTGTCTGCCTTGCTAGGTGTCCATGTATTTTTATGACCAAAAAAAGTACAGCTCCAATTTTTATAGAAAATTTGATGAAATTTGGCAAGTGACAAACAATCCCATTATTTTTGGTGGTGATAATTGATCCATTGTTTGACTACGCCGCCATTCAAAAAGAATAAGATTTTTAGGTTATAACTGGCTCCAATATTATTCCAATTTGACAACATTTTTCATGTAGATTTCTATTTTGAACGGTGTAAAAGTTAAATTACTGGAAATAACGAATTGTAAACTCGCATGTTAAGTTCAGTTATAAGCAGTGCAAAATTTTTATGGGTCTCGTATTAGATAGCTCCTAGAATTTATCAAAATTTTGTACACTCGCGCAAGTCTTTTTTAATAGAAAATCGCCAACCAATGGAAATTCACGTTATTCCTACTCGAAGAAGTCACTTTAACTTGCGTAAATATCTGTATGAAAAGGGTTTATAGGGTTTATATATAAGTTCCATTTTACAGATATTTAAGGTGGAATATATTGCTGTAGTTCCGTCCATTGTAAAAATCTACTTTCTAGCCGGTATAATTATACTGATAATCTCACCTTTTCAGTTAACTAAGTTAGAAATGAAGGAAACTATCAAATTGCTAACAGTTTAGTAATTTTTTCATGTCACCATATCAAAATTGTGCAGGCTAAGCAACTTTGAAAACCATGAGGTTTGTCAAAAGGTTTTGGTAATCTCACCTATAATAAAAATATATTAAGCCTGAGTGTATTAAATAATATACGAAATTAAAAAAACATGTCCAAGAGACTTCCACCATATCCTTTCACAAAACCAAAAATTTTTTTCTAATCATTATTTCAATCGAATTATTTTCAGCTATACGTATCGTGATATAAAATGCAAAAGAGTCAATTAATATTATATGTAAATTTTTAGGAGAGATAAAAACTAAAAACAGTAAGAAGTTTTGGTTTTCAAATATGATAGAAGTAATAGCAATAGCAAAAAGACAATTAATTTTAAAGTTAGTTAAAATCTAGTTTGTTTGGTGGAACCTAATGATTATGTAAAAAAATAAATAATTCGTCGTTTTTTAAATTCTTAATATTAAAGGCCAAAAATTTTTTAAGATGCACATTTATTATGTTGAAGCGTGGTGTTGAAAAATAAGAACAATTTTTCCATATTTAGTTGTTATCCCTTTTTGCGATTCAGACTACCATATTTATCCTTTTCCCTATTTCCATGTAGTAAAAGCATGTCATTTATTATTTGTAATATTTTCATATTATCCCACAAAGTCGTCGTTCTCTGCCATTTTAACACACAACATTCATAAATAACTAAGGAAAACAAAAAGGGAGACAAACAAATAAATGAAACTTTAGTTATTATTACTTATTTATAATGTCAGGACAGGCAGACGAAAAAGTTTCCAACATAAATATTCCCATTAAGAACGAAATCGATTATTTTTTTCATAAAATACTTAGAGGATGTTTTTTGTGCAAACAATGCTTTTTTAGGCATTGATATTTCAAAAAGTCTCTTAATGGAAAATATATTATATAACATTTCTTCATTAAAAAAATTTTAGAGATTTTTTCTCTTCATAAAATATATAAATTTGTGGTTGAAATTTGACTTGCAAACATTTTTATATTAGTTTTTTATTTATGAGAAATGGAAAAAAAACAATTTTACTTAATGATAATTCGGTCTTAGTTTTGTGTGTAAGAAACGTTAAGGTTTTTTTTGGAAGGGGACGAAAGATGATTCTAGCTCATTAGCTACAATAGCTCACATACATACCCAACTTCGATTTTAGCGATCGACTCGATTCGATTAAAGCATGTTCTCCTGTCTACTAGTCGGTTCATATATTCTTGTGAGCATATTACAGGTTTCATTTTAAAGGATATTTTATCAAAACTAGGCACCGATTAGTTTTCTGGGATATAAGCTAGGCTTATTGAAACTGGTAATGATTTGCCCATTATTTCACATAAACCCCATGCAAATGTACTCCCCAAATAAGCAGTTTGAACAATTACTGTCACGAATATTATTATATCGCCCAAAAATTTAATGACAAAAAATTTTTGTCCGCTTATTAGAGCTTTTACTGTTAACTTCACACTTATAACGTCCAACGCACATTACAACAAAAGTACAAAAGTTAGAGGATAAGCAATAAATTTCCTGTTAATGATGAAATTGTATTATTATTTATTATATAAAAAACCTCTTCTCTCAACATCTCCTTCTTAAAGGAGTTTCCACACTTTTTGTTTATTTATTTTTCTTTTAACAATACAAATCCTTCAAGACATAAATCAAGACTGCTAAGGTCACATATGTATGTATGTGCGTTGATTTAAAATTTTAAAATTTTGTTTTGAGCTTAAGGTCATAAGTAGGTTTAACCCAAAATGACTAAAATAACAAAAAACCAACACACGTACACATTAACAAAAAAACTTTTACGTGTTTAGTCATAATAATAGAATCCTCCGGCAGGCAATATTATTTACTTTAGACTAACATTGGATATTGACACTTTTATGACTTCAAAAAATTAAATTTTTTCTTTCTTTATTAATGCCGGTTTATAACAACAACAATGCCATTAACAAATATGGTAGTTAAAGAAATACAAAAACTAATATTTGTATGAATTGTGTACCCCTAACAATATGTTGCTATAACTGCTACTGTTACTGTGAAAACCTAAGGCTGATGTGAAAACAACAAACGATTACATATGTACGTTTCTAACGAATGATGTTTTGTTATTTATGACCTCGAGTTGTCAATATAAAAGTTTTGTTTATTGTACTAGTTTACAAACATTTGTTTTTAATGATGATGATTGGTCTCATCGAAAGGTTGCGAATTGTCACAAATCAATATTTCAATCGTTATTTATATTCTTCTAAACAACTAAACTTATTGTGAACTTCTTTAAATTTAGAAAATAAATTTAAAACTTAAGCAAAAGTTATTTGAATTGAAGTATACTTAGTGTTTGCTCGTTTGAACTAGTTAAAAGTATTTTAGCAAATCGAAACATAAAAAGATAATATCGATAATATTTTAAACCTAAGATATTTTGTTTTTTAAAATCACATATTTATATATTATTTGTTTGGTTTTTCATAAAAGTTAAAAATATTTTGAATAAATAGTTTATCTTAATATGTAAGTTTATTTCTTTATAATAAAGACAAAATTAGGTGTAAGAGAGTTATCAAAAAAGAACTAAAATGTGGTTCTTGCAAGTTTTTACATCACACAGTCCAAACTATAAAAAAGTGCTCAATGCAGGCCCGTCTATTTTTTTATCAGAATTAACATTTTTTTTTATCGTGTATAGTTTGGATGAGTTCCAAAACGTCTAAACACATTGCAGTGATGCGGCTTTGCTACTGTTTTAATACAAAGAAACCAACTACATATATTGTTTACTTTGTAAAAAAAAACTTTGCAAATTTTTTACATTTAGAAACACTTTGCAATATAAATAAATTCTGTTTAAGTAATTATTAAATCAAAAAGAAAATTTTCTTACTTTTCTTTCGCCATGATTGATGTGTTTGTAATTTATTTTGCAAAAGTATCAACAAAGCAGTAACAATATTAGTGACACACAGTTTGCTTTTGTTTGCGTATCGGTAACTTTTATTATACATTTAGGGATGTGTAACAGAGACTGACAACGGATGTTACTTCGGATGCTCATAGAGTATTATTGAAAAAACATGCATAAGTGCGTACGGTTACAGCTAAAAAAATACACTTTCCATAATACATTCGTTTCACTTTCGGCTTAAGTATACACAAGTAACCGAAATCAAAGTATTTTCGCGAAAATACCCAATACTGTACAGTGTATATCTAATTGGAATTAAGTACGTATGTATAATCATGTACACCCCTTAAAAAACAGATAAAAAAAAGTAGCCGTTTTATAATTCAATCGAGAGCTTCAATTTTTCATTTGTTTTGATATATTAGCAATGCACAATTTTAACTCAATTATAATGCTTGTGTTACAAAAACAGCCAATGTATAACGACACATACATACACACACAAATTGTTTGTAAGATACATATTTATTTCTTGTGTTTAGGCCGCATGCATTTATTTGTGTATGTATATATGTTTGGTTGAGTCATCAGCAAGATTAATAAATAACAAGGTTACGACATAACAAATTGAAAACTTGCATTTTCTGCGCATGTGGTCAAATGACGTCACGAAACAGTCTCTCATTTAAAAATAATGTAAACATAACAGTGGGACAATTTCCTAACTTTTGGAGAAAATGTTTTCAAATTTGTTTTTTGTTAATCGTGTTATAAAAAAATTAAATGTTCAAAGAATTTATAATATTAAATAACATTTAGAAAAAAAAATTAAAACATTTAAAATTAGTTTATTGTTTTACTAAATTTTCGTTTTTGGTTATTTGTGTTTTGCTTGATTTCCGCATTAAGCGATCTTATTCTAAGGTTTATCCACAAAAACCAAAATACTTCTAGCTTACCCATTTCATATTTTAAATTTTATTTCAAAATCTTCCTGTTTAAAATGTAATAAGCAAATTCTCTCCCAATATATTTTATTCGGTGTGACCAGATTTCAAGTAAAGTTAACAAACAAAAACTTAAGGCCAAAAAATAAATCTAATTTTTTAATGCGTTTTTAAAAAATTTCTTCGTTATTAAGATATTTTTCATAATATGGACGAAACGCTTGTGTGCTAAAAATATTTAAAAAGAAAGTTTGTTTTAAAAATTTTGATTTTATTTACAAAAACTTGGTAACCAATACCTTAGGTAAGAAAAAAAATAATATGTGTTCATATACAAGAGATTTTTAAAAAAGTTTTTAGCAGCAGGTGTTAATTTGCTGCCTGTTTTGGTAAAAAAAATTTGTAAGATCCCTGCAGGAAATGTCAATAGAGAATCACTAGAAACTCACTACTGACATTGTCACCAGTACTACTGTTAAGCTATACCTCAGGCAATGCTCTTTGCTATTAACAAAAAATCAAATGCTGACATTGGTACTATTGACAAGGTGCTTCTTTTGGGGTCATATGTACACATTGAAACCAGCGATTAACTAGTACCTTTTAGCAATTTTAGTATACAGTACTACTGATAAGCTAAACCATTGTCAATGTGTTTTTGCAATAGACATTTAACATGCGTCTGTCATTGAAAACAAGTATGATTTGTGTATATAAATCACTTTTATAGCACAGCAGAAAAAATAAAAAAGGCCATAATGTTGCTGATACATTTTTGCATTTGACGGCAAACTGAAGCATTAATTTGCCGCTGACAGTTTTCTTTTCTTCTTATCAAAGCTTAATATAAAACTGTAGACGTACTGTTGACAATGTCGCCAAAAAGGCAACATAATAGTCGATAAAAGTGTTGACATGGGGACACTTGTTCCCGAATTTCCTTCAGGGATATACATATGTATATAAAAAAAAAACAAACATTTGTTTTTGTTTTAAATATAAACACTCACACACTATTCGTTAATTTTTTTTACAAAAACACGTAAAATTTAGTAGTTTATTTGTAAACTTTTTTCATATAGACAAACACTTGAAACCAATAAAAAATCGAAACTATAAGATTACATTTACATGATGCAATTTTTTTAATATTCCTTCAATAAAATTTTTGTTTGTTGACAAAACGAGTTGAAGTGACTACTTTTCTACACAGTTCGTTAAAAACCGAAAATTTTCATTCAAGTTCATACTTACATGCATATATCATGAAAAATGCCTTCTTGTACATTTTGTTCAAGAAAAGAAAAAAAGGTAATCTTTAATGTAAAAAGTTACATTGTAAGAAAGCATTTATAAAGGTATTTTTATTTTTACATGTGTGCCTCAATAAGTATTTAAAACCAATGACTGTTAAAATGAAAAAATGAAAATCAAAAAATAAAAAATATTATTTTTTTAAACTTATCTATAAAAATAATAATTATCGTTGTTACCCGTTTTTATCAAAATTAAAAAAATGACCGTCCTACTAAAAAAAAAATTTACAGAGAACATGATATTCAACAAATATAGTTTAATACTATCAAAATGGTGAGCTTTACTTGATCCTACGATGTTTCATTGTGCCTGCTTTTTTCTTGAAAAATTATTTCGGTCCTGTTGGATTTGATATTTTGACAAAAATACACTTTAAAATTCTTATTAAATAAAAATATAAACATAATAATTTGTTTCAACGAAAGACATAAGTGTTTTTACATTTTTGAGCAATATATTAAAATATTTTTTAATTTAACAAAAAAAATTTTTTATTACTGTCAGGCCGATTGCAAAATTTTATCCGAAGCTTTTTTTGTTTTTCATGGTTTTTTGGGAAAGGGTAAAAGGACACAGCTAAAATAAGATTTGTTAAGAACACGCTCACAATTAGTTTTAGCACAATTTCTCACTTGAAGTTTTCTGATCGTTTTGCATGCATTGCCCCACTGCACACTTCGTGTTTACGATTTGCTTCGAAATTTTAAATAAGTTTTTTTTGCTCTTATAGCTTTTAAATACACTTCGCACACAATTTTTATAATAACTATTATTTTTTTGCACTATATTTAATAAATTTAAATTAAAAATTCTTTTTAAATAACGAAATTCGACAAATTAATTTTTTGGAGAAATGTCAAAGTGATTTTAGTGCAGGGTTGTCAAATCTCACATAACATATAAATCTTTTCCGGCAAAATTAGGAATTAATCTAGAGCAATAATAATTTCAATTTTAGTGTCAAACTCCATACAAAAAAAGCAAAGAGTAAGAGAATGACTGTCTTATTTTTTTAGGGATGTTGCACCTTATGAGAATAACAGACAAAAATTGGCGCCATGCTCATTGTTTAACGTAAGTTGACGTAGTTGTTTCTCTTTAACTTTGCCAGCCGTGTATAACAAAGGCTTGCTATAGTTCTTGTTATATTTCTTGTTTGGCACTAAAGGTTTCAAAAACAGTGCTAAGTGCTGGTTTTCTTGTGGCTATAAATGCTTAAATAATTGTGTTAAAATTGATTCAGCATTATGCATAATTAACAGAAAGTTAATATTATTTTAAACGTTTATGGATACAAAAAAACAAAATTTTTTTGGGTAAAATTCAAATTAGATGATGTAGTGTGATTTAGTTGTTTTTCAAATATCTAGCGCTTTGTTTTTAAGCAATTAGAAACTTTGTATTATCAACTTATGACAACACTGATATAGCTTTGACAAAAGTATTCACACACTGAATAAATTCACAATGTATAAATTCATGCATTGATCAAACGAAGATAATTTTATTTGAAGCAGATTTTTGTTCAACTCATTAAAATCGCTTAAGAGTTTAACACCAGATAAAATCAAGATAAAACGTAATTATGCTATTCTCTGGTACGTAAACATACTACTGCGCCATTTTTCATTGTTAATGAGAAAATTCCAAACAAAATTGGGAATTTTCATTTGAAATTCAGAATTTTTATTTGTAATTGAGAAAATTCCAATAAAAAATGAGAAAATTTTACATGATATTGAGAAAAAAACCAAAAAAAATTAAAAATTTGAAATTAAAAATATTTTATATTAAATCAAGATTTGTTTTTAGAAAATGCCTTCTACCACCATCGTATTCAACTAATTTTTAAAACGCTTCATCGACGCGTTAAAAATAAAGCGCATTCTTGCAGTGCTTAATTTAATAAAATTATATGGTTGGAGAAAAAAACAATGTTTAGGCAAAGATAAATGTACCACACGTCAATCTTCTCCAATGTCGGAGATCAAAGGCTCGCTTTTAAGAAGAAATTATAAACGTGTGTTATTACCACAGATTGCATATCACAACATTAAATTAGTTTAGTTTGGATCTGGAAGATAGGCCAGAATATATCTCTGCTACTTATTTAATAAAATTGCCTGCATAGATTTGTATTTACCTTTCCATATTTTTATTTATGTTGTGTTATGAATGCATTTATGTTGTACGTATTGTATGTACGTTCATACTAATTTTAAATAAAATTTTATTTGGAATTTTCTCATTACCAATTAAAATATATTTACAATTTCAAATACAAATTCTCAAGTTCAATAAAAATTTTCTCATTTACAGTAAAAAATGAACAAAACTATTATATCGAACATTTGTTCTTGGCTTCCAAAAGGGCTTTTTATAAATTCAATATTGAGTAAGTAGCTAGGTTGACACCGGCTTCGGGAATGTGTTATCCTAATTTCTGGGGTATCTTCAGCTTAATATATTGTTAATTGGTTCCAAATATATTATATCCATTATACCTATATAGACATGCATGCATACATCCTTAGTTCATTAAAATTAACGCATTTAAACTTATTACGCTCATATTTATATTTCAAATTTAAAATATTCTCATTTGGACCATAAATATTAGTCATGCAAATTAAAGTTTTCAATACAAATTAAGCCCTAAATGATTTAAAAATACAAAGAATAGGCAACCCTTGCATGGGTTAAACTACGTCATCAGAGAGGCAAACATGCGCAAGTCGCAATCTCTAATAGTCTATCATTCTTGATTAAGGTACCTTTACACGGTAATACTTATATTACGATATGTCAAAAAATGTTGTGGGATAATACAAAATCTCATCATGTAAAAGCATTATGTATTGGGTAGGAGAGAATACGGATGCAAAATTTGACAAGTGTTCGGTAAATGTTTATTTTCTAAACCATTTTAGAAACTTGTGTATTCTCATCACATCAGAGGTGTGAAAGATTGGCAGCACTTACAGCATCTAATGAAGGTGGCTACACTTAATGAAACAATACACAAACAATCAAAATAAAAGCAGATTTTTTTCGTGTTGTTTTTGTTAATATTGTTGAACCTTAACCATATGGCGTTACCCCAAAAGGAAAGTGACAAAAAGCAACCGATTTTGATTTTACCAACCTCATCCGTGTAAACATGAAAAATAGTTAGAACAGATTTTTATTCTCTTTTTTTAAACACGGAGAGAATTTCATAATATTTTGATTCTACAAAATCTAATTACTTTGTATTACCGTGAAAAGGTACCTTTACAGAATAAAAAGTATTAATATAAAAACGAAAAAGAAAATATTCCCATTCCTGATCAGTGCTAGTTTTTCTACAAAACATGAAAGAGCAGAGTAAATCACTTTACATGTTTTTGATATTTTTCTGTATACCATTACATTACATTATACTTAATGTCTTTTTAAAACTAGCTACTGTATACAGTTTATACAGTAGCTACTTTTCAATACTTATAGATATTGCGTGTTAGCACATGTATATTCGATTGTAAGGTATGTGTTTAAGGTATGTTAAAAAAAAAGTATTGCGTATACATGTAACCGTACCAGCTTATGCATGTATAAGTGGATATTGTGTGTGGTGCATGTATAGTTATACTTAATAACCGAAAAAAATAAGTAAATATTCGAGTTATCTTATTTTAGAGTACTCAATGTCATTCTCTGATGTGTAACATTGTCAATGTTTACATGGTTGCGTTTAGGAATGCATAACTTTGTTTAGTTGCATTGCAAATGACGTTTTGGATCTTACCCTCTAACAGATAGGAAATTAATAATCTTTTCTAGTTGGAGTACTGTTACCCTTTGGGATTCAAATTTTCCAAAATCCATTCTTAAGTAATCCATACATCGCGTGGGGTTAAAATATCAATTTTAATACACTTCACATAAGTGATAAGGGTATATATAAGTTTGTCATTCCGTTTGTAATTTCTTTCATATCCATCCGCGGCCCCATTAAATATATATATTCCTGATTCTAATTGATTGGGAGGTCGATTTTGCGATATCCGTCTGCCCGTCTGTCCGTGTTAAGGTTGAAATCAACTTTTTGAAGCCCCCCGACGACACATAGACCCGTTACTGATATTAGGCTATTAGACATGCCTGCAAAAAAATTGCTATTGAAATCCAGCAACATCGCCTGATAACTGACAGAAATATAAGCCAACAACTACCACTATCTCTGTTTATTTCTTTAAAATTTGTACATAAAAACCTCTAAGACTGCTCCAGAGTTGCCCCTACGCGGCTGAAATGCAAGACCGATTCCCATTAATTTTTCCTCATGAACTTTTTTGTGGAAAATACTTGCTCTCTATCTCCAGCTCCTACCAGGGATGCCGTACAAAATAAAAAATGAGGGTAAAACTCCAACTTCCCTGAGTCGCGCTTAGAAGAATCAAATGTTTTTCTTCTCAAACATATTTCTGGAACATACTTACCCCCTATCTCCGTCACCTAGGGAGATTGCCATACAAAATAAAAAAATATTATGTTAAGACGCCCATAACTTCCCTAGAGTGAGCTTTAGAGAAATAAAGGGTACGGCCGACCCCCATTAGTTTCCCCTTCCAAACATATTTGTACAACATGACTACCCCCTATCTCCATCGCCTAAGTGGCCTCCCATACAAAGTTTGGGGAATTGTAATGAATCCCCTCTAAAGATTCATTATACGTGACATAAATACCACAGTAAACAGCTGTTCAAACCATACAAAATTCGAAAAAAAGGATTGAAACCCTTACACGTTCTGAAGGATATATAAGATTCGGCACAGCCGAATATAGCGCTCTTACATATTAAGGTTAACGCGCTTGCTCTAAACGATGACAAATTATTCACTCAGTCACCAAAATTATATTTTTAAGTATTTGGATTAGCCCAACTACATATATTTTTGCTGCTTTATTTTTACCTAAGAAATTTGTTCTTATTTTCTGAGAAAGATAACAAGGAAAAGGCTCTAAAGCAAAAACAGGAAGTTGCCTTGATCACGATTTTGAATTTAGTTTAAATATATTTTATTTTAACATCCTGGTTGGTCTTGTTGTTTCTTAAAAATTATTTTAAAAAGTTTTAAATTCACAATAATGTTTCTCTGAAATCTTCTTTACAGGTGGTGAAATTTTTAATTTATTTAAAATTAATGAACAACATATCATTGCAATCAGCATTGGCGGAAAAATTTATTATTTAAAAAAAGAAATTTTCGGATGAAACAAAAAACTAAATCAGACAGAACTAAAAAACAAACAAAATTAGCAAACCAACGCACTCTATTGAAAGTATAAATGACGTATTTGTTTGAAATTGATGGCTTTACTATATTTACTAATATTAAAGTTAAAGCAAAAAGTATAGGAAAAAACTCCAAAAAAGCTGATGAAACAAAATCATTTAAAACTGATAACAGCAAAGCCTGTAAAAATGGAAACCAGGCAATTTTATACAAAGAAAAATACAAACAAAATCGAATTAATGCCAAACGAACATCAACATCAGCAAAAAGAATATCATCTGCAGCATTATCAATACCAACAACATTACAGCAAACAATATTACCAAAGTTTTATGCCAAGACAGCGGGAGCAAGAAGAACAGCAGCACCAGAAACGTCCAAAACATGTAGAAAATCAAAATTTTTTAATAAATGCAAGTCAAAATGGTTTTACCGCCTACAGTCTTCATATGAACAAACAAAAATTACGGCAGCAAAACAAAAAACACAAATCAATTTTAATACAGAAGGTAAATATACCAAAAACAATACCAATAATATGCCAGTGCGCGGAACAAGAAACCTCATTATTATCAAAAGCCCAAGAACAACTCCATTATCAGCATTATCGTTATCACCGGCACTATTGCCAGCATCAGCCTGGCCGGCATCAAGAACAAACGGAAATAAGCAAAACAATAGCATCATCTTTATCGTCAGCATCATCAGAAACAACAACTACAACTTTAGTAGATGGCCTAAAAAATTTATTACCTCGTCCTCGAAGTGTCTCATCGATTGTGGAACATTTGGTTGTGATTGGTTCTTTATTGATCGCATTAAGTGGTCTGGTTGTGTGCGACGAATCTCAGGATTTTCAAAAGAACAGTAAGTAAAAATATACAAATACGGTTGTACATTTATACAAACACATGCAGATGCAAACATTAGTACACACACTACATAGTACTTAAGTAAATAAGTAAATAATATTTACTTTTACATTTACTTCTTTTATCCTTTTCCTTACGCACTCACTTGTTTAAACACAACACACAAACACACACGAACATGAACATGAACACACCAACTTATTTGTTTAATTTTGTTTATTTAAACGCTGATGGAAAAAAGATTACGTGGGCGGATGGGTGAATATGTATGAAAAGGATTTGAACAAAGATGTTAACATAGTTCTTTCATTATCCTTTGTAAATGCTGATGTGTGTTTACCTTTGCACTTTAGTCAATAACATTTAATTTGTATATGGGTTAATAAAAGGAAATCAAATGATTTTTAACATGTTGTCTTTAATTTTGGAATATTTTGCTTTAAAAGAAAGTTAAACGGTAGCAAAAGTTAATGAGAACTTAACAAAATATTGCTTAAAATAAATAGAAGGGTTATTGAAAAAAAGTTCAAAAGAAAGTTAATAGAGACGTTTAATGTAGGGAATTTGTATGTAATGAAGTATACGATCTTTGCAAATATATTGCCACATATTCTACCAAAAGTTTGTTTAACCAAAGAGAGAAAACCGTTTCAGCTCAATTTTTTTCGGTTGCAGCTGTAGAATTTGTGGTACGAAAAGATTAACATTTAGTTATTACAAAATAATTTTAAATTCTCATAAATAGAACGTAGTAATCACAAAAGTACTATTGTAAGATTTGGCACTACCACAAAACAGATGCTTTGCCCCGCCCCTTAGAACCAGTACCCATATTAGGCTAAGGCTTCTTTACCTAACTTATGGCCAAAAAGAGTCTCAATATATTATTTAAAGTGCATATTTGGACCTCTTTAAGACTATTTAGCATATACCTACCATTTTTTTGAAATTGAGTAATGAGCTCTCACTATTTCATAGGTTACAAGGTAATGAGGTCATTACGATAGAAAAACTTCCTTTTAGAAAGGGCGTTAAAAATTGAATGTAAAGAGTAGGATTATAAAACAGGCTTCATAAAATGTTTCTGTTTTAAAAACCTTTAATTTTAATTTATTTTGTTTAGTTAGTTGATGGTAACTGGTTTTTCGGTTGATTTTTGTAAGCACATTTGTATGCAGGGGTTGTGAATATCAGGAAAGTTCATACCAAAATAACTAGCTATTCGGCCAAAAGGTAAAAAGTGCTTGTTTATCTCCAATATTACTTGCTAACTTACCGCGAAGGTAAAGGTTTTGCAGCTAGGCCAGGACATCCGGAGAGGAGATAAAAACGCAATTCCTCCTTTCTCTACTCCCACAGCCTAGAGGGTAGTCCTTTAAAGGTGCCTAAGCTTATCTTCGTATTTACGCACCATCTGTTAGGATGGGCACCAACCTTACCGGTAACAAAAAAGGAAATCGCAAACTTTGTGACAGGAGGCATTTGCGGCCACAGAGAATCTGCTTTCGGCTCGTGCAAGCACTAAATCATGACGTAAGATTAGCTATAATAAGCTAAACACTTTTTAGTATTAATTTCACAACTACAAGTTTCTGCGCTCCTTGTGATAAAACGGCCTATAAATTGTCTGTTACACTTTTGATGTACTGCAAGCTTATTTAAACAATTTTAACTGGCATGTTGTGTTGCGGATTCGATTAGCTTTGCCTTAGTAAAAATCTAGATGCACGCAGAGAAAAAACATGATAGGTAAATGGTCATTACGGTCATAGTTTGTTTATAGCAGTCCCTTATAGTTCAAACCATTAAATATGGTAGTCAAAATAGCACTTGAAAACTTATTTTTTATCCTAATCTTGTAAGTATTCTTTTTAACACCATAATATGGTCATTGATACTCAAGTGGTGAATGTGGTAGCTCTAACTATGTTGTAAGAAATTAATTGTTTGTAATAAAAAATTGAAATAAAAATTATTTTCACTTTATTTGTTTGTGTTATTTATAGCTAAAAGTGCTTTTTAAAATATTTGATAAAAAAAAAGGAAAATCAAATGTGAAGTATATATAAATTTATAAATTAATTGTACGTGTTTTATTTTATTTTTATAAAGGTTTTGCCAACCTACATAAATATATAAAACTAAAATAAAATTACTGAAATTTGATAATAATAACATTTTTATAAATAGCATAGTTGTACAAAATGGACTGTTTGTTATCATTATTACTTTTTTCAAAAAAGTACCAATTTTTGTAATGCAAAAAAATTTAATGTCAATACGACCAGCATATGTTTGTGAAGAATATACAATTTTTTTAAGACGCTTTCAAAAGCCGAAACGAGCGTCATTTCAAGTTTTAATTTTAGAAGTGCGGGTTGTGAATAACTTAAATGTGAGCAATATTAAATTTATAATAATAGTTTAAAAAAAAGCCATTATGACAATAGATTTTAATAAATTTTTTAACTACAACGCGTTTATTGAATCGGCTAATTAATGTTTTATTTCAATTGTGAAGTACAAAACATACATAACTTGTTCTATTTTCAGCGAAGAAAATTTACCAAATTGCAGAAACCACTAACCTAAATATCTAACATATGATTTTATTCTAAGGTCGGACCTTTTTTAATGGATATTGGGCGGTATATAAACACAGTGGATTTTGTGAATGTTTTTACATAAAAAAATATATAAAATTAACTTTTGTTTTTTTATTTATATAAATGTAAATATATGTACATAAACATGTGTAAATATGTATGTATTTATTAATTGCTAAACTATTTTCTAAATACTTGTGTATATTTATATATGTACGTAATTTTTAAGGAAAAATTAAATATAAAACTATTTTTATCCTAATAAAAAAATAATAATAACCACAAAAATTTATTATTGTTATTATTAGAAGCTTTTAAGGTCTTAGGAAACATATTAATATGTTAAAGGTTAGATTTTAAATAGCTCTCGCAAACATAAATATATATTCGAGAAAAGATTTTAAATGGTCCATATGAACAAAAAAATATGTTCAATATGACCATTAACCATTGACCATGGTTAGCATGTACAAGCATATAATGATCCACAAGATCTTGCATTAAATATGTTTGATATAATCATTAAGCCAATCATTAATGATAGTTTGTGTTTGTGATTGTATCAACCATGTTTTTTCTTTGCGTGTGTCAACTTCAAATCCTATTACCTTTCCCAAAGCCCCCGTATTAAAAAAATGGTTTTAAACTCGTGACAATTTTTGGCGCCCAAGCTTTTGCATGTGGTCTTATCGGAGTTTGCCCAATTTGAATTATGAAGTTTTATATACTACAGATTTTAGTGAGACATTGGCTGAGAACTCGTCAAAGCATTCGTTCACCCAGCAGCACATGATCCACTTAGAGTTAAGCTAGTTTGGATTCTATTCTATTGTCACAGGGCATATAAAACGTTTTTTTTCGTTCGCTAGAGTCACAGATAAGTGCTTTTTTAGGACCTAATCAAAGACTTTTTGGCTGCTGTTGCCGCAGCAGTTGCTGTTTTGGAGTTTGTTAATCTGAAGTAGTCCACTTTTCAGACACATTTTTTCTTTTAGGCTTTTTTCCTTTCTTTGGCTGATTTCCATTGCCGTGACCTCAGATGTTCCTAATAGACAATCCTAATTCTTCGTAAAAATGATAATAAAAATGTAGGGAAAAACACAAAATCGGATAACGTTTTGATGAACAGGATTCTAACTACTCCAGGGTAACCTCCCTTCCAAGTTCTTTTAAAAATGATTAACACTACATACCATTTCTACTTCTGCAAAATATGTATCTCTTTTTCCGTGAAATGTTTAAAATCCTGTAATACTTGGAAAAACTTTCCACAAAATCATATTATAATCAAATATTGATCTTTTTGAATAATTTTTAACTTAAAGCCTTCCAGCTGTTTTAAACGCTTGGCGACACCTTGTTTTATGGCAAATCTTTGTTTTGCATAAATTTTACCAAAAATAGAAAAAAATATTTGATTTTTAAATTTATTTTAAACATAAGTGAAACTAAGATTTAAAAACAAGAAACTGCTGGAGTTTATATGTTGTATAGAAATTTAAAACAAAGTTGTTCTGTTTGTAAATTCTTAATTACAAACCCATAAAGTTTTAGCAACAAAGTAATTTGAATTTTCATTTTTATCTTCTTTCGTTCGTTGTTTGCTCTATAAAATTGCTTTATTTGTAAAATACTAAACTAGTAAAACAGTTGACGAATAATTTCCTAGAAAACTTGTAATTAACAAACTTTTTAAAATTATCATACAATCATATATGCATGTGTGTAGGGCTGAAATTGTGTAAATTTTTTATGACATCGTCATAACTCCAAATATGTTTATTTCAGGCTAAGTAATGTAAAACATTATTTAGTTAAGTATTTACAGATAAATATTTTTACGTTTGGTAAAATCATTTTTTGTGTTGGGAAGGGGTAAAAACCACAATTTTTATTTAAATAAACGTAAGTAGCAAAAGAGTTTGTTTCTCTGCACGAGCCGGCGCGCCTGTGTCATAAAAGAGTTTTATATGAGTCAGGTATAGCCAAAAATGCTTTATTCCGAGGGGACATTTATATTAGGGTTATATAAGAAAATAGGCCGATAAAATTTAAAATCAGTATTCTAGTTGCTGGCATAAATCTCGACCATATGTTTAAAATTTTGTGAAGATAAAGTAATAATCTACCCAGTTGTAAACCAAAATGCTAATTCCGGAAGGACATTTGCGTAGGGGCTGTGTCAACAAATGGACCAATCACTAGCAAAAACCAAAAGCTTTGTGCCAAGATATCTTCACAATTGCGACCTGTAGCGTATTCAAAAACATATGGACACTCATCCGAACGGACGAATGGACATGCTTAAGTCGATTTAGGAAGTGATTCTGAGCCAATCGGTGTGCTTGAAGATGAGTCTCAGACCAGTTTTAGACGTTAAAGACAGCTGCACCTTATGTATAATGCCGTCTTGAAATAAGGCTAAGTGGAACGCAAGCAAAATTTTTGTGTTTGTTAGTAAACTCATCTGGCAACTGACTAAAGAAAATAAATGATATCGAAAATTTTTTAAGGGTGACATGTTTATGATTTTTTGGCAAGTATTTGAATTTTTTTTTTACTGTGTTCTGTCTTAGGTAAATCAACTAATTTTTGATTTTCTAAAACTGAAAGTTTGAACTTTTCGTCAGGATATATGTATATACCTCGTGAAAACTAATGACTACTTAGATGGCCAAATAAAATTTTTGTCCCCAAAGCGTAGCTTATTTCCGGGAAAAAACAAAAATTTTAATTTTTAATCATACTACTTTTAACCAGAAAAAACAAAAAATTATTTATATGTGAAATACTCACAAAAATTAGGGGTTAATAAATAAAATAATATATGGTTCATAAAAACGAAAAAAAATTTAATATTATGCCAATAATGCCACAACTGAAAATAAGAGTAAAACAGTTTCAGAATTAACACTTATGTAAAATGCAGTTCAATATAATAGTTATGTTTAAAATTTTGGTTGAATTTTTTTAAACCACAAATCATCAGTTGTTTTTATTAACAAATACATATTGGCTGATTCTTTTTGCCTTAATCCTTTAAGCCTTAAAGCAAATATATTTTAAGGTTTAAAAGAATTTTTTAAAGGTTTACACAAACTCAACTTTTATTATTGGATTTAATATTTTCTATTTCAAATATATACTATGTGGAAAATGACCACGAAAAAACAAGGAGAAACGCGTAAAACAAGCAAAAAAGTTATATTCGGTTAAGCTCAGTCATATTATACCCTAAATTATTTTTGTATGAAGCTCTTAAAAAAAAGACCCATAATAATGTAGTCGGTATAATAGTTGGCGGCATAAAGGTAAACACGTGTGCATAGTAATATACGAGTCAGTTACAACCAGAAATGCCTTTTCCAAGAGGACATTTGTACGCAGGTTATGTCAAAAAATGTATCGAAATCACTAAGAACATCGTGATAGAAAAGTTTTCTGGCACAATTTGTTTTAACATATTACAAAAATAGTGTCTACCGCACATCATCATTGGATAATAAAAACATCTGTAATTTTTTCATGACGCATGCAATGTATGCAAAAGCAGAAAGTAAACCTACTTGATGCATTCTTTACGCAGATGCGTTTTATGCAGTTTGTTATGTTTCTTATCACATACAACTATTCTGATTACTCGTTTTAAATAAGGCTTTTCTTATGTTAAAAGTGAGTTATTAAACGGAATAAAAACAGTTTTTTTTGGCAATTAACCATCTAATAAGAGTCCTTAGAAACCTGTGTGAGTAACTAATACAGATTTTAAATCAGCAAAGAAAACTTTTAATATTTTACATCCTCTTCTTGTGGAAAATATTTTTTGTTTATTTAGCAAACACGAAGCATGCGTTGTAAAAAGGAATAACCCATATAAAATAGACAAACTTTTGAAAGTTCCTTTACATACAATTTAACTGCACACGCAACCTGTGTTAAATGATGCATACATTCTAGGCGTATAAGTATATATCC
Source organism: Melanophora roralis (assembly GCA_963583895.1). NCBI lineage: Eukaryota > Metazoa > Arthropoda > Insecta > Diptera > Rhinophoridae > Melanophora > Melanophora roralis. Next base: position 33,246,279 of record OY757187.1, on the reverse strand, counting down.
ACACATTCATATCTATATTAACATACAAAATTATCTAAGTATTTGTTTATGCATTTTTAAGCACATTTAGTTTTAGATTAAACCTTGTTATTAGCCACCAAACAACATGTGCAACTGGCAACGGATTTTGTGGTTACACAAATGATATACAATACTCAGACAAATATTCACACAATATAGTTTTGGTGTTAAGCTTTAACTTAATTACCTTAAAATAATGTACTAAAAATTTAAAAAAACAATATAACGATTGTCAACACCAACCTTTGCGTAAGCCAGTGCTGCCAATTTATAAAATGGTTTGACTAAATTTAATAGTGAAGTGAAATCCTAAGTAAATTGAATAAAACAATAACGCCCGATGATACGAAATTAGAAACAGTGTTAAATTTCAAGATCACTATAAGATAAACCTCAAAATCGTATTGATTTTTAGTAGCTTTCGGCAGGGCGAGCATGAGGCTTTTATAGACTTCTTCCATTACCTTCCAAATGAAATAAGGAAACTTAAAAATTAAGTCAATTATGTGAAACTTCAAATGCTTTAGGAAAATTAAACCTGATATACATCTCTTGAGTATAGTATGGTATACAGTAGGTAAATTCTATGTATAATGGCCCAAGTTAGGAAAAATTCGATTTTTTTTATTAGAAAAATCGATAAAGTTACGTTCAAAAGAAACCAAAAATGATCCTAATATAAATAAAATGGATCATATTTTATTTATTTCACAAGAGCTAAAAATGATCACGAACTGAATAATCATCTTTGCTTTTTTGTGCTTTCATAAAAATGTCACACCAGTCACATTTTATACAAAAGTTTTCCTTAAACAAAAATATTTTTTGTAAAAATAATGAATAAATACTAATGAAAACTCTTTTACCTACCGTAAAAATCAAAAAAATTTAGCCCATTCCCAATGATATTTTACACAACTCGTGTTTTGTTAAATTCCGATTTGCAAGGTCACACCTGTAATAGTCTTCAAGTGATCATTGTGACTAGAATTTATGCTCTTGCAGTGTCTACTTACTATTACTCTTTTGAAAACGTACCATCCTTGGAAATCGTAGCCTTTTATAAACAAAAATTTTGAACTGTTTGAGCCATAAGTAAAAATGTGAGCACAGCGGCCACACCCGTTACACCGGAATTGCACAGTGGTTGATTTTGCAAAAAAACTTTTATTACAAAAAAGCATAGTGTATATGAAAAGTAAACTTCGTTCTAACTTACAACATAAAAAAAAGAAAAAAAGATATTCCGTTTTTCTTTCTCTGTTACATTAAGTTAAATAGGTGATGTTAACAGCCAAAAGACACTACTACCGTTCAAAGATTTCTGGTGATGAAATTGCGTAGCTGCTTTCGAAAATGCATTTACTCGGCTAATAGCGGTAGAAAAACCTGCTTTTTTCAAATAAAAGTTTCTTTCACATTAACGGAAAATATTAATTTCTTCTAATAAAAAGAAATTATATGAATATTTATAGGGTTTGTTGGTGGTTAAGATTGTCTATATGCAAATCATCAGTAGACTTCAACCCAAATTCTTAAAAAACTCATAAATATTTTCAATAAACAAAATGAGAATTACTATAAGCAAACCAAAACGTTTAAGTTCTTTTTAAGAATCCAACAAATCAATATTCGCTATTCGCTGTTTTGATTTCCTTTTTCCCCTTTACATTTGAATAACCATTGGTTATTACTGAATGTATTATAAATGATTTGGTGTAAGAACCAATGAAATGCATATAGACAATCTTTACCAACAACAAACCCTATAAATATACAAGAAAATTGGGATTAAATCCTAAATAATATTTTAAAAGTGAAATCATATGAACTTAAGCCAAATTAAAAAGCAAACATTTGTATTAAACAAATTTTTATTTGTGACATAATATGTGGGTAGTTATATTACATTGGGCGTTACCATGATACTTATAGCTCTAATTTTGATTTAAACATTTAAGAAATCAAATCAACAAAGAAGATCGTAGTCATTCTCAAATGTTAAAAACAAGAAGACACCTTATATTGTGACTTCTGCTCAGAATTGCCACTGAAATTTAAGCTAAGGATTTTAATATTATAATCTAAGTTTATTGTTCCGATTGTAACTAAATTAGTATAGTAAAAAAATAAAAAAAATGCTTTTTGCAAAAAGTGAAGAGTGAGGCTTTCTATCCAAGCAAATTAAAATGGCAGATATACATAGTAATTTTAAGCTGTTGCCACACTTGTAGAAGTAAAATGTGTTTTTTTTTTGGTAGGTATAAACTGAAATTTTTTTTTACAAAAATATGTGAATAATTTTTTTCTGTTAAGAGTCGTGTCTCTCAAAATCATTGGCGATCAAAGATAATTGTTTTTTTCACTTACTTAAAAAAAATCATATTTTAACTCAGTCGAATCCATATGGCATCCCTAAAAAATATC